>JASFXZ010000013.1:15387166-15870006 GCA_032209605.1 Mactromeris polynyma
TAAAGAATAGTTGCAATGCAATGTTTTAGAGTATGTCTGTATGTACTATGTAGGCGCTAACAAGCCATTTTCTCAAAATTATTACTTAGGACATTTAGACTCATAGGGAACAAAATAGCTGCAGAAAAACAAAGATCAGAATATATGTACATCACCCTGGTACCAGGAATATTCATAATTAATGGTAAAATATTACAAAAGTTAAATATAAATACACTGGAATTCTATTTGATATAAAATAAAACATAGATAAAAATATGGAGGTAGGTAACCTGGTACATCTACGCCATGTTGCATTGGGTTCAAGTCTTTCTGTTTATTACGGCAGTCAGTCCATCAAGCCAGCTTTCCTGCTTTACCAACCAGTACTACCCCGTTCACCATCCAATAACTTACAGCTTCCTTGCATGAATCAGAGACGGAGGAACCTTGGACGAATTTATCTTCAATCAAATTCCCGACAATAAACGCCCGACAATACCAGTTACCACAGGAGACAAACATTAAATATGTCATACAAATCAAACTGATGTTGCTTAATAACACCATCAAGACATTAAGAAGCCACAGTCGAGATTTACTAGGATTTCAATAATGAAAATTGTGTACCCGGTTTTACAATAAATTATCATTATGACTAGCAATGGATTTAGTTCTGCTATAATATCCAGCAAGTTCTCTCCATTTATCCCTTCTAGAGTTCTCTCCCTTTATCCCTTCTAGCGTTATCTACCTTTATCACTTATAGAGTTCTCTCCCTTTATCCCTTTTAGAGTTCTCTCCCTTTATCCATTCTATAGTTCTCTCCCTTTATCCCTTCTAGAGTTCTCTCCCTTTATCACTTCTAGAGTTTCAGTTATCATAGTGTATGTATATATAGTACATTCTATACATATAATATAAATGGAAACAGGTTGACAATATAGTAAAAAAAGTAATTTATGGAGAAAAATACAGGCGTCAGACAACTAAATGAGAAATCAACACACATTGCACTAAACATGACAATAATACAACACTATTCAAATATTATATAATCATTATAAAATAATATTTAGTTATAAAACATACATTGAGTGGGTTAATAAGGCATCTAAGAATTTGATAATATGAAACAAATGAATTCACTCATGATTCAGTTATATGATTCAATTATCTCATTCCAATTATAGAACCTAAATATGAGAAAACAGACAGTGCCAAAATCACCATGGTAACAGACAATTATACAGTCATTTAAAACGCACAGGTTCATACTTGCAAAATGTTTGTAAAGTGTCACTATATCGCATTTTGAAACTCATTTTATACGAAAATACTCATCGACTGAATAGCACAAACATGAAATCCTATTGAGGCAAATTTGACTGTATTCATAATTATCCTAATTGCTTATTTACGTAATTCAACAATATGTAAACTTTGGTTCATTTAAAAATTTGTTAACGAAAATAGTATAAAGTTTCTTTAAAAACGTTAAGACCATAAAATGCAACTTTAGGTTGAAATGTAACTAAAGCATCCTCAGTACCCAGGCTATTCATTACATTTATGATACCCTGGGCAAACTGACTGTACAAAATATCATAATTTTGAATAATTAGTAAGGTGAAATGCAGCTGCCTGGTTGGCCTCATGAAACACCTCATGCGATACGCAAATTGCCAAGGATTTACGGATGAAATCGCGGTTTGGAGCGATCCAGTGTTAAACATTTGGTATTATCTATTTTTATTATGCCAAAACAAGTTGCATTTGTTTTTCATTGGTCGCTGCCATTTTGTCTAATTTGCTGACTCTTCATAAAGGAGATTCCTTCTTTTTTGTTATCGTCCATTTCATTGGTCGAGAAATGCTAATGAATATTCATGCATTACCAAGTTTCGCTAGCCAAATTGCCCAGGGTATCATATATGTTATGAATAGCCTGGGTAACGAGGATGTAACTAGACAACTCCATAAATGAGTAAAAGCTAGTATTCATTAAAGCATGTGTAAAGTCTTAATAAAATACTAGAAAGGACAAATAAAAAATGCTCAGTTTAAGGGTACCTAGCATCCATGGCGACCCTTAATTTACCAAGGAATTCCTGCTAGATCTGTTTTACCGCAAATGAAAAATTGTTGATTTATTTTTAATCATGATGAAACCCCTATTCTGGTAATTTAGGCCAGTACAATGTATATATATAAAAAGATATATTAGTGTTCAGTACAGCAAAAATGTAATGCAGTCTCAAACCTTCAAAATAGCTGCATAACTATCAAGTGAATTCAGGGGTTCCATTTTACCCTTGAAATGACCTTTTGACCCCTGGAATATCCAAAAAGCCACATGTTGACCCTCAGGATTTTGGCTGAAGGGTAAATTTTTCTCTAAATTATAGGTAATGTGGCTATAAGTTGGTGAAATTGGGTCAAAATTGATCAAAATGACCGTTGTGGAACTCCTGGAATTACCCTAAAACTTATCTCCAAAATGTATCCCTATTAGTTGAAAAAAAATTCTGTATTCCACGTGATCAAAAAATTATAAATGGGTGGTGCCATGATAAAACATGTATTAGTGACAGTTATGACGTTGAGTATTTCCCAAGCAAAGTTTTGATATGACAATTTCCCAAGCAAAGTTTTGATATGACAAACTGAGTGCTTTCTCGTGTTTTGGTTGCTTAAGTTTGATTCATAGAATTAAATGAACATGAAAATGTTTATATCTTTTTTCCTTTGCAACTATTGATACATGTCTTGAAATTTGTTTGTTTCCATTTGAATAAAGCGTTTTTGACACAACGTCATTTTGTAGCAAACTTTTGCATTTTGTTCTTAATATTAGAATTGTCATAAAAAGGAAAGCAGACGTCTGATTTTAATATTTTTGGTATTAAATGAAACTAGAAAAATATATCTGGTAGAAAATGTAAAAACCTGAAAATAGATTTTTTGTCAGTAATACAGGTTTTGTCAGTAATACAGGTTTTGTCAGTAATACAGGTTTTGTCAGTAATACAGGTTTTGTCAGTAATACAGGTTTTGTCGGCACGGCTCATATTATGAAACATCCTGTATCTTTAATCTATGTGATAAAACAATCAACAAAAAAGAACCAGAGTAATATGTCAAACATCAGTACTGATGTCCATGAAACACAATGAGGACGAGATAGTCAGCTGAGTGGTAGACTAAACCCGAGTCTATTTGAGAGAGCCGGCAATACGCTGCTGGAAGTCCACAGTAAGATGAACGTTATCGAGACCTCTCAACGTTCGCAGATAATCGAAGCTGTTCTTCTGTTCCTGTGTATTGATGTTCAGATTGGTGTAAAGCTGCTTCAATCCGGTACTTCTCGCTTTCTCTATCGTGCTCGTATATTCCGCTTGGGATACGATATATATCGTACGTGATTCCGATTCAGCAGATTCCCGGATTTCCTTCGCTTCGTTCTGGATATCAGCGACCTGTAGAGCAACACAAGGCCACAATTAAAAAATATTTGTTAAGCATAACACTACCTACCCATGAAAATGGCCCCTACTTAAAATTGGGATTTCTTTGCAGCATGTTAATAGTTAATACTAGCATGACCATAACAAGAGGGCCATGGTGGCCCTATATCGCTCACCTGAGAACATTGTTGGCTTCAAGAGAGTCCAAGAGGATTTTCAATGATTTGACCTTGTGACCTACTTTTTTGACCATGTACCACATTGGACTTGAATTTTATTAAGAGAAACATTCTGATCACGTTTTATGTAGATCCGGTAGAAAATTAAGCCTCCTGAGAACCCACTACGATTTTCAATCATCTGATCCTGTGACCAATGTTTGACCTCAGATGACCCAGTTTCATTCTTTGCCTAGATCTTACTTAGGCAAACATTTTGACCAATTCTCATGTAAATAAGGTAAAAAATGTAACCTCTGGAAAGTTCACAAGGTTTTACTATAATTTAAGCTTGTGACCTAGTTTTTTACCCCAGATGACCCGGTTTTGAACTTGGTCTAGATTTCATTGACACAAACATTCTGACCATGTCTCACATTAATCAAGTCAAAAATGTGACCTCTGGGGTGTTAACAAGGTTTTACTATAATTTGACCTAGTGACTTAGTTTTTGACCCCAAATGACACAGTTTCGATCTTGGTCTAGATTTCATTGTGATAAACATTCTGACAATGTCTCACATAAATCAAGTCAAAAATGTGACCTCTGGAGTGTTAACAAGGTTTTCCTATAATTTGACCTAGTGACCCCAGATGACATAGTTTCGAACTTGGCCTAGATTTTATTAAGACAAACATTCTGTCCAAGTTTCATGCTGATCAGTTACCTCTAGAGTGTTAACAATCTAAATTTTTGACGAAGGACGATGAACATAGGGTGGTCCCAATAGCTCAACTTGAAGTGCTCAGGTGAGCTAAAAATAAATTAAAAATAAATTATCTACTACCATTTAAATGACAGATCCGTGTCAAGTAATATGTGATAGTAATGGTCAGCATTTTAGACTGAAAATATATACAATGCATTTTGTCCAACCAACCATTATCACGTGCCTTTTGTGAAGGCAGTGGTTATTGCTGTACTGCAAGGGAAGATAACCGCTGCGTGGAGTTCGCCACAGAACCAGACAATAAATATAGACTGGTCACAAAAATCAACCCAGTTCATATAATATAAGCAGTCTGAAAAAAAAGAAGAAAATCATTACTAATAAATGTACTGACCTTTTTAGCAGTATCTTTTCTGATGATGGTAGCATTCTGAACGTGTTGTTCACGGAGGTTCTTCTCCACCAAAAGCAAATTCTCCATAAATCTTTCCATCACATCATTAGTAATAGTAATGTCAGTCAACTGGAAGAACTTCACATCAACATATAGACCTTTATCATCGTCGGTACACCTGTCTCGAGGTATACATCCCACAGCACAGGCTGAATTAGAGAATAAATGATATATTTATCTCAAGGTAAACCACCAATAGTGCAGACTGAATTAAAGAATAAATGGTATATTTATCTCAAGGTAAACAACCAATAGTGCAGACTGAATTAAAGAATAAATGGTATATTTATCTCAAGGTAAACAACCAATAGTGCAGACTGAATTAGAGAATAAATGATATATATGTCTCAAGGTAAACAACCAATAGTGCAGACTGAATTAAAGAATAAATGGTATATTTATCTCAAGGTAAACAACCAATAGTGCAGACTGAATTAAAGAATAAATGGTATATTTATCTCGAGGTAAACAACCAATAGTGCAGACTGAATTAGAGAATAAATGGTATATTTATCTCGAGGTAAACAACCAATAGTGCAGACTGAATTAGAGAATAAATGGTATATTTATCTCGAGGTAAACAACCAATAGTGCAGACTGAATTAGAGAATAAATGGTATATTTCTCTCGAGGTAAACAACCAAAAGTGCAGACTGAATTAGAGAAGAAATGGTATATTTATCTCGAGGTAAACAACCAATAGTGCAGACTGAATTAGAGAAGAAATGGTATATTTATCTCGAGGTAAACAACCAATAGTGCAGACTGAATTAGAGAAGAAATTGCACAGTTATCATGAAATATATGTCCAGTAATGGAGCAAATCCAATAAAAAACAACTTTGATCACAGGAAATATTCACATACCTTCCTTGTACTCGCTACAATCTTGACGACAACATTTCCCGCCCAATCTCTCACGAACGGCTTTATAGATCACCCTCTCTATCTCAGGTCTCTTTGTTTTCAATTCTGTTGTATTGTAGACAGGAATTGAACCCTTAAATAAATCAAATGGACAGAGATTATATATCTTATTTTGGACAACATTCTAAAAACTTGATTCTCTGATTGGTTAATTCTTAGCAGAGTCTTGAAATTGACCAATGGTGAGGCTGCAATCTTAGGCTAGTCTCAATATGAGTTCAGAATTCCAAGAAAATGCATAAGAGCTTATAATAAGAAAGCTGAAGAACCAATGGAGATCCCCGAAGTAAGTGAATAATCTTCGAACATGTTGACAATATGCAAATCTTCTCTTGGTAGCAAAGCTTTCCATTATGCCCCCTGCACATACACGGATTTTTCTTACGAGTCCTTACGGATCGCCAACTCGTAGTCAATCGCAAGCATCCGTAAATAACTTGCTGGTATCCGTAAATAACTTGTCACAACTCGCAGACACTCTGAAGGATCCGAGAAAGGAGAGGCAAATTTTTTGACATGTCAGAAATCTTCTTACGATTGTCCATGGATTGATTTTTCCGTAAATAACTCGTAACAATCCGTAAGTATCGTAAACCGCTCGCAACAACACGTAACCATCCATAAACTGCTCGCAAGAATCCATAAATGACTCGTAACAATTTGTGTTACGGTTAGTTTATGATTTGTTTACGGATTATTTACGGATTATTACGAGTGCTTACGTGTTGTTTACGATTTCAATCGGGTCGTGTTACGATGGCTTTACGGATTGTAACGAGTTATTACGAGCACTTTACGTGTAGTTACGAGTACTTCACAAATAGATACGTATACTTTACGTATTCTTTACGTATACTTTACGTATTGTTTACGATTTGGGGAAAGGTATAAAAGCAGCAAAATCGTAAGGACTCGTAAATACTTGTAACTAACTCGTACAACTATTCGTAACAACACGTAAACAGGTCGTAACTAACACGTAAAAGCTTCGATGAATAGTAACATTCCGTAATATAGTCGTAACAATCCGTAAAAAGCTTGTAAAATGCCCGTAAGTTGCTCGTAGTTATCCGTGACAACTCGTAACAGATCGTGGAATTTTGCCGTAAATACATCGTAATAACTCGTAATAATTCGTAAAAAACGTAAATAGCTCGTAATAACTCGTAACAACTCTTAAATCGGTCGTAAAAGTGGCCAAATCGTAAGGATCCGTGAATTTGTGCGATCCGTAAAGACTAGTAAGAAAAATCCGTGTATGTTAAGGGGGCATTAAGTTTCTCTGAATTCTAGGAGCTGAGAAATATCGCGGACACGAAAATGGAATGGATGCACAGACAGACAGACGAACAGTGGCTATATGCTCCACCTTCGGAGAGCACAAAAAGCTGAACTCTTCACAAAAAATGTTGACTTTCATTTAAGTATTAACAACTTTTATGTGTCAACTGTCCGGTGAGACCATGTTACATGGTGAGGTGATGTCATACAGGCGGAAAACCTCAATTGTTAGTACTAGATATGAAAGGTTGCACCAAACATGAAGAATTTACCTATATATAGTGGGTGGGGTACTGGAACATAGGCTTAACTGGTGTAATGTTTCAAACATTGATCAACGGACAGGACTGGGAGATGGTAAAGGGACAGGACTGGGAGATGGTAAAGGGACAGGACTGGGAGATGGTAAAGGGACAGGACTGGGAGATGGTAAAGGGACAGGACTGGGAGATGGTAAAGGGACAGGACTTGGAGATGGTAAAGGGACAGGACTGGGAGATGGTAAAGGGACAGGACTGGGAGATGGTAAAGGGACAGGACTGGGAGATGGTAAAGGGACAGGACTGGGAGATGGTAAAGGGACAGGACTGGGAGATGGTAAAGGGACAGGACTGGGAGATGGTAAAGGGACAGGACTGGGAGATGGTAAAGGGACAAGACTGGGAGATGGTAAAGGAACAGGACTGGGAGATGGTAAAGGGACAGGACTGGGAGATGGTAAAGGGACAGGACTGGGAGATGGTAAAGGGACAGGACTGGGAGATGGTAAAGGGACAGGACTGGGAGATGGTAAAGGGACAGGACTGGGAGATGGTAAAGGGACAAGACTGGGAGATGGTAAAGGAACAGGACTGGGAGATGGTAAAGGGACAGGACTGGGAGATGGTAAAGGGACAGGACTGGGAGATGGTAAAGGGACAGGACTGGGAGATGGTAAAGGGACATGACTGGGAGATGGTAAAGGGACAGGACTGGGAGATGGTAAAGGGACAAGACTGGGAGATGGTAAAGGGACAGGACTGGGAGATGGTAAAGAGACAAGACTGGGAGATGGTAAAGGGACAGGACTGGGAGATGGTAAAGAGACAGGACTGGGAGATGGTAAAGGGACAAGCCTGGGAGATGGTAAAGGGACAGGCCTGGGAGATGGTAAAGGGACAAGCCTGGGAGATGGTAAAGGGACAGGACTGGGAGATGGTAAAGGGACAAGCCTGGGAGATGGTAAACAACTAATAGTGCAGACTGAATTAGAGAATAAATGGTATATTTATCTCGAGGTAAACAACTTATACACTGCAACTCCGATATACCGCGGTCAGATATAGCGCGATATCCATTATAACGCGATGTCGTCGTGGCTCCCGATTATTTTCATGAAAAATCCTAAAATTTGTCAAAAAAGGAAGAAAAATTGATCAAAATCATATTTGCTGTCTGCTCTTTCGCGAAATCACGTGCTATTAAGTTTACAAGTTTATTTTACTAAGCGATCGCGAATCAACAAGATTACTTAAACTGAATATACACACCATAAGAGATATATGTCCAATTATGATAACCATCAATATTTACACAAATGTCACCTTCTAATGTTTTTCAACACATTTCATAAACATCAACGTAATTTGACCTTGGATTGTGCTGAATCTATGACGTAACGGGAGTAGCTGTTGAGTCTAAAACGCCCACGTTCAATTATTCTCCTTACCTTGACCAATTAGATGATCGCTAACCGGCGAGATTTCTTTTAATTGAATGAATGACAGTAGGGGATGTCAATCATGGAACAAAGCAGTGTTAATCCTCAATAAACTAAATGGTATCCGGATGCGCTAATTACGATTAATACAGCACTTATTGTTCACACATATCTACTAGATGTGTCGGTCGACTATTTCTCAATCTGTCGCAAAAACTAGTTAAGTCGAGGCAAAAGCGGACAACTCGGCACGGAATGTTTGAAGTGCTGCTAGTCAAAAACAATGTTCTCGCAGACTACAAAGGCGCCGCTTCTTGACTTGTTAGATCAAGTAGTCGGCCCAATGTTTGATGCGACGCACATGGAAAATGTTCTACTCACAGACTTCAAAGGCGCCGCA
This sequence comes from Mactromeris polynyma, assembly GCA_032209605.1. Classification (NCBI taxonomy): domain Eukaryota; kingdom Metazoa; phylum Mollusca; class Bivalvia; order Venerida; family Mactridae; genus Mactromeris; species Mactromeris polynyma. The sequence continues at coordinate 15,396,262 of JASFXZ010000013.1, forward strand.
TCGTCTTCTAGTTTCAGAGGTCGACCGTCGTGGGTGGTGATTTTGTCAAATTCACATTTTGATTGACGTAAAATGCTTTATGAGACGTATGTAATATAGATTTTTCACGCGTGATTGTTGGTCGAATCAACATTTATACGCGATGGATTATTCTTTTGTTCTGGTGAATAACGGATAAATATCGATAGGTACGAAAATACAATTAGATATAATTATTGAATTAATTCTCACTCTAAATCTGCAATGTTAACATGTATTTTGCGCGAGTGTCACAGGGGGTAATTTTCACGGGTAACAAATAATACAAACACCGCCAAAATATCGCGGTTCCGAAAGAGAAATGATCATATTTTAGCTTTGTTTTAAATAATTAATGAGTTTTGTTTTGAAATAGTTTAAAATAATAACCCATAAATACATTTTATATATTATCCTCTACCTATTTATTAAAACAAATACGAAACAAATACGAAATATATGAAAACATCGTATGCACAACGCTATATTGTGTGGGTGGGGTAAGTTGGTATTCTGTCTCTATACCGTGGTCGGATATAACGCGATCGCGAGTCCTTGGACCCCACCGATCGCGGTATAACGGAGTTGCAGTGTAGTGCAGACTGAATTAGAGAATAAATGGTATATTTATCTCGAGGTAAACAACTAATAGTGCAGACTGAATTAGAGAATAAATGGTATATTTATCTCGAGGTAAACAACCAATAGTGCAGACTGAATTAGAGAATAAATGGTATATTTATCTCTAGGTAAACAACTAGGATGAAGCTAGTTTTTAAAGCCGGAAGTCAGTCTGATGAATACTCAATATAAAAAACTTATGAAATCTCAGGGATTTCCCTGACGCAGAAATATTGAGTCCCTGACTCTCTTTCCTTTCTAGGGACTCCCATTTTAAGCTTAGTGTGCATCCCTGGGACCCCTAAAACTAACTTTTGTCAAGTATAAACTGCATATCTGGGAACCTTCAAATTTACTAAGGACCCCCAATTTGTCAAACAGGAGGGACCCCTAGCTGAAAAATCCTAGGGAAAACCCTGAAATCTTATATCAATTGGCGCATGCAATATTTGGCAAATTGTCGTAGCCTGATATTGGAGTTTTAATAGCCAAAGGCTACTTTGTTTCCTAAGAGCACTTGTCTCGACTGAACATTAATAATATTGCTAATCTTGTAGGAAGTCATATGTTACATCTGTCAGTACAACTGATATACAATATAGCAAGTCATTGCTTGATTTGGTTAATATAAATTGGGCCATTCGTATGGCATAACTCTCCCTAGAATGTACTAAGGCGAGTATGTAGATACGTAATCATGTTTAACTTATGACTCTTGATGGTCAGTTCCGTTGGACCTCATTCATTCGAATTCATCGGTTCCGTAATTTTATTTCAAATAATACACTATTTTGAACAGCACTTTTCAACTCGACATGCATAAGAAGATACATCGGGACCTGATATTTATATCGGATGATACCAAGTATTTGGATAAGGTTGTCGCATAAATTTTGTTCACCATTTTGGGAATGCGGCCGGGACTTTCAGATTGGGAAAAATGCGTTGTTTTTACTAAAATTGGGAATTTCAACTTTCTTTAAAAGGAGACAATGATTTCTATCAGCAATAGATAAACTAGTCTACAGATAGAACACAAAAACAAAAATATAATGAATTTGAAACTTAAATGTGATAGTGAAACATTATAAGCTTCATAAGGAAGTAACTCACTAACTGTCGTGTCCATGTATAACTAGAATTTAACAGATCTCTCTCGTATGTTGCGACAGACATCAGATTGGGAATTTTCATTGAAATTTTGGGGAGGAAACAAATGTTTTAGCCATTTGGAATGGGGCCGACTTTCGCCCCCAAATTGACTAAAAAACACTGTACTTTGAGAACAAAATGTACCTTGATGGCATCAATAGCGCTAGACCTCATTACGTCTTCGTAGTAAATATCATAACCTGCGTGCAGTAGTGGAAGTTCATCTTTACGGAGAAAGTACTGTGCATGAACTGTGAGTGACACCTGTAATACATTCAGTAAAGTACAAAACACTCCTTGCCAATCCTCTAAATGTGTCTGTGTTATAAATCACTGAGTTAAGGGGGCTAGATAATGGACCCCCAAACAGAAAACACACCATGCAATGTTCTAAGGTTGACACGTGCAATGTTCTAAGGTTGACACGATATAGCAGTATATTGCAATATGCAGTCAAACACACCATGCAATGTCCTAAGGGTGACTCAATACAGCAGGATATTGCAATTATGCAGCCAAACACACCATGCAATGTCCTAAGGGTGACACTATACAGCAGTATATTGCAATATGCAGCCAAACACACCATGCAATGTTCTAAGGGTGACATGATATAGCAGTATATTGCAATATGCAGCCAAACACACCATGCAATGTCCTAAGGGTGACACAATACAGCAGTATATTGCAATATGCAGCCAAACACACCATGCAATGTCCTAAGGGTGACACAATACAGCAGTATATTGCAATATGCAGCCAAACACACCATGCAATGTCCTAAGGGTGACACAATACAGCAGTATATTGCAATATGCAGCCAAACACACCATGCAATGTTCTAAGGTTGACACGATATAGCAGTATATTGCAATTATGCAGCCAAACACACCATGCAATGTCCTAAGGGTGACACAATATAGCAGTACATGTATATCGCAATGTTCTAAGGGTGACACGATATAGCAGTATATTGCAATGTTCTAAGGATGACACGATATAGCAGTATATTGCAATGTTCTAAGGGTGGCACGATATAGCAGTATATTGCAATGTTCTAAGGGTGACACGATATAGCAGAATATTGCAATGTTCTAAGGGCGACACGATTATGCAGCCAAACTGAACAGTACTGCAATATGAAATGAGTTACTGGTTTTTATGCTGTATGTTATAAAGTTATCACCAACAGACTAAAATATATGGAACTATATGGACATTAGTCAAAACTGAAATGAGAATGATAACTGGTTAGTTCGAATATACTACTTTCTGGTCATGAAAACCACATACTGTAGTATCACTTAAATTCGCACAGGACTAATTTTCGCATATTTCGCGCTATAGACGAATCGCGAATTTAAGTCCGCACGATTATTAAACTTTCCGAAACTAACATGGCTATCCGAATTTTTGACTGTCCGAAAATGTGTGTATATGCACGTTTTTTCTTTCATAACTTGTCATTGTTGTTTGAGAGTAATTGCCAGGGCGCCATTTATGAAAGATCTTCAACACCTTCATATTGTTTATCGATCATTTGTTGTTTCTACACTTTTCATCGTACAGTCGTGTCAATTAACGCCAATTAAACGTTGGACCTGTCATATTGTTTGGGTATGTTTTAGTTCATTCCCAACTGGTTCGGTGAAATTACTTGTCAAACTCATAACCGAAAGTGTAAAATCGGGATACCAGTCCGAAAATCACGTTTTTGGGGTTATATAAACGCTTTAAACCAGGGAATCAAGCGCTTGGTGACACTGATCAATATACGACGCGAACCTCGCTAGTCATGTTGTTTATACAAGTTCCACACGTTTCTATTGTATTCAGATATGACAATAGGCAATAAAATTGTTAATTGGCGACTCTATTAAAAGGGATAGCCCCCAGATTACAAGTTAATACGCAGAATATTGCTATTTACAGCTTATGATACGGATGTACAAAATAATAACATGGCTGCAATACCGTCATTTTTGTCCGATTTTTTTTCTGCGCGAATTTAGGCCCGCGCGAAACTGCCTTTTTTGCTGTTTGCGCGAAATTTCACCCCCGCGAATTTAAGTGATACTACAGTATTTAGCGCATGTAAAGAACTGAAATGAATTTTGATAACAGTGTTGTTGTAATCTAGCTTACTAAGTCTGCTTACGCATGTTTATTTTTTTGGATACACATTTGCATAGATTGACTTGAGTTAAATAAAACCACATTCTATTGAAGGGATACAGGGAGAGATCTTTGAGTTAAATAAAACCACATTCCATTGAAGGGATACAGGGAGAGATCTTTGAGTTAAATAAAACCACATTCCATTGAAGGGATACAGGGAGAGATCTTTGAGTTAAATAAAACCACATTCCATTGAAGGGATACAGGGAGAGATCTTTGAGTTAAATAAAACCACATTCCATTGAAGGGATACAGGGAGAGATCTTTGAGTTAAATAAAACCACATTCCATTGAAGGGATACAGGGAGAGATCTTTGAGTTGAATAAAACCACATTCTATTGAAGGGATACAGGGAGAGATCTTTGAGTTAAATAAAACCACATTCTATTGAAGTTATAAAGGGAGAGAACTTGCGACAATCTCCAATGAAGAAAACTGCTCAAGTAAGAAAAACATCTACAATCATATTAAAAGTTACTGAAGTAATACATTGTGGTACACTTCAGGTATGTGTCATGACACCCCAACCTTGTATACAATCAATAATCACATTTTTCTCCACGTTCCCACATAGTGAATCAACGTATTGACAAATTTCTTGCCATGAATTTGTAATGGAGAAACCTTGGTACACACATTTATATTATTGTCAATAATTTAATAAGAATAATGAAAAAAAAACATTACATGACTCAAGATTATCTCAAGAGAATACTCGAGTATTGAGCTTATGTCAAGTTATGATACATACCTCAAGTTTATCTCGAGTAAATACTCTAGTATTGTGTAAGTCTAGAAACTGGGCACCAGCTTTGAACGTCTTAAACTCGTAATCGGGACCTAAGAAATGTTTGCCACCTGCGTAAACTTTACTTGTATCTACAGTGCCTGTACTCTTCTGACGCCGGAAACCAAACTGTAATATTACAATAATAATAAATCTATGATAAGTGCCGGAAACCAAACTGCAATTTTACAATAATAATAAATGTATGAACTGTAATATTACAATAATAATAAATCTATGATAGGTGCCGGAAACCGAACTGTAATATTACAATAATAATAAATCTATGATAGGTGCCGGAAACCGAACTGTAATATTACAATAATAATAAATCTATGATAGGTGCTGGAAACCGAACTGTAATATTACAATAATAATAAATCTATGAAAGGTGCCAGAAACCAAACTGCAATATTACAATAATAATAATTCTTTGATAGGTGCCCGGAAACCAAACTGCAATGTTACAATAGTAATAAATCTATGTGAAACTATTTGTCACAAATTTTGTGAGATGTTTTCTAAGGATGTCCTTACCTCATAGTATTCCAGCGTAGAGAAACTCATCGGCAGGATAATGACAAGTAGGATACCTACGATCCCTACGATGCCACCAACCACGTAAATTATACATTTATTATCTCCTAGATCCGGCATGTCGTCAGGTCAGGTCAGTATCTACAATGTCACAAAGAATCATTTGACTTTTACATATATACAGTGTAACCTTTCCATAGCAATGTTCACCTCTGGACGTCACACATTTTGACTGTTGTAGCTCTAGCACGCCTTTTTCGGTCCATGGGGAAAAAGACCCTAGATAAATTGGGAAAATTTGTGTCGTAAAACTTTAACTCCAAATTTAGGAATTTTCATAGTTTAAAAGAACAGGCTTCACATCTCTAAATTTTTATTTCATCCAGCATTCTAATCTACATTTCTTATATATCAACTGTCAAAAAGACACATAAAATGTCCACTAACAGTAACATTTATGACACAAGGGACGATAATGGAGTTAAGTAAAGATCTTCGATATATATCAGGTCGCTCCAGTAGATGATTTTTCGTAGGTGCTTCTGATTGGGATTTTTTTCTGATATCAGGCCTTTTTCTAGTTTCAATGGGTCAGACTATCTGACCCATTCCCAAAGCCAAATATATGTTTTTTTCCCTATCAGAAAAAAGAATTCCCAATCAGAAGCACCTACGAAAAAATTGTCTACATGAGCAATCTGGTATATCTTGAAGCTCTTTGAATAACTGTGGCCATTATTGTTCTTTGTGTCATAAATGTTTGAGAACATTTTGTGTGTCGTTTTGACTGTGGATATTAGAAATTTTATGTAGATTAGAATACTTGTTTATATAAACTTAAGATAACAAAAGCCTGTTCTTTTAACTATATAAAAATCCCCCAAATTGGAGTAGAAGCGATTAAAGTTTTCCCTTATTGGCAAATTTTACCGGTCTCCCTAATTAGCGTCAAGAAGCGTCCAGAAAGAAAAAAATACATTTTATGAATAAATTATGATTATATATGTAAGAAAATATGTTTATATATATTATTTCGAGTGATCAATTGCAAAATTATTAATTTCTGCACCGTTTATGCTGCTATACAAAATTCTTATGACAGCGTAAAAAATTCAACTCTATACAGTAGAATGTTGACTAGCGACAAGAACGCAATATGTAACAGTATAAGACTCATGCAAGTACTATATTTACCCCCTTTTATTTTACGGATTGTGGTACTGCTATATTAGATTGTTTTATGATATTCGAAAAAGAGCTGTTCATATCAATAATCATTTGGAATTTACTTTGTAATATTTCACAATGCCTCCATCTCGCGCTTGGAAGCGTGTTAAACGGGATCATTATCCTTGTTCAGTGTGTAAATTTAATGTTTTAGAAAGTGATAATTCAGTGTATTGCAATTCTTTTGACAAATGGGTACATTGCAAATTGTGATGGTATTATATTACAAACTTTATCAATCTCTTCGACAATCTCCAATGAGTACATTGTATAATCAGTGACTAATCCGTTGAAGATCGGTCTTTTCAGAATATTTTCGGACATGACCGGAAACAAACGATCTTCAACAGACTCTTTTGCCAATATCTTTGGCGGCAATCCATTATGGGTGTTCTATGTTAAATTATACAATAATATATATTATTAGTTATACAGGTTGTTGACAGGGTATATGGGGGAATATAACCAGTTTGTGTGCCATATAACCCGAGGCGTCAGCCGAGGGTTATATGAATCGCAGACTGGTTATATTCCCCCATATACCCTGTCAACAACCTGTATAACGAATTTATAATACTGCAATTCCCTGTTTTCATACGAATTTAGTTAAAAACAAGCAATGTTTCGATGCCTAGCTCTCTAGATCTAATAATTAGATATGTGTATTTTTGGTGTTTTTGGTTCATAAAATTGTTTAGAGTGTTTTAGTTTTGTAAAATATCAGTTATTAAAACGTATTCCTTAAAAAATATATCGGGAATTACTTGTTGTAGATCAAAATATTTTTATTTCACTCACACGTTATATTGCCTGAATATTAATTGCATTACCCCGTAAGGTACCTCAATACACATGGTTAAGCGCGCGCTTGCACTCTAATTTTTATTTTCAAGCGTCTGATCTCATGGACTTTATCGAACTGAATTGTGCTCAAACCTTAAAAAAATCTATCGTTTTGAATATTAATACTAGCACACATGAAATCTGTTCAATATTTATTGAATCATGTGTGAAGACCAATTGTCAATTTCTAGTAACTTGCAGACATCAAGAGATATAAGTTTTCGAGTCGAGCCGTCAACGAAAATTGTCACGAGGCGCATGAAGGGAAAAACGTCATATACCCTGTCAGCGCCGTGTATATAGAATCCTATACGCGAGCCTTTAACCAATGAAATTACTGGATTTTTCTTTGCAGTATTATAAATTGTAATATACATGTACGACTTATTACTATGTATTTTTTTATTGTTGTACAATCACACTTAGTAAGTTAGTTACACTTGGACAAAATGTATATAAACATGTATGTGTTGTTGATGATGTACATTGTACAAGTCTTAATAAAATGTATATTCTGTTCTATTACACATACATGGGTAATAAAATTAATCGAATTGTCAAAATGACACTTGTTAACGCGGGATATTGTATATTCAGATGTTAACATGTTGCGACATTAGTGGGATCAAATGAAGTTTTGTGTTACATGTACTTTAATAAATGCTTCAAAATGAAATATTATGTAAATTTCTCTTCTTGTTTGATCAATGGTAACTGAACGCTCTATCAATAATGGTAACATTTTACATTTTATCTCACTTAATACTTGACTTTCCAAAACCTTTCCACCATAATCACTAGAAGTTCTAAATTTAAACACTACGGTAAATTACAACTCAAAATAATTACAAAAAAATAACCAACTTTGCTAGACTTTGCTATACATGGCCTGACTTTGCAAAGTTTAGTAGGTCCCGCTATATACCCTTGAATACCAGCTTATAAATGTACCCGTCTGCATTTAATTGATACTCACCAAGAACATCACGAAAATATTACAATAATAATAAAAATAATAAAAAATAATAATAATTTATGATAATAATTAATAATAATAATCTTAAAATATATTATGCTTTCTTGTCGCTTCTTCTGATGGCGCTATTTAAGAAGAAATCTTCTTGACTCTTTATCTATAGGTGCTTTATACACTTGAATACCTGCTTATAAATGTACCCGTCAGCCGAAACCTTCTTGTCGCTAATGTATTGGTTTAAGTGATACAATACACACTACTTTAGAAAGACATATACCAACATATAGTTCATATTATTGTACATAAAGCAAAAAGAAATTTGATGTAATTATATTGATTCTTTTCTAGTCTCGTTTATTTAATTGAATATACTATGATTCTTATGTCATTTCTCTTGTCGCTAATGCCCCCTTCACATACACAGATTTTTCAAGCATCCGTAAATAACTCGCTGGTATCCGTAAATAACTGTCACAACTCGCAGACACTCTTAAGGATCCGTGAAAGGAGAGGCAAATTTGGTGACATGTCAAAAATCTTCTTACGATTGTCCACAGATTGATTTTTCCGTAAATAACTCGTACCAATCTGTAAGTATTGTAAACCGCTCGCAACAACACGTAACCATCCGTAAACTGCTCGCAAGAATCCGTAAATGACTTGTAACAATTTTTTCCACGATTTGTTACGGTTAGTTTACAATTTGTGTTACGGTTAGTTTACAATTTGTGTTACGGTTAGTTTACAATTTGTTTACAGATTATTTACGGATTATTACGAGTGCTTACGTGTTGTTTACGATTTCATTGGGGTCGTGTTACGATGGCTTTACGGATTGTTATGAGCACTTTACGTGTAGTTACGAGTACTTTACGAATAGATACGTATACTTTACGTATTCTTACGTATTGTTTACGATTTGGGGAAAGGTATAAAGCTGCAAAATCAAACACTTCATTTTCAGTTGTTATTAAGAAGTCATAGAAGTCACATCTCTGCATATCTACTCTACAATATCTACAAGCATGGCTTCAAAGAAGAAGGCAGTCAACAAGAAGTCTCCTGCTATTCGAAAATCTTGTTGATATAACTGCAATCTGTTTCTCTCATATGCCATGTTGTCTCTCTGGATGTCAGTTGTCGAATGATGATACATTGAGATTTGCAGGATTTATATATTTTTGGCAAAAAATCGTAAGGACTCGTAAATACTCGTAACTATTCGTAACAACACGTAAACAGGTCGTAACTAACACGTAACAATCCGTAAACAAATCGTAAAATGCCCGTAAGTTGCTCGTAGTTATCCGTGACAACTCGTGGAATTTTGCCGTAAATACATCGTAATAACTCGTAACAACTCTTAAATCATGTGATCCGTAAGGACTCTTAAAAAAAATCTGTGTATGTGAAGGGGCATAAGCTTGGTCATGGGTTTGTATTGTATGCGTGCGGCATAATGAAACATTTATAATTAAAATAACCAATTAAAAAATCATTTGATTGTATTAAACAAACGAATATAATGGTAATCTGTTTAAAAATAGTGTTTTTTTTTTTTTTTGGTTCTTGACGCTTCTTGACGCTAATTAGGGAAACCCAATTTTACGACACAAATTTTCCCAATTTATCTAGGGTCTTTTTCCCAAATTGGACAGAAAAAGGCCTGGATAGGGAAAAAAAGCATATACTTGACTTTGGGAACGGGTCAGATAGTCTTACTAGTGGGAACTATTGAAAAAGGCCAGTCTAGCATAGATTCCACTAGGGGCAGTATCTCGAGGGTCATTTTGATAATTTTTGTCAGGATTTTACCTGAGGGTCAATATGTGGCTTTTTGGAAATTCCAGGGGTAAAAGTGTCAACTCCAGGGCCCAATGGAACCCCTGCTCCAGTCTATAAGTGGGCGCAAACTTTTACGATTGGAAAGTCATGTTGTTGAAGAGAAGTTGTTGCTCAAGAGAAGGCTGCTATCAAGAGGTCCAAAGAATAAAATATATATTGTGGGTTCAGTGAAAGTCTATACTTACTCCTATATAAATACATAGGAGTTAGGATAGTATTGCGCTGAACACTCGATATACTAGGTGTGTCCCCGATGTGAACACTCGATATACTAGGTGTGTCCCCGATGTGAACACTCGATATACTAGGTGTGTCCCCGATGTGAACACTCGATATACTAGGTGTGTCCCCGATGTGAACACTCGATATACTAGGTGTGTCCCCGATGTGAACACTCGATATACTAGGTGTGTCCGCGATGTGAACACTCGATATACTAGGTGTGTCCGCGATGTGAACTCTCGATATACTAGGTGTGTCCCCGATGTGAACACTCGATATACTAGGTGTGTCCCTGATGTGAACACTCGATATACTAGGTGTGTCCCTGATGTGAACTCTTGATATACTAGGTGTGTCCCCGATGTGGGCTTTTCAAGTGTTATAAATAGGAAAAGTATAAGTAAAAAAGAGTATAACTCCTCCAAATATCGGAGGATTGTAACCGTAACCAACCTTGACAAGTAATGAAGTATTCTATTATCCTATGCTTGACAAGTATTCTATTATCCTATGCTTGACAAGTATTCTATTATCCTATGCTTGACAAGTATTCTATTATCCTATGCTTGACAAGTATTCTATTATCCTATGCTTGACAAGTATTCTATTATCCTATACTTGACAAGTATTCTATTATCCTATGCTTGACAAGTATTCTATTATCCTATGCTTGACAAGTATTCTATTATCCTATGCTTGACAAGTATTCAATTATCCTATGCTTATGTGCCCAATATAAATGAAATTCATCCATTTTTTCATGAGTTATTGATCAGAAATCAGTTTTTCACACTGATGGGCGGATAGGGGTAACACTCAATTCCCTTTCGCCATTCTTCAACCGACTGGGCCATAATAAACTGTGGCATCCAAAGACTGACTCCTCCTATCAATAACTATAACCGTCCCAATCAAAAAACTTCCCAGCCCGATTGCAGGAAGAACACACTGGTTCCGATCTGACTCCGCCTGTCATGCAATAACTACAAACTACAGCCATTAATAAGCTTGACAGTTGTTCGATATTTTATGCCAAGCTATTTTGAGTTCTTGACTACCTGAATGGCTTATCTCTCAGGGACCTGGCACTACGGCAACTAAGCAAAAGTGAGTAATTAATCCTGCAAATCTGAACCCACAGGTAGCTGACACCTGTGTGCCGTTTACGAGAAAAATGCATAAATTAATGATCATTTGTATAAAAGATTTGCACAGAAGAGAAACTGAAACATTGATGAAAGCCGGGTCCATTTTCGAGCTGTTGCGATTTGGTTAGCACTGTTTCAATAGAAACGAAAACAAACAAAGACAGTTACACAGCTCTCACTCAGGGGAAGAACACAGATATCTCTGAAAGAATGCAATATCAATAAATAATACGCCTAAAATCTTACCCCAATCTGTGGAAAAAAATCTGTCTTAAAGTATTTCAAAATGTTTAGATTTTGTTAAGTATTTCCGCAAATGATCAAAATTACATTTCGCAACGGACCAGGGAAGATAAGTTGCCACCGTTGCTATAAATAGATTCAATTGTGAAATTGGGTTGAGCTAGATACGGACAGGCCTTTTTTCCATACGCACGGTTTACTGAAAGCCATCCTCCCGCTCACCGGTGTAACCGGTGTAACCATAAAATACCACCAGTTAAGACATCCCTTGCTTGTTGGACTCTGCGTTTGCCTTTTAATACTGCTATATGAATGTATTGTGCTAAGCAATCAATTCATTTGGCTCGTAACTTACTTTAATAAATTAATACATTGTCGTGTTATATCGTATTACGGTTTGTTCATGTAGATGGCGTATCCCGTCAACATCTTACTACATAGTGTTTCAATAACTATATATTTAAAAGAAAAGTCAAAGTGAAAGAAGATTAACGTATGAAATGTGGTAAAATGTTATATAACAAGATGCACAATGATCAGGCTAGATAAGTTATAACAACAACTTTTTCGTATATATAAGGTTTTGAGTATATATGCAGCTTGGGGATAGCCACAGTAAATTACAACAACAGCTTTTCGTATATATCAGGTATTGAGAATGTATACAGCTTGGGGATAGCCACAGTAAAATACCAACAAGAACGTCTCTGATTTATCAGGTATTGAGCATTTATGCAGCTTGGGGATAGCCACAGTAAATTAAAACAAGAACATCTCTGATATATCAGGTATTGAGTATATATGCAGCTTGGGGATAGCCACAGTAAATTACAACAAGAACTTATCCGATATATAAGATATTGAGTATATATGTAGCTTGGGGATAGCCACAGTAAATTACAACAAGAACTTATCCGATATATAAGATATTGAGAATATATGTAGCTTGTGGATAGCCACAGTAAATTACAACACAAACATTTTGTTTATATAAGGTATTGAGAATGTATGCAGCTTGGGGATAGCCACAGTAAATTACAACAAGGACGTCTCTGATACATCTGATATTGAGTATATGTGCAGCTTGGGGATAACCACAGTAAATTAAAACAAGAACTTATCCGATATATCAGGTATTGAGTATATATGCAGCTTGGAGATAGCCACAGTAAATTACAACAACTGTTCGTTTATATAAGGTATTGAGAATGTAGCAGCTTGGGGATAGCCACAGTAAATTACAACAAGGACGTCTCTGATACATCTGGTATTGAGTATATATGCAGCTTGGGGATAACCACAGTAAATTAAAACAAGAACTTATCCGATATATAAGGTATTGAGTATATATGTAGCTTGTGGATAGCCACAGTAAATTACAACAAGGACGTCTCTGATACATCTGGTATTGAGTATATATGCAGCTTGGGGATAGCCACAGTAAATTAAAACAAGGACTTATCCGATATATCAGGTATTGAGTATATATGTAGCTTGTGGATAGCCACAGTAAATTACAACAAGGACGTCTCTGATACATCAGGTTTTGAGTATATATGCAGCTTGGGGATAGCCACAGTAAATTAAAACAAGGACTTATCCGATATATAAGGTATTGAGTATATATGCAGCTTGGGGATAGCCACAGTAAATTACAACAACAACTTTTCGTATATATAATGTATTGAGAATGTATGCAGCTTGGGGATAGCCACAGTAAATTACAACACAAACATTTCGTTTATAGAAGGTATTTAGAATGTATGCAGCTTGGGGATAGCCACAGTTAATAACAACAAGATCGTCTCTGATACATCAGGTATTGAGTATATATGCAACTTGGGGATAGCCACAGTAAATTAAAACAAGAACAGAAGCTGCATATATACTCAATACCAGATGTATCAGAGACGTCCTTGTTGTAATTTACTGTGGCTATCCCCAAGCTACATATATACTAAATACCTTATCCATACGAAAAGTTGTTGTTGTAATTTACTGTGGCTATCCCCAATCAGCATATATACTCAAAACCTAATATATCCGAGAAGAGCTTGTTGTCATTTACTGTGGCTATCCCCAAGCTACATATATACTCAATACCTGATATATCCGAGAAGAGCTTGTTGTCATTTACTGTGGCTATCCCCAAGCTACATATATACTCAATACCTGATATATCCGAGAAGAGCTTGTTGTCATTTACTGTGGCTATCCCCAAGCTACATATATACTCAATACCTGATATATCAGAGAAGTTCTTGTTGTCATTTACTGTGGCTATCCACAAGCTACATATATACTCAATACCTGATATATCAGAGAAGTTCTTGTTGTCATTTACTGTGGCTATCCACAAGCTACATATATACTCAATACCTGATATATCAGAGAAGTTCTTGTTGTCATTTACTGTGGCTATCCACAAGCTACATATATACTCAATACCTGATATATCAGAGAAGTTCTTGTTGTCATTTACTGTGGCTATCCACAAGCTACATATATACTCAATACCTGATATATCAGAGAAGTTCTTGTTGTCATTTACTGTGGCTATCCACAAGCTACATATATACTCAATACCTGATATATCAGAGAAGTTCTTGTTATAATTTACTGTGGATATCGACAAGCTACACATATACCCAATACCTTATGTATCTGAGAAGTTCTTGTTATAATTTACTGTGGCAATCCACACGCTTCGTGTACATGTAGTCATAAGCTCCCATATTGTACAAGGTTTAATTATAGTATATTAGGAGCGTCTTCTCAAAATATACATCTGTACATTTGCGAATCACTGTCCGATATGTTTTGTATATCATTTCCTTTTTACATGCGTATATATAACCACGGACCTATAAACCATGGATTCATGATATCGATCAATGTTATCGTTACCTCATATAATATTGCGTTCGCATAGCATCAATTGAACTGTTGAACTTTACTTCGAGGTGCAATTATTACAATTTAAAAATGCTTAATAATCTGCTATTAAACAAGCCGGATAATTCATCCGGGCGAAACGATCGAACAGAAAAACTGCGCACGCACCGGGTCATTGAGTATGCGTATAGCCTTGTCGTGGATATGGAAATAAGTCATTACCGCTAGATGCAGTCAAACGAAATTCGGCGGCGTCTGAGCGCAAATATTGAAACGTCATAGTAATGGGGTAAATGTTTATTTCGCGGAAATCACAGCTGACTTCAAAATTATACGGCTATGCGCAGTAATAATTGACACAACGAATGATCATGTATATATTGGTCCCAGGAAATGACGACGGTCTGTAACTGGACGCGCGAACGCACGTGCGTGAATCTATCAACATTTACAATATTCATCAAAGAAGCGCGAGGGGTGGGAATAAAAAAGTTAATCCAAAAATCGTCACTTTCATAACCAAAGGTAATCAAGTCATATGTAAGTAGAAAATGTGTGAGTCTGCTTTCGGACTAGATACCCAAGTACGTCACAGCCGTCAATATTATGATGTCCAGTCTGAACTCCATTTTGATTGATTATTTACAGAGCGCAAGTCTTATCCATGACTGTCAGTTTGTGATAATAATATTGAACCTTTTTGTGCAAATGTATATCGAAATATTTCATTTATGTTGGTGAACCATTTACAAAAATAGGTTGAATCCGCAGAGTCAACATTTACCCATATTCCCTCTTTTATTGTACTGAAATGATTTGCATCTAGCGTGGATAAATGTGATACTGTGCGGCCGAAATAAGGACAAGTTTAAAATGCGGATATAACAACGTCCGTAGATCGAGGTAAAAGAAGCTGATCGCGAATGTACGAATTACATTAAGTCATAAGAATTATAACGAGAATCGGATTGAATTTTATTCTATATAAAACTGCATTAGATCTTAAACGTAGTATGTTAAACAGTCGTGCAGACACACAATAAAGTTTTCTAATGTCTTCTAGGTTATTGAAATGCGGATTTTATTCCAACAAAATTCCGCTTAACCTACACCTAAAATGCCGGGGAATGATCCAAGAAGTCGTTTCAGAGTAATTAACTGAAGTAAAATAATAACGTGTGCATGAAAATTCAGGGGCGAATCCAGGATTTGGGCTTGGGGGGGGGAGGGGGCGTAACGTTTTGGTACTTCTTTGGTTTTGCTCAATCCTTATAACACGACGGTATAATATCATCATTATAGAATACAATGCTACAATAAATCAGAATCACTTATTTGAAAATCTTATAATTAAAAATCATTGTATACTTTCGTATGTATACTCAGACATACAACTCTTGATAATAAGTGATGCATTGAATGAATAATCATTATCAAATTGTGCTAAGGACGTGTTTTTTCATCGTACATCTATATATACATAATATGATTGTTTCAATTATAGTTATATTTCTGTTAAATTGTTATAATTAATAACATAATCTTCTCCTCATATGTTTACCTATGATTGTATATACATGTATGTGTAAATATGTTGTCCTCATGGGCTGCAAGGCTTATTGGATTTTGAAAAATAAAGCATATCCATGTAAGACAGGGGAATATTACGAGGGGGCGCCGGGTGCGCATCAGCGAGTCCCGGTATTTGGTTGTAGTTTAAACAAAATCGGAAGTACAATAGTTCAGGGGACTGGACAGAGAGGCAACGTTCGTCTGCTGTAGGAGAACATAGATGTATAGAAACTAGTCTAAAAACTCAAACGCCGAGCCCAGACATGAATCGACCAATTAAATGAATGCATTTTGACTGGTCTCCAATCTCAGTTTTACGATCTTGAGCAATTATCTACGTTACCACTCAACTCACATTCAAGTGTATAGAACAGTATTGTACGAATCGACTTTGTCACTTACACTTGAAACAGACGGATACTACAAGGACCGTATACACATGCTGTAATTCAAATGCTCTGGGGCTTTGCATATCGCATCATAATCATCAGCTAGTTGCCATTGCACAAACATATTTTATGTCGAGAATTGACAACAGTAAAACCTCCCAATCGTTTGCATTTATACAAGTACAAGTATAAGATTCAAGCTTCCTAGCGAAGTTGGGTTATTCCCTTGCTATATACATGTGCGATATTTACAACAATCACAAATATTTCCAACTTTTATATTTGTAATTTTTCTTTCTAAACTCTTTCAATTTATCCTATTTTGAAATCATTATATTATATATTTACAAGGCCGTGGTGGTGGTGGTGGCAGTAGTTAATTTTGACCGTCATGGGAAGTGACTTCTACGAGGAAAACGCTAGACTGGTTCTTTCAGACCCGGTCTTTCAGTTTGTGACAAAATAGAAATGACAAATATATAAACAACTTTAAGTATAAAATTAAGATACAAACCTTTTCATGGTATGATCTTTCAGAGTTCTTAGACAGGAAATCCTGGAATAAAGTAAAAATCAATAATAAATTTTTAACAGACTTCTAAATGCGTAACATGATAAAATTAAATTACATTTTCTGAATCGATATAACATTGTAATTATTTATGTTAAATATATCTTAACCAATGTAGCAACAACACTGGATGAAGCCTGTTCAAATATTTTACGTATAGACTGACTCTGCTGTGCACAATAGTTTACGTATAGACTGACTCTGCTGTGCACAATAGTTTACGTATAGACTGACTCTGCTGTGCACAATAGTTTACGTATAGACTGACTCTGCTGTGCACAATAGTTCTTCTATGAAAATAAATAAACAATACAAGTTTAGTGAAATGTACTTATAATAACGAATTTACCTTTCATATGATAATACTCCAATTACGGAACTCAAGAAAATAACATTTAGTACTTGCCTGAAGTCGGAGCCAGTTCTCTATATATTAAAATTGATATCTGGTGAAAACTGGCGAACGTATAACTGGATATAGCCGCAAAAGACACAATTCATTGGCAGTCTCCGACGCACGCGCACACGCACAAAGACGTGAAACATTTTGTACTTCGCAATACTAAATACGGTCATATTTTTAACTACTAACGTCATTAAGTTAACCTTCATGGATTTATAAGACCAGACCCAATTCAATTTCATCCGGAAATCACTTTAAGCCGGACATTTTCATGGGTTCATTGCTTGTCCGGTTTGTTCGTTACTTAAATAATCTGTCCAAACAGTACGTTACTCATATACTCTGTCCCGACAGTACGTTATTTATATACTCTGTCCCGACAGTACGTCACTTATATACTCTGTCCCAACAGTACGTTACTCATATAGTCTGTCCCAACAGTACGTTACTTATATACTCTGTCCCGACAGTACGTTACTCATATACTCTGTCCCGACAGTACGTTACTTATATACTCTGTCCCGACAGTACGTTACTTGTATACTCTGTCCCAACAGTACGTGACTCATATACTCTGTCCCAACAGTACGTTACTTATATACTCTGTCCCGACAGAACGTTACTTATATAGTCTGTCCCGACAGTACGTTACTTATATAGTCTATCCCAACAGTACGTTACTCATATACTCTGTCCCAACAGTACGTCACTTATATACTCTGTCCCAACAGTACGTTACTCATATACTCTGTCCCAACAGTACGTCACTTATATACTCTGTCCCAACAGTACGTTACTCATATAGTCTGTCCCGACAGTACGTCACTTATATACACTGTCCCAACAGTACGTCACTTATATACTCTGTCCCGACAGTACGTTACTTATATACTCAGTCCCAACAGTACGTCACTTATATACTCAGTCCCAACAGTACGTTACTTATATACTCTGTCCCGACAGTACGTTACTCATATACTCTGTCCAAACAGTACGTTACTTATATACTCTGTCCCAACAGTACTTTACTCATATACTCTGTCCCAACAGTACGTTACTTATAAACTTTGTCCCAACAGTACGTTACTCATATACTCTGTCCCGACAGTACGTCACTTATATACTCTGTCCCAACAGTACGTTCCTTATATACTCTGTCCCGACAGTACGCTACTTATATAGTCTGTCCCGACAGTACGTTACTTATATACTCTGTCCCAACAGTACGTTACTCATATAGTCTGTCCCAACAATACGTTACTCATATACTCTGTCCCAACAGTACGTTACTTATATACTCTGTCCCAACAGTACGTTACTCATATACTCTGTCCTAACAGTACGTCACTTATATACTCTGTCCCAACAGTACGTTACTCATATACTCTGTCCTAACAGTACGTCACTTATATACTCTGTCCCAACAGTACGTTACTCATATACTCTGTCCTAACAGTACGTCACTTATATACTCTGTCCCAACAGTACGTTACTCATATACTCTGTCCTAACAGTACGTCACTTATATACTCTGTCCCAACAGTACGTTACTCATATACTCTGTCCCGACAGTGCGTTACTCATATACTCTGTCCCAACAGTACGTCACTTATATACACTGTCCCAACAGTACGTCACTTATATACTCTGTCCCGACAGTACGTTACTTATATACTCTGTCCCAACAGTACGTCACTTATATACACTGTCCCAACAGTACGTCACTTATATACTCTGTCCCGACAGTACGTCACTTATATACTCTGTCCCGACAGTACGTCACTTATATACTCTGTCCCGACAGTACGTCACTTATATACTCTGTCCCGACAGTACGTCACTTATATACTCTGTCCCAACAGTACGTTACTCATATACTCTGTCCCAACAGTACGTCACTTATATACTCTGTCCCGACAGTACGTCACTTATATACTCTGTCCCAACAGTACGTTACTCATATACTCTGTCCCAACAGTACGTTACTCATATACTCTGTCCCAACAGTACGTTACTCATATACTCTGTCCTAACAGTACGTTACTTATATACTCTGTCCCAACAGTACGTTACTCATATACTCTGTCCTAACAGTACGTCACTTATATACTCTGTCCCAACAGTACGTTACTCATATACTCTGTCCTAACAGTACGTCACTTATATACTCTGTCCCAACAGTACGTTACTCATATACTCTGTCCCGACAGTGCGTTACTCATATAGTCTGTCCCGACAGTACGTCACTTATATACACTGTCCCAACAGTACGTCACTTATATACTCTGTCCCGACAGTACGTTACTTATATACTCTGTCCCAACAGTACGTCACTTATATACTCAGTCCCAACAGTACGTTACTCATATACTCTGTCACGACAGTACATTACTTATATACTCTGTCCAAACAGTACGTTACTTATATACTCTGTCCCAACAGTACTTTACTCATATACTCTGTCCCAACAGTACGTTACTCATATACTCTGTCCCGACAGTACGTCACTTATATACTCTGTCCCAAAAGTACGTTACTTATATACTCTGTCCCGACAGTACGTTACTTATATACTCTGTCCAAACAGTACGTTACTTATATACTCTGTCCCAACAGTACGTTACTCATATACTCTGTCCCAACAGTACGTTACTTATATACTCTGTCCCAACAGTACGTTACTCATATACTCTGTCCCAACAGTACGTTACTCATTAGTCCAGCCACGGACGTCACGTGTCTATACTGTCGCTGTACAACGTCCTGCTAAACCATTCACAAAAGTATATAGAAGTTGGTTACCGTCGGTCTTTCCACCGCATTTACTCTTATTTGCGTGAACATGTAAATACTTTGCATGCAATAAAAAACTGGACGATAAAATATTGTAGCTTTTCTTCAATTTATTTATCTTTCCAACACAATAATTTCTTATAAAAGACTCGTTTTGTAAAAAAAAGTAGTGAATCGTGCACCCGTTAAAATAGAAGACGAAAGAGTGTCTATGGAGACCGTGCGCACTTAGTTACGAACGACGCGTGTAAAAGTCGGAGTACAGAGACACGTATGCCGGGCTAGTTACTCATATACTCTGTCCAAACAGTACGTAACTTATATACTCTGTCCCAACAGTACGTTACTTATAAACTCTGTCCCAACAGTACGTTACTTAAATACTCTGTCACGACAGTACGATACTTAAACACTCTGTCCCAACAGTACGTCACTTATATACTCTGTCCAAACAGTACGTCACTTATATACTCTGTCCCAACAGTACGTCACATATATACTTTGTCCCAACAGTACGTTACTTATATACTCTGTCCCAACAGTACGTTACTTATATACTTTGTCCCAACAGTACGTTACTCATATACTCTGTCCCGACAGAACGTTACTTAAATACTCTGTCCCAACAGTACGTTACTTATATAATTTGTCCCAACAGTACGTGACTTATATACTCTGTCACAACAGTACGTTACTTATATACTCTGTCCCAACAGTACGTTACTTATATACTTTTTCCCAACAGTACGTTACTCATATAGTCTGTCCCAACAGTACGTTACTTATATACTCTGTCCCAACAGTACGTTACTTATATACCGTCTGTCCCAACAGTACGTTACTTATATACTCTGTCCCAACAGTACGTTACTCATATACTCTGTCCAAACAGAAAGTTTCTTGTATACACTGTCCCAACAGTACGTCACTTATATACTCTGTCCCAACAGTATGTCACTTATATACTCTGTCCCGACAGTACGTTACTTATATACTCTGTCCCAACAGTACGTTACTTATATACTCTGTCCCAACAGTACGTCACTTATATACTCTGTCCCGACAGTTCGTCACTTATATACTCTGTCCCGACAGTTCGTCACTTATATATATTTTTCCCGACAGTACGTCACTTATATACATCGTCCCGACAGTACGTTACTCAAATACTGTGTCGCAAAAGTACGTTACTTATATACTCTGTCCCGACAGTACTTTTCTTATATACTCTGTCCAAACAGTACGTTACTTATATACTCTGTCCCAACAGTACGTTACTCATATACTCTGTCCCAACAGTACGTTACTTATATACTTTGTCCCAACAGTACGTTACTCATATACTCTGTCCCAACAGTACGTTACTCATTAGTCCAGCCACGGACGTCACGTGTCTATACTGTCGCTGTACAACGTCCTGCTAAACCATTCACAAAAGTATATAGAAGTTGGTTACCGTCGGTCTTTCCACCGCATTTACTCTTATTTGCGTGAACATGTAAATACTTTGCATGCAATAAAAAACTGGACGATAAAATATTGAAGCTTTTCTTCAATTTATTTATCTTTCCAACACATTAATTTCTTATAAAAGACTCGTTTTGTAAAAAAAAGTAGTGAATCGTGCACCCGTTAAAATAGAAGACGAAAGAGTGTCTATGGAGACCGTGCGCACTTAGTTACGAACGACGCGTGTAAAAGTCGGAGTACAGAGACACGTATGCCGGGCTAGTTACTCATATACTCTGTCCAAACAGTACGTAACTTATATACTCTGTCCAAACAGTACGTCACTTATATACTCTGTCCCAACAGTACGTCACATATATACTTTGTCCCAACAGTACGTTACTTATAAACTCTGTCCCAACAGTACGTTACTTATATACTTTGTCCCAACAGTACGTTACTCATATACTCTGTCCCGACAGTACGTTACTTAAATACTCTGTCCCAACAGTACGTTACTTATATAATTTGTCCCAACAGTACGTTACTTATATACTCTGTCACAACAGTACGTTACTTATATACTCTGTCCCAACAGTACGTTACTTATATACTTTTTCCCAACAGTACGTTACTCATATAGTCTGTCCCAACAGTACGTTACTTATATACTCTGTCCCAACAGTACGTTACTTATATACCGTCTGTCCCAACAGTACGTTACTTATATACTCTGTCCCAACAGTACGTTACTCATATACTCTGTCCAAACAGTACGTTTCTTATATACACTGTCCCAACAGTACGTCACTTATATACTCTGTCCCAACAGTACGTTACTCATATACTCTGTCCAAACAGTACGTTACTTATATTCTCTGTCCCAACAGTACGTCACTCATATACTCTGTCCCGACAGTACGTCACTTATATACTCTGTCCCAACAGTACGTTACTCATATACTGTGTCCCGACAGTACGTTACTCATATACTCTGTCCCGACAGTACGTCACTTATATACTCTGTCCCAACAGTACGTCACTTATATACTCTGTCCCAACAGTACGTTACTCATATACTCTGTCCCAACAGTACGTTACTCACATACTCTGTCCCAACAGTACGTTACTTATATACTCTGTCCCAACAGTACGTCACTTCTATACTCTGTCCCAACAGTATGTTACTTATATACTCTGTCCCAACAGTACGTTACTTATATACTCTGTCCCAACAGTACGTTACTTATATACTCTGTCCCGACAGAACGTCACTTATATACTCTGTCCCAACAGTACGTTACTTATATACTCTGTCCCGACAGTACGTTACTCATATACTCTGTCCCAACACTACGTTACTTATATACTCTGTCCCAACAGTGCGTTACTCATATACTCTGTCCCAACAGTACGTCACTTATATACTCTATCCCAACAGTACGTTACTCATATACTCTGTCCCGACAGTACGTCACTTATATATTCTGTCCCGACAGTACGTCACTTATATACTCTGTCCCGACAGTACGTTACTCATATACTCTGTCCCAACAGTACGTTACTTATATACTGTGTCCCGACAGTACGTTACTCATATATTCTGTCCAAACAGTACGTTACTTATATACTCTGTCCCAACAGTACGTTACTCATATACTCTGTCCCAACAGTACGTCACTTATATACTCTATCCCAACAGTGCGTTACTCATATACTCTCTCCCGACAGTACGTCACTTATATATTATGTCCCGACAGTACGTCACTTATATACTCTGTCCCGACAGTACGTTACTCATATAGTCTGTCCCGACAGTAGGTCACTTATATACTCTGTCCCAACAGTACGTTACTTATATACTCTGTCCCGACAGTACGTTACTTATATACTCTGTCCAAACAGTACGTTACTTATATACTCTGTCCCAACAGTACGTTACTCATATAGTCTGTCCCGACAGTAGGTCACTTATATACTCTGTCCCGACAGTACGTCACTTATATACTCTGTCCCAACAGTACGTTACTCATATACTCTGTCACGACAGTACGTTACTTATATACTCTGTCCAAACAGTACGTTACTTATATACTCTGTCCCAACAGTACTTTACTCATATACTCTGTCCCGACAGTACGTTACTTATAAACTTTGTCCCAACAGTACGTTACTCATATACTCTGTCCCGACAGTACGTCACTTATATACTCTGTCCCAACAGTACGTGACTTATATACTCTGTCCCAACAGTACGTTACTTATATAGTCTGTCCCGGCAGTACGTTACTCATATACTCTGTCCCAACAGTACGTTACTTATATACTCTGTCCCAACAGTACGTTACTCATATACTCTGTCCCAACAGTACGTTACTTATATACTCTGTCCCAACAGTACGTTACTCATATACTCTGTCCTAACAGTACGTCACTTATATACTCTGTCCCGACAGTACGCTACTCATATACTCTGTCCCAACAGTACGTTACTCATATATTCTGTCCCGACAGTACGTCACTTATATACACTGTCCCAACAGTACGTCACTTATATACTCTGCCGTGACAGTACGTTACTTATATACTCTGTCCCAACCGTACGTCACTTATATACTCAGTCCCAACAGTACGTTACTCATATACTCTGTCACGACAGTACGTTACTTATATACTCTGTCCAAACAGTACGTTACTTATATACTCTGTCCCAACAGTACTTTACTCATATACTCTGTCCCAACAGTACGTTACTCATATACTCTGTCCCGACAGTACGTCACTTATATACTCTGTCCCAACAGTACGTTACTTATATACTCTGTCCCGACAGTACGTTACTTATATACTCTGTCCAAACAGTACGTTACTTATATACTCTGTCCCAACAGTACGTTACTCATATACTCTGTCCCAACAGTACGTTACTTATATACTTTGTCCCAACAGTACGTTACTCATATACTCTGTCCCAACAGTACGTTACTCATTAGTCCAGCCACGGACGTCACGTGTCTATACTGTCGCTGTACAACGTCCTGCTAAACCATTCACAAAAGTATATAGAAGTTGGTTACCGTCGGTCATTCCACCGCATTTACTCTTATTTGCGTGAACATGTAAATACTTTGCATGCAATAAAAAACTGGACGATAAAATATTGTAGCTTTTCGTCAATTTATTTATCTTTCCAACACAATAATTTCTTATAAAAGACTCGTTTTGTAAAAAAAAGTAGTGAATCGTGCACCCGTTAAAATAGAAGATGGAGACGGTGCGCACTTAGTTACGAACGACGTGTTTACAATTCGGAGTACAGAGACACGTATGCTGGGCTAGTTACTCATATACTCTGTCCAAACAGTACGTAACTTATATACTCTGTCCCAACAGTACGTTACTTATAAACTCTGTCCCAACAGTACGTTACTTAAATACTCTGTCCCGACAGTACGTTACTTAAATACTCTGTCCCAACAGTACGTCACTTATATACTCTGTCCCAACAGCACGTTACTTATATACTTTGTCCCAACAGTACGTTACTCATATACTCTCTCCAAACAGTACGTTACTTATATACTCTGTCCCAACAGTACGTTACTTATATACCGTCTGTCCCAACAGTACGTTACTTATATACTCTGTCCCAACAGTACGTTACTCATATACTCTGTCCCAACAGTACGTCACTTATATACTCTGTCCCAACAGTACGTTACTTATATACTCTGTCCCAACAGTATGTCACTTATATACTCTGTCCCGACAGTACGTTACTTATATACTTTGCCCAACAGTACGTTACTTATATACTCTGTCCCAACAGTACGTCACTTATATACTCTGTCCCGACAGTTCGTCACTTATATACTCTGTCCCGACAGTTCGTCACTTATATATTCTTTCCCGACAGTACGTCACTTATATACATCGTCCCGACAGTACGTTACTCAAATACTGTGTCCCAACAGTACGTTACTTATATACTCTGTCCCGACAGTACGTTACTTTTATACTCTGTCCAAACAGTACGTTACTTATATACTCTGCCCCAACAGTACGTTACTCATATACTCTGTCCCAACAGTACGTTACTTATATACTTTGTCCCAACAGTACGTTACTCATATACTCTGTCCCAACAGTACGTTACTCATTAGTCCAGCCACGGACGTCACGTGTCTATACTGTCGCTGTACAACGTCCTGCTAAACCATTCACAAAAGTATATAGAAGTTGGTTACCGTCGGTCTTTCCACCGCATTTACTCTTATTTGCGTGAACATGTAAATACTTTGCATGCAATAAAAAACTGGACGATAAAATATCGTAGCTTTTCTTCAATTTATTTATCTTTCCAACACAATAATTTCTTATAAAAGACTCGTTTTGTAAAAATAAGTAGTGAATCGTGCACCCGTTAAAATAGAAGACGAAAGAGTGACTATGGAGACCGTGCGCACTTAGTTACGAACGACGCGTGTAAAAGTCGGAGTACAGAGACACGTATGCCGGGCTAGTTACTCATATACTCTGTCCAAACAGTACGTAACTTATATACTCTGTCCCAACAGTACGTTACTTATAAACTCTGTCCCAACAGTACGTTACTTAAATACTCTGTCACGACAGTACGATACTTAAACACTCTGTCCCAACAGTACGTCACTTATATACTCTGTCCAAACAGTACGTCACTTATATACTCTGTCCCAACAGTACGTCACATATATACTTTGTCCCAACAGTACGTTACTTATATACTCTGTCCCAATAGTACGTTACTTATATACTTTGTCCCAACAGTACGTTACTCATATACTCTGTCCCGACAGTACGTTACTTAAATACTCTGTCCCAACAGTACGTTACTCATATACTCTGTCCCAACAGTACGTCACTTATATACTCTATCCCAACAGTACGTTACTCATATACTCTGTCCCGACAGTACGTCACTTATATATTCTGTCCCGACAGTACGTCACTTATATACTCTGTCCCGACAGTACGTTACTCATATACTCTGTCCCAACAGTACGTTACTTATATACTGTGTCCCGACAGTACGTTACTCATATATTCTGTCCAAACAGTACGTTACTTATATACTCTGTCCCAACAGTACGTTACTCATATACTCTGTCCCAACAGTACGTCACTTATATACTCTATCCCAACAGTGCGTTACTCATATACTCTCTCCCGACAGTACGTCACTTATATATTCTGTCCCGACAGTACGTCACTTATATACTCTGTCCCGACAGTACGTTACTCATATAGTCTGTCCCGACAGTAGGTCACTTATATACTCTGTCCCAACAGTACGTTACTTATATACTCTGTCCCGACAGTACGTTACTTATATACTCTGTCCAAACAGTACGTTACTTATATACTCTGTCCCAACAGTACGTTACTCATATAGTCTGTCCCGACAGTAGGTCACTTATATACTCTGTCCCGACAGTACGTCACTTATATACTCTGTCCCAACAGTACGTTACTCATATACTCTGTCACGACAGTACGTTACTTATATACTCTGTCCAAACAGTACGTTACTTATATACTCTGTCCCAACAGTACTTTACTCATATACTCTGTCCCGACAGTACGTTACTTATAAACTTTGTCCCAACAGTACGTTACTCATATACTCTGTCCCGACAGTACGTCACTTATATACTCTGTCCCAACAGTACGTGACTTATATACTCTGTCCCAACAGTACGTTACTTATATAGTCTGTCCCGGCAGTACGTTACTCATATACTCTGTCCCAACAGTACGTTACTTATATACTCTGTCCCAACAGTACGTTACTCATATACTCTGTCCCAACAGTACGTTACTCATATACTCTGTCCCAACAGTACGTTACTCATATACTCTGTCCTAACAGTACGTCACTTATATACTCTGTCCCGACAGTACGCTACTCATATACTCTGTCCCAACAGTACGTTACTCATATAGTCTGTCCCGACAGTACGTCACTTATATACACTGTCCCAACAGTACGTCACTTATATACTCTGCCGTGACAGTACGTTACTTATATACTCTGTCCCAACAGTACGTCACTTATATACTCAGTCCCAACAGTACGTTACTCATATACTCTGTCACGACAGTACGTTACTTATATACTCTGTCCAAACAGTACGTTACTTATATACTCTGTCCCAACAGTACTTTACTCATATACTCTGTCCCAACAGTACGTTACTCATATACTCTGTCCCGACAGTACGTCACTTATATACTCTGTCCCAACAGTACGTTACTTATATACTCTGTCCCGACAGTACGTTACTTATATACTCTGTCCAAACAGTACGTTACTTATATACTCTGTCCCAACAGTACGTTACTCATATACTCTGTCCCAACAGTACGTTACTTATATACTTTGTCCCAACAGTACGTTACTCATATACTCTGTCCCAACAGTACGTTACTCATTAGTCCAGCCACGGACGTCACGTGTCTATACTGTCGCTGTACAACGTCCTGCTAAACCATTCACAAAAGTATATAGAAGTTGGTTACCGTCGGTCATTCCACCGCATTTACTCTTATTTGCGTGAACATGTAAATACTTTGCATGCAATAAAAAACTGGACGATAAAATATTGTAGCTTTTCGTCAATTTATTTATCTTTCCAACACAATAATTTCTTATAAAAGACTCGTTTTGTAAAAAAAAGTAGTGAATCGTGCACCCGTTAAAATAGAAGATGGAGACGGTGCGCACTTAGTTACGAACGACGTGTTTACAATTCGGAGTACAGAGACACGTATGCTGGGCTAGTTACTCATATACTCTGTCCAAACAGTACGTAACTTATATACTCTGTCCCAACAGTACGTTACTTATAAACTCTGTCCCAACAGTACGTTACTTAAATACTCTGTCCCGACAGTACGTTACTTAAATACTCTGTCCCAACAGTACGTCACTTATATACTCTGTCCCAACAGCACGTTACTTATATACTTTGTCCCAACAGTACGTTACTCATATACTCTCTCCAAACAGTACGTTACTTATATACTCTGTCCCAACAGTACGTTACTTATATACCGTCTGTCCCAACAGTACGTTACTTATATACTCTGTCCCAACAGTACGTTACTCATATACTCTGTCCCAACAGTACGTCACTTATATACTCTGTCCCAACAGTACGTTACTTATATACTCTGTCCCAACAGTATGTCACTTATATACTCTGTCCCGACAGTACGTTACTTATATACTTTGCCCAACAGTACGTTACTTATATACTCTGTCCCAACAGTACGTCACTTATATACTCTGTCCCGACAGTTCGTCACTTATATACTCTGTCCCGACAGTTCGTCACTTATATATTCTTTCCCGACAGTACGTCACTTATATACATCGTCCCGACAGTACGTTACTCAAATACTGTGTCCCAACAGTACGTTACTTATATACTCTGTCCCGACAGTACGTTACTTTTATACTCTGTCCAAACAGTACGTTACTTATATACTCTGCCCCAACAGTACGTTACTCATATACTCTGTCCCAACAGTACGTTACTTATATACTTTGTCCCAACAGTACGTTACTCATATACTCTGTCCCAACAGTACGTTACTCATTAGTCCAGCCACGGACGTCACGTGTCTATACTGTCGCTGTACAACGTCCTGCTAAACCATTCACAAAAGTATATAGAAGTTGGTTACCGTCGGTCTTTCCACCGCATTTACTCTTATTTGCGTGAACATGTAAATACTTTGCATGCAATAAAAAACTGGACGATAAAATATTGTAGCTTTTCTTCAATTTATTTATCTTTCCAACACAATAATTTCTTATAAAAGACTCGTTTTGTAAAAAAAAGTAGTGAATCGTGCACCCGTTAAAATAGAAGACGAAAGAGTGTCTATGGAGACCGTGCGCACTTAGTTACGAACGACGCGTGTAAAAGTCGGAGTACAGAGACACGTATGCCGGGCTAGTTACTCATATACTCTGTCCAAACAGTACGTAACTTATATACTCTGTCCCAACAGTACGTTACTTATAAACTCTGTCCCAACAGTACGTTACTTAAATACTCTGTCACGACAGTACGATACTTAAACACTCTGTCCCAACAGTACGTCACTTATATACTCTGTCCAAACAGTACGTCACTTATATACTCTGTCCCAACAGTACGTCACATATATACTTTGTCCCAACAGTACGTTACTTATATACTCTGTCCCAACAGTACGTTACTTATATACTTTGTCCCAACAGTACGTTACTCATATACTCTGTCCCGACAGTACGTTACTTAAATACTCTGTCCCAACAGTACGTTACTTATATAATTTGTCCCAACAGTACGTTACTTATATACTCTGTCACAACAGTACGTTACTTATATACTCTGTCCCAACAGTACGTTACTTATATACTTTTTCCCAACAGTACGTTACTCATATAGTCTGTCCCAACAGTACGTTACTTATATACTCTGTCCCAACAGTACGTTACTTATATACCGTCTGTCCCAACAGTACGTTACTTATATACTCTGTCCCAACAGTACGTTACTCATATA
This sequence comes from Mactromeris polynyma, assembly GCA_032209605.1. Lineage (NCBI taxonomy): Eukaryota > Metazoa > Mollusca > Bivalvia > Venerida > Mactridae > Mactromeris > Mactromeris polynyma. The sequence continues at coordinate 15,426,732 of JASFXZ010000013.1, forward strand.
CTCTGTCCAAACAGTTCGTTTCTTGTATACACTGTCCCAACAGTACGTCACTTATATACTCTGTCCCAACAGTATGTCACTTATATACTCTGTCCCGACAGTACGTTACTTATATACTCTGTCCCAACAGTACGTTACTTATATACTCTGTCCCAACAGTACGTCACTTATATACTCTGTCCCGACAGTTCGTCACTTATATACTCTGTCCCGACAGTTCGTCACTTATATATTCTTTCCCGACAGTACGTCACTTATATACATCGTCCCGACAGTACGTTACTCAAATACTGTGTCGCAAAAGTACGTTACTTATATACTCTGTCCCGACAGTACGTTACTTATATACTCTGTCCAAACAGTACGTTACTTTTATACTCTGTCCCAACAGTACGTTACTCATATACTCTGTCCCAACAGTACGTTACTTATATACTTTGTCCCAACAGTACGTTACTCATATACTCTGTCCCAACAGTACGTTACTCATTAGTCCAGCCACGGACGTCACGTGTCTATACTGTCGCTGTACAACGTCCTGCTAAACCATTCACAAAAGTATATAGAAGTTGGTTACCGTCGGTCTTTCCACCGCATTTACTCTTATTTGCGTGAACATGTAAATATTTTGCATGCAATAAAAAACTGGACGATAAAATATTGAAGCTTTTCTTCAATTTATTTATCTTTCCAACACAATAATTTCTTATAAAAGACTCGTTTTGTAAAAAAAAGTAGTGAATCGTGCACCCGTTAAAATAGAAGACGAAAGAGTGTCTATGGAGACCGTGCGCACTTAGTTACGAACGACGCGTGTAAAAGTCGGAGTACAGAGACACGTATGCCGGGCTAGTTACTCATATACTCTGTCCAAACAGTACGTAACTTATATACTCTGTCCAAACAGTACGTCACTTATATACTCTGTCCCAACAGTACGTCACATATATACTTTGTCCCAACAGTACGTTACTCATATACTCTGTCCCAACAGTACGTTACTTATATACTTTGTCCCAACAGTACGTTACTTATATACTCTGTCCCGACAGAACGTCACTTATATACTCTGTCCCAACAGTACGTTACTTATATACTCTGTCCCGACAGTACGTTACTCATATACTCTGTCCCAACACTACGTTACTTATATACTCTGTCCCAACAGTGCGTTACTCATGTACTCTGTCCCAACAGTACGTCACTTATACACTCTATCCCAACAGTACGTTACTCATATACTCTGTCCCGACAGTACGTCACTTATATATTCTGTCCCGACAGTACGTCACTTATATACTCTGTCCCGACAGTACGTTACTTATATACTCTATCCCAACAGTACGTCACTTATATACTCTGTCCCGACAGTACGTTACTCATATACTCTGTTCCAACAGTACGTTACTTATATACTGTGTCCCGACAGTACGTTACTCATATATTCTGTCCAAACAGTACGTTACTTATATACTCTGTCCCAACAGTACGTTACTCATATACTCTGTCCCAACAGTACGTCACTTATATACTCTATCCCAACAGTGCGTTACTCATATACTCTCTCCCGACAGTACGTCACTTATATATTCTGTCGCGACAGTACGTCACTTATATACTCTGTCCCGACAGTACGTTACTCATATAGTCTGTCCCGACAGTAGGTCACTTATATACTCTGTCCCAACAGTACGTTACTTATATACTCTGTCCCGACAGTACGTTACTTATATACTTTGTCCAAACAGTACGTTACTTATATACTCTGTCCCAACAGTACGTTACTCATATAGTCTGTCCCGACAGTAGGTCACTTATATACTCTGTCCCGACAGTACGTCACTTATATACTCTGTCCCAACAGTACGTTACTCATATACTCTGTCACGACAGTACGTTACTTATATACTCTGTCCAAACAGTACGTTACCTATATACTCTGTCCCAACAGTACTTTACTCATATACTCTGTCCCAACAGTACGTTACTTATAAACTTTGTCCCAACAGTACGTTACTCATATACTCTGTCCCGACAGTACGTCACTTATATACTCTGTCCCAACAGTACGTGACTTATATACCCTGTCCCAACAGTACGTCACTTATATACTCTGTCCCAACAGTACGTCACATATATACTTTGTCCCAACAGTACGTTACTTATATACTCTGTCCCAACAGTACGTTACTTATATACTCTGTCCCAACAGTACGTTACTTATATACTTTGTCCCAACAGTACGTTACTCATATACTCTGTCCCAACAGTACGTCACTTATATACTCTGTCCCGTCAGTACGTTACTTTAATACTCTGTCCCAACAGTACGTTACTTATATAATTTGTCCCAACAGTACGTTACTTATATAATTTGTCCCAACAGTACGTTACTTATATACTCTGTCACAACAGTACGTTACTTATATACTCTGTCCCAACAGTACGTTACTTATATACTTTTTCCCAACAGTACGTTACTCATATAGTCTGTCCCAACAGTACGTTACTTATATACTCTGTCCCAACAGTACGTGACTTATATACCGTCTGTCCCAACAGTACGTTACTTATATACTCTGTCCCAACAGTACGTTACTCATATACTCTGTCCAAACAGTACGTTTCTTATATACATTGTCCCAACAGTACGTCACTTATATACTCTGTCCCAACAGTACGTTACTCATATACTCTGTCCAAACAGAACGTTACTTATATTCTCTGTCCCAACAGTACGTCACTCATATACTCTGTCCCGACAGTACGTCACTTATATACTCTGTCCCAACAGTACGTTACTCATATACTCTGTCCCGACAGTACGTTACTCATATACTCTGTCCCGACAGTACGTCACTTACATACTCTGTCCCAACAGTACGTCACTTATATACTCTGTCCCAACAGTTTGTCACTTATATACTCTGTCCCGACAGTACGTCACTTATATACTCTGTCCCAACAGTACGTTACTCATATACTCTGTCCCGACAGTACGTTACTTATATACTCTGTCCCGACAGTACGTCACTTATATACTCTGTCCCGACAGTACGTCACTTATATACTCTGTCCCAACAGTACGTTACTCATATACTCTGTCCCGACAGTACGTAACTTACATACTCTGTCCCAACAGTACGTCACTTATATACTCTGTCCCAACAGAACGTTACTTATATACTTTGTCCCAACAGTACGTTACTTATATACTCTGTCCCGACAGTACGTTACATATATACTCTGTCCCAACAGTACGTAACGTATATACTCTGTCCCAACAGTATGTTACTTAAATACTCTGTCCCAACAGTACGTTACTCATATACTCTGTCCCAACAGTACGTTACTTATATACTCTGTCCCAACAGTACGTCACTTATATACTCTGTCCCAACAGTACGTTACTCATATACTCTGTCCCAACAGTACGTTACTCACATACTCTGTCCCAACAGTACGTTACTTATATACTCTGTCCCAACAGTACGTCACTTCTATACTCTGTCCCAACAGTATGTTACTTATATACTCTGTCCCAACAGTACGTTACTCATATACTCTGTCCCAACACTACGTTACTTATATACTCTGTCCCAACAGTGCGTTACTCATATACTCTGTCCCAACAGTACGTCACTTATATACTCTGTCCCAACAGTACGTCACTTATATACGCTGTCCCGACAGTACGTCACTTATATATTCTGTCCCGACAGTACGTCACTTATATACTCTGTCCCGACAGTACGTTACTCATATACTCTGTCCCAACAGTACGTTACTTATATACTGTGTCCCGACAGTACGTTACTCATATATTCTGTCCAAACAGTACGTTACTTATATACTCTGTCCCAACAGTACGTTACTCATATACTCTGTCCCAACAGTACGTCACTTATATACTCTATCCCAACAGTGCGTTACTCATATACTCTCTCCCGACAGTACGTCACTTATATATTCTGTCCCGACAGTACGTCACTTATATACTCTGTCCCGACAGTACGTTACTCATATAGTCTGTCCCGACAGTAGGTCACTTATATACTCTGTCCCAACAGTACGTTACTTATATACTCTGTCCCGACAGTACGTTACTTATATACTCTGTCCAAACAGTACGTTACTTATATACTCTGTCCCAACAGTACGTTACTCATATAGTCTGTCCCGACAGTACGTCACTTATATATTCTGTCCCGACAGTACGTCACTTATATACTCTGTCCCGACAGTACGTTACTCATATACTCTGTCCCGACAGTAGGTCACTTATATACTCTGTCCCAACAGTACGTCACTTATATACTCTGTCCCAACAGTACGTTACTTATATACTCTGTCCCAACAGTACGTTACTCATATACTCTGTCCAAACAGTACGTTACTTATATACTCTGTCCCAACAGTACGTTACTTATATACTCTGTCCCAACAGTACGTTACTTATATACTCTGTCCCGACAGTAAGTTACTCATATACTCTGTCCCAACAGTACGTTACTCACATACTCTGTCCCAACAGTACGTTACTTATATACTCTGTCCCAACAGTACGTCACTTCTATACTCTGTCCCAACAGTATGTTACTTATATACTCTGTCCCAACAGTACGTTACTCATATACTCTGTCCCAACACTACGTTACTTATATACTCTGTCCCAACAGTGCGTTACTCATATACTCTGTCCCAACAGTACGTCACTTATATACTCTGTCCCAACAGTACGTCACTTATATACTCTGTCCCGACAGTACGTCACTTATATATTCTGTCCCGACAGTACGTCACTTATATACTCTGTCCCGACAGTACGTTACTCATATACTCTGTCCCAACAGTACGTTACTTATATACTGTGTCCCGACAGTACGTTACTCATATATTCTGTCCAAACAGTACGTTACTTATATACTCTGTCCCAACAGTACGTTACTCATATACTCTGTCCCAACAGTACGTCACTTATATACTCTATCCCAACAGTGCGTTACTCATATACTCTCTCCCGACAGTACGTCACTTATATATTCTGTCCCGACAGTACGTCACTTATATACTCTGTCCCGACAGTACGTTACTCATATAGTCTGTCCCGACAGTAGGTCACTTATATACTCTGTCCCAACAGTACGTTACTTATATACTCTGTCCCGACAGTACGTTACTTATATACTCTGTCCAAACAGTACGTTACTTATATACTCTGTCCCAACAGTACGTTACTCATATAGTCTGTCCCGACAGTACGTCACTTATATATTCTGTCCCGACAGTACGTCACTTATATACTCTGTCCCGACAGTACGTTACTCATATACTCTGTCCCGACAGTAGGTCACTTATATACTCTGTCCCAACAGTACGTCACTTATATACTCTGTCCAAACAGTACGTTACTTATATACTCTGTCCCAACAGTATGTTACTTATATACTCTGTCCCAACAGTACGTTACTCATATACTCTGTCCAAACAGTACGTTACTTATATACTCTGTCCCAACAGTACGTTACTTATATACTCTGTCCCGACAGTACGTTACTTATATACTCTGTCCCGACAGTACGTTACTTATATACTCTGTCCCAACAGTACGTTACTTATATACTCTGTCCCGACAGTACGTTACTTATATACTCTGTCCCGACAGTACGTAACTCATATACTCTGTCCCAACAGTACGTTACTTATATACACTGTCCCAAGAGTGCGTAACTTATATACTCTGTCCCGACAGTACGTCACTTATATACTCTGACCAGACAGAACGTAACTTACATACACTGTCCCAACAGTATGTCACTTACATACTCTGTCCCGACAGTACGTCACTTATATACTCTGTCCCGACAGTACGTAACTTACATACTTTGTCCCAACAGTACGTCACTTATATACTCTGTCCCAACAGAACGTTACTAATATACTTTGTCCCAACAGTACGTCACTTATATACTCTGTCCCGACAGTACGTTACTTATATACTTTGTCCCAACAGTACGTTACTTATATACTCTGTCCCAACAGTACGTTACTCATATACTCTGTCCCAACAGTACGTTACTTTTATACTCTGTCCCAACAGTACGTCACTTATATACTCTGTCCCAACAGTACGTTACTCATATACTCTGTCCCAACAGTACGTTACTCATATACTCTGTCCCACCAGTATGTTACTTATATGCTCTGTCCCAACAGTACGTTACTTATATACTCTGTACCGACAGTACGTTACACATATACTCTGTCCCAACAGTACCTTGCTTATATACTCTGTCCCAACAGTGCGTTACTCATATACTCTGTCCCAACAGTACCTTACTTATATACTCTGTCCCAACAGTGCGTTACTCATATACTCTGTCCCAACAGTACCTTACTTATATACTCTGTCCCAACAGTGCGTTACTCATATACTCTGTCCCAACAGTACCTTACTTATATACTCTGTCCCAACAGTGCGTTACTCATATACTCTGTCCCAACAGTACCTTACTCATATACTCTGTCCCAACAGTACGTTACCTATATACTTTGTCCCGACAGTACGTCACTTATATAGTCTGTCCCAACAGTACGTTACTTATATACTCTGTCCCAACAGTGCGTTACTTATATACTCTGTCCCAACAGTACGTTACTTATATACTCTGTCCCAACAGTACGTTACTCATATACTCTGTCCCAACAGTACGTTACTTATATACTCTGTCCCAACAGTGCGTTACTTATATACTCTGTCCCAACAGTACGTTACTTATATAGTCTGTCCCAACAGTACGTTACTCATATACTCTGTCCCAACAGTACGTTACTTATATACTCTGTCCCAACATTGCGTTACTCATATACTCTGTCCCAACAGTACGTCACTTATATACTTTGTCCCAGCAGTACGTTACTCATATACTCTGTCCCAACAGTACGTTACTTATATACTCTGTCCCAACAGTACGTTACTCATATAGTCTGTCCAAACAGTACGTTACTTATATACTCTGTCCCAACAGTACGTTACTCATATAGTCTGTCCAAACAGTACGTCACTTCTATACTCTGTCCCAACAATACGTTACTCATATAATCTGTCCCAACAGTACGTTACTCATATACTCTGTCCCGACAGTACGATACTTATATACTCTGTCCCAACAGTATGTTACTCATATACTCTGTCCCGACAGTACGTTACTTATATACTCTGTCCCAACAATACGTTACTCATATACTCTGTCCCGACAGTACGTTACTCATATACTCTGTCCCTACAGTACGTTACTTATATACACTGTCCCAACAGTACGTCACTTATATACTCTGTCGCAACAGTACGTTACTCATATACTCTGTCCAAACAGTACGTTAGTTATATTCTCTGTCCCAACAGTACGTCACTTCTATACTCTGTCCCAACAGTACGTTACTCATATATTCTGTCCCAACAGTACGTTACTTATATACTCTGTCCCATCAGTACGTTACTTATATACTCTGCCGTGACAGTACGTTACTTATATACTCTGTCCCAACAGTACGTCACTTATATACTCAGTCCCAACAGTACGTTACTCATATACTCTGTCACGACAGTACGTTACTTATATACTCTGTCCAAACAGTACGTTACTTATATACTCTGTCCCAACAGTACTTTACTCATATACTCTGTCCCAACAGTACGTTACTCATATACTCTGTCCCGACAGTACGTCACTTATATACTCTGTCCCAACAGTACGTTACTTATATACTCTGTCCCGACAGTACGTTACTTATATACTCTGTCCAAACAGTACGTTACTTATATACTCTGTCCCAACAGTACGTTACTCATATACTCTGTCCCAACAGTACGTTACTTATATACTTTGTCCCAACAGTACGTTACTCATATACTCTGTCCCAACAGTACGTTACTCATTAGTCCAGCCACGGACGTCACGTGTCTATACTGTCGCTGTACAACGTCCTGCTAAACCATTCACAAAAGTATATAGAAGTTGGTTACCGTCGGTCATTCCACCGCATTTACTCTTATTTGCGTGAACATGTAAATACTTTGCATGCAATAAAAAACTGGACGATAAAATATTGTAGCTTTTCGTCAATTTATTTATCTTTCCAACACAATAATTTCTTATAAAAGACTCGTTTTGTAAAAAAAAGTAGTGAATCGTGCACCCGTTAAAATAGAAGATGGAGACGGTGCGCACTTAGTTACGAACGACGTGTTTACAATTCGGAGTACAGAGACACGTATGCTGGGCTAGTTACTCATATACTCTGTCCAAACAGTACGTAACTTATATACTCTGTCCCGACAGTACGTTACTTAAATACTCTGTCCCAACAGTACGTTACTTATATAATTTGTCCCAACAGTACGTTACTTAAATACTCTGTCACAACAGTACGTTACTTATATACTCTGTCCCAACAGTACGTTACTTATATACTTTTTCCCAACAGTACGTTACTCATATAGTCTGTCCCAACAGTACGTTACTTATATACTCTGTCCCAACAGTACGTTACTTATATACCGTCTGTCCCAACAGTACGTTACTTATATACTCTGTCCCAACAGTACGTTACTCATATACTCTGTCCAAACAGTTCGTTTCTTGTATACACTGTCCCAACAGTACGTCACTTATATACTCTGTCCCAACAGTATGTCACTTATATACTCTGTCCCGACAGTACGTTACTTATATACTCTGTCCCAACAGTACGTTACTTATATACTCTGTCCCAACAGTACGTCACTTATATACTCTGTCCCGACAGTTCGTCACTTATATACTCTGTCCCGACAGTTCGTCACTTATATATTCTTTCCCGACAGTACGTCACTTATATACATCGTCCCGACAGTACGTTACTCAAATACTGTGTCGCAAAAGTACGTTACTTATATACTCTGTCCCGACAGTACGTTACTTATATACTCTGTCCAAACAGTACGTTACTTTTATACTCTGTCCCAACAGTACGTTACTCATATACTCTGTCCCAACAGTACGTTACTTATATACTTTGTCCCAACAGTACGTTACTCATATACTCTGTCCCAACAGTACGTTACTCATTAGTCCAGCCACGGACGTCACGTGTCTATACTGTCGCTGTACAACGTCCTGCTAAACCATTCACAAAAGTATATAGAAGTTGGTTACCGTCGGTCTTTCCACCGCATTTACTCTTATTTGCGTGAACATGTAAATATTTTGCATGCAATAAAAAACTGGACGATAAAATATTGAAGCTTTTCTTCAATTTTTTTATCTTTCCAACACAATAATTTCTTATAAAAGACTCGTTTTGTAAAAAAAAGTAGTGAATCGTGCACCCGTTAAAATAGAAGACGAAAGAGTGTCTATGGAGACCGTGCGCACTTAGTTACGAACGACGCGTGTAAAAGTCGGAGTACAGAGACACGTATGCCGGGCTAGTTACTCATATACTCTGTCCAAACAGTACGTAACTTATATACTCTGTCCAAACAGTACGTCACTTATATACTCTGTCCCAACAGTACGTCACATATATACTTTGTCCCAACAGTACGTTACTCATATACTCTGTCCCAACAGTACGTTACTTATATACTTTGTCCCAACAGTACGTTACTTATATACTCTGTCCCGACAGAACGTCACTTATATACTCTGTCCCAACAGTACGTTACTTATATACTCTGTCCCGACAGTACGTTACTCATATACTCTGTCCCAACACTACGTTACTTATATACTCTGTCCCAACAGTGCGTTACTCATGTACTCTGTCCCAACAGTACGTCACTTATACACTCTATCCCAACAGTACGTTACTCATATACTCTGTCCCGACAGTACGTCACTTATATATTCTGTCCCGACAGTACGTCACTTATATACTCTGTCCCGACAGTACGTTACTCATATACTCTGTTCCAACAGTACGTTACTTATATACTGTGTCCCGACAGTACGTTACTCATATATTCTGTCCAAACAGTACGTTACTTATATACTCTGTCCCAACAGTACGTTACTCATATACTCTGTCCCAACAGTACGTCACTTATATACTCTATCCCAACAGTGCGTTACTCATATACTCTCTCCCGACAGTACGTCACTTATATATTCTGTCGCGACAGTACGTCACTTATATACTCTGTCCCGACAGTACGTTACTCATATAGTCTGTCCCGACAGTAGGTCACTTATATACTCTGTCCCAACAGTACGTTACTTATATACTCTGTCCCGACAGTACGTTACTTATATACTCTGTCCAAACAGTACGTTACTTATATACTCTGTCCCAACAGTACGTTACTCATATAGTCTGTCCCGACAGTAGGTCACTTATATACTCTGTCCCGACAGTACGTCACTTATATACTCTGTCCCAACAGTACGTTACTCATATACTCTGTCACGACAGTACGTTACTTATATACTCTGTCCAAACAGTACGTTACCTATATACTCTGTCCCAACAGTACTTTACTCATATACTCTGTCCCAACAGTACGTTACTTATAAACTTTGTCCCAACAGTACGTTACTCATATACTCTGTCCCGACAGTACGTCACTTATATACTCTGTCCCAACAGTACGTGACTTATATACCCTGTCCCAACAGTACGTCACTTATATACTCTGTCCCAACAGTACGTCACATATATACTTTGTCCCAACAGTACGTTACTTATATACTCTGTCCCAACAGTACGTTACTTATATACTCTGTCCCAACAGTACGTTACTTATATACTTTGTCCCAACAGTACGTTACTCATATACTCTGTCCCAACAGTACGTCACTTATATACTCTGTCCCGTCAGTACGTTACTTTAATACTCTGTCCCAACAGTACGTTACTTATATAATTTGTCCCAACAGTACGTTACTTATATAATTTGTCCCAACAGTACGTTACTTATATACTCTGTCACAACAGTACGTTACTTATATACTCTGTCCCAACAGTACGTTACTTATATACTTTTTCCCAACAGTACGTTACTCATATAGTCTGTCCCAACAGTACGTTACTTATATACTCTGTCCCAACAGTACGTTACTTATATACCGTCTGTCCCAACAGTACGTTACTTATATACTCTGTCCCAACAGTACGTTACTCATATACTCTGTCCAAACAGTACGTTACTTATATTCTCTGTCCCAACAGTACGTCACTCATATACTCTGTCCCGACAGTACGTCACTTATATACTCTGTCCCAACAGTACGTTACTCATATACTCTGTCCCGACAGTACGTTACTCATATACTCTGTCCCGACAGTACGTCACTTACATACTCTGTCCCAACAGTACGTCACTTATATACTCTGTCCCAACAGTTTGTCACTTATATACTCTGTCCCGACAGTACGTCACTTATATACTCTGTCCCAACAGTACGTTACTCATATACTCTGTCCCGACAGTACGTTACTCATATACTCTGTCCCGACAGTACGTAACTTACATACTCTGTCCCAACAGTACGTCACTTATATACTCTGTCCCAACAGAACGTTACTTATATACTTTGTCCCAACAGTACGTTACTTATATACTCTGTCCCGACAGTACGTTACATATATACTCTGTCCCAACAGTACGTTACGTATATACTCTGTCCCAACAGTATGTTACTTAAATACTCTGTCCCAACAGTACGTTACTCATATACTCTGTCCCAACAGTACGTTACTTATATACTCTGTCCCAACAGTACGTCACTTATATACTCTGTCCCAACAGTACGTTACTCATATACTCTGTCCCAACAGTACGTTACTCACATACTCTGTCCCAACAGTACGTTACTTATATACTCTGTCCCAACAGTACGTCACTTCTATACTCTGTCCCAACAGTATGTTACTTATATACTCTGTCCCAACAGTACGTTACTCATATACTCTGTCCCAACACTACGTTACTTATATACTCTGTCCCAACAGTGCGTTACTCATATACTCTGTCCCAACAGTACGTCACTTATATACTCTGTCCCAACAGTACGTCACTTATATACTCTGTCCCGACAGTACGTCACTTATATATTCTGTCCCGACAGTACGTCACTTATATACTCTGTCCCGACAGTACGTTACTCATATACTCTGTCCCAACAGTACGTTACTTATATACTGTGTCCCGACAGTACGTTACTCATATATTCTGTCCAAACAGTACGTTACTTATATACTCTGTCCCAACAGTACGTTACTCATATACTCTGTCCCAACAGTACGTCACTTATATACTCTATCCCAACAGTGCGTTACTCATATACTCTCTCCCGACAGTACGTCACTTATATATTCTGTCCCGACAGTACGTCACTTATATACTCTGTCCCGACAGTACGTTACTCATATAGTCTGTCCCGACAGTAGGTCACTTATATACTCTGTCCCAACAGTACGTTACTTATATACTCTGTCCCGACAGTACGTTACTTATATACTCTGTCCAAACAGTACGTTACTTATATACTCTGTCCCAACAGTACGTTACTCATATAGTCTGTCCCGACAGTACGTCACTTATATATTCTGTCCCGACAGTACGTCACTTATATACTCTGTCCCGACAGTACGTTACTCATATACTCTGTCCCGACAGTAGGTCACTTATATACTCTGTCCCAACAGTACGTCACTTATATACTCTGTCCCAACAGTACGTTACTTATATACTCTGTCCCAACAGTACGTTACTCATATACTCTGTCGAAACAGTACGTTACTTATATACTCTGTCCCAACAGTACGTTACTTATATACTCTGTCCCAACAGTACGTTACTTATATACTCTGTCCCGACAGTAAGTTACTCATATACTCTGTCCCAACAGTACGTTACTCACATACTCTGTCCCAACAGTACGTTACTTATATACTCTGTCCCAACAGTACGTCACTTCTATACTCTGTCCCAACAGTATGTTACTTATATACTCTGTCCCAACAGTACGTTACTCATATACTCTGTCCCAACACTACGTTACTTATATACTCTGTCCCAACAGTGCGTTACTCATATACTCTGTCCCAACAGTACGTCACTTATATACTCTGTCCCAACAGTACGTCACTTATATACTCTGTCCCGACAGTACGTCACTTATATATTCTGTCCCGACAGTACGTCACTTATATACTCTGTCCCGACAGTACGTTACTCATATACTCTGTCCCAACAGTACGTTACTTATATACTGTGTCCCGACAGTACGTTACTCATATATTCTGTCCAAACAGTACGTTACTTATATACTCTGTCCCAACAGTACGTTACTCATATACTCTGTCCCAACAGTACGTCACTTATATACTCTATCCCAACAGTGCGTTACTCATATACTCTCTCCCGACAGTACGTCACTTATATATTCTGTCCCGACAGTACGTCACTTATATACTCTGTCCCGACAGTACGTTACTCATATAGTCTGTCCCGACAGTAGGTCACTTATATACTCTGTCCCAACAGTACGTTACTTATATACTCTGTCCCGACAGTACGTTACTTATATACTCTGTCCAAACAGTACGTTACTTATATACTCTGTCCCAACAGTACGTTACTCATATAGTCTGTCCCGACAGTACGTCACTTATATATTCTGTCCCGACAGTACGTCACTTATATACTCTGTCCCGACAGTACGTTACTCATATACTCTGTCCCGACAGTAGGTCACTTATATACTCTGTCCCAACAGTACGTCACTTATATACTCTGTCCCAACAGTACGTTACTTATATACTCTGTCCCAACAGTATGTTACTTATATACTCTGTCCCAACAGTACGTTACTCATATACTCTGTCCAAACAGTACGTTACTAATAACTCTGTCCCAACAGTACGTTACTTATATACTCTGTCCCGACAGTACGTTACTTATATACTCTGTCCCGACAGTACGTTACTTATATACTCTGTCCCAACAGTACGTTACTTATATACTCTGTCCCGACAGTACGTTACTTATATACTCTGTCCCGACAGTACGTAACTCATATACTCTGTCCCAACAGTACGTTACTTATATACACTGTCCCAAGAGTGCGTAACTTATATACTCTGTCCCGACAGTACGTCACTTATATACTCTGACCAGACAGAACGTAACTTACATACACTGTCCCAACAGTATGTCACTTATATACTCTGTCCCGACAGTACGTCACTTATATACTCTGTCCCGACAGTACGTAACTTACATACTTTGTCCCAACAGTACGTCACTTATATACTCTGTCCCAACAGAACGTTACTAATATACTTTGTCCCAACAGTACGTCACTTATATACTCTGTCCCGACAGTACGTTACTTATATACTTTGTCCCAACAGTACGTTACTTATATACTCTGTCCCAACAGTACGTTACTCATATACTCTGTCCCAACAGTACGTTACTTTTATACTCTGTCCCAACAGTACGTCACTTATATACTCTGTCCCAACAGTACGTTACTCATATACTCTGTCCCAACAGTACGTTACTCATATACTCTGTCCCACCAGTATGTTACTTATATGCTCTGTCCCAACAGTACGTTACTTATATACTCTGTACCGACAGTACGTTACTCATATACTCTGTCCCAACAGTACCTTGCTTATATACTCTGTCCCAACAGTGCGTTACTCATATACTCTGTCCCAACAGTACCTTACTTATATACTCTGTCCCAACAGTGCGTTACTCATATACTCTGTCCCAACAGTACCTTACTTATATACTCTGTCCCAACAGTGCGTTACTCATATACTCTGTCCCAACAGTACCTTACTTATATACTCTGTCCCAACAGTGCGTTACTCATATACTCTGTCCCAACAGTACCTTACTCATATACTCTGTCCCAACAGTACGTTACCTATATACTTTGTCCCGACAGTACGTCACTTATATAGTCTGTCCCAACAGTACGTTACTTATATACTCTGTCCCAACAGTGCGTTACTTATATACTCTGTCCCAACAGTACGTTACTTATATACTCTGTCCCAACAGTACGTTACTCATATACTCTGTCCCAACAGTACGTTACTTATATACTCTGTCCCAACAGTGCGTTACTTATATACTCTGTCCCAACAGTACGTTACTTATATAGTCTGTCCCAACAGTACGTTACTCATATACTCTGTCCCAACAGTACGTTACTTATATACTCTGTCCCAACATTGCGTTACTCATATACTCTGTCCCAACAGTACGTCACTTATATACTTTGTCCCAGCAGTACGTTACTCATATACTCTGTCCCAACAGTACGTTACTTATATACTCTGTCCCAACAGTACGTTACTCATATAGTCTGTCCAAACAGTACGTTACTTATATACTCTGTCCCAACAGTACGTTACTCATATAGTCTGTCCAAACAGTACGTCACTTCTATACTCTGTCCCAACAATACGTTACTCATATAATCTGTCCCAACAGTACGTTACTCATATACTCTGTCCCAACAGTATGTTACTCATATACTCTGTCCCGACAGTACGTTACTTATATACTCTGTCCCAACAATACGTTACTCATATACTCTGTCCCGACAGTACGTTACTCATATACTCTGTCCCAACAGTACGTTACTCATATAGTCTGTCCCAACAGTACGTTACTCATATACTCTGTCCCGACAGTACGTTACTCATATAGTCTGTCCAAACAGTACGTCACTTCTATACTCTGTCCCAACAATACGTTACTCATATAATCTGTCCCAACAGTACGTTACTCATATACTCTGTCCCGACAGTACGATACTTATATACTCTGTCCCAACAGTATGTTACTCATATACTCTGTCCCGACAGTACGTTACTTATATACTCTGTCCCAACAATACGTTACTCATATACTCTGTCCCGACAGTACGTTACTCATATACTCTGTCCCTACAGTACGTTACTTATATACACTGTCCCAACAGTACGTCACTTATATACTCTGTCGCAACAGTACGTTACTCATATACTCTGTCCAAACAGTACGTTAGTTATATTCTCTGTCCCAACAGTACGTCACTTCTATACTCTGTCCCAACAGTACGTTACTCATATATTCTGTCCCAACAGTACGTTACTTATATACTCTGTCCCATCAGTACGTTACTTATATACTCTGTCCCAACAGTACCTTACTTATATACTCTGTCCCGACAGTACGTCACTTATATACTCTGTCCCAACAGTACGTTACTCATATACTCTGTCCCAACAGTACGTTACTTATATACTCTGTCCCAACAGTACGTCACTTATATACTCTGTCCCAACAGTACGTTACTTATATACTCTGTCCCAACAGTACGTTACTCATATACTCTGTCCCGACAGTACGTCACTTATATACTCTGTCCCAACAGTACGTTACTTATATAGTCTGTCCCAACAGTACGTTACTTATATACTCTGTCCCAACAGTACGTCACTTATATACTCTGTCCCGACAGTACGTCACTTATATACTCTGTCCCAACAGCACGTTACTTATATACTCTGTCCCGACAGTACGTTACTCATATACTCTGTCCCGACAGTACGTTACTTATATACTCTATCCCAACAGTACGTTACTTATATACTCTGTCCCAACAGTACGTTACTCATATACTCTGTCCCAACAGTACGTTACTCATATACTCTGTCCCAACAGTACGTTACTCATATAGTCTGTCCCAACAGTACGTTACTCATATACTCTGTCCCAACAGTACGTTACTTATATACTCTATCCCAACAGTACGTTACTTATATACTCTGTCCCAACAGTACGTTACTCATATAGTCTGTCCCAACAGTACGTTACTCATATACTCTGTCCCAACAGTACGTTACTCATATACTCTGTCCCAACAGTGCGTTACTTATATACTCTGTCCCAACAGTACGTTACTCATATACTCTGTCCCAACAGTGCGTTACTTATATACTCTGTCCCAACAGTACGTTACTTATATACTCTGTCCCAACAGTACGTTACTTATATACTCTGTCCCGACAGTACGTTACTCATATACTCTGTCCCAACAGTACGTTACTTATATACTCTGTCCCAACAGTACGTTACTTATATACTCTGTCCCGACAGTACGTTACTTATATACTCTGTCCCGACAGTACGTTACTTATATTCTCTGTCCCGACAGTGCGTTACTTATATACTCTGTCCCAACAGTACGTTACTCATATACTCTGTCCCAACAGTACGTTACTTATATACTCTGTCCCAACAGTACGTTACTCATATACTCTGTCCCAACAGTACGTTACTTATATACTCTATCCCAACAGTACGTTACTTATATACTCTGTCCCAACAGTACGTTACTCATATACTCTGTCCCAACAGTGCGTTACTTATATACTCTGTCCCAACAGTACGTTACTCATATAGTCTGTCCCAACAGTACGTTACTCATATAGTCTGTCCCAACAGTGCGTTACTTATATACTCTGTCCCAACAGTACGTTACTCATATACTCTGTCCCAACAGTGCGTTACTTATATACTCTGTCCCAACAGTACGTTACTCATATAGTCTGTCCCAACAGTGCGTTACTTATATACTCTGTCCCAACAGTACGTTACTCATATACTCTGTCCCAACAGTACGTTACTTATATACTCTGTCCCAACAGTACGTTACTCATATACTCTGTCCCAACAGTACGTTACTTATATACTCTATCCCAACAGTACGTTACTTATATACTCTGTCCCAACAGTACGTTACTCATATACTCTGTCCCAACAGTGCGTTACTTATATACTCTGTCCCAACAGTACGTTACTCATATAGTCTGTCCCAACAGTACGTCACTTATATACTTTGTCCCAACAGTACGTTACTCATATAGTCTGTCCCAACAGTACGTTACTCATATACTCTGTCCCAACAGTACGTTACTCATATACTCTGTCCCAACAGTGCGTTACTTATATACTCTGTCCCAACAGTACGTTACTCATATACTCTGTCCCAACAGTACGTTACTTATATACTCTGTCCCAACAGTACGTTACTTATATACTCTGTCCCGACAGTACGTTACTCATATACTCTGTCCCAACAGTACGTTACTTATATACTCTGTCCCAACAGTACGTTACTTATATACTCTGTCCCGACAGTACGTTACTTATATACTCTGTCCCGACAGTACGTTACTTATATTCTCTGTCCCGACAGTGCGTTACTTATATACTCTGTCCCGACAGTACGTTACTCATATACTCTGTCCCAACAGTACGTTACTCATATACTCTGTCCCAACAGTGCGTTACTTATATACTCTGTCCCAACAGTACGTTACTTATATACTCTGTCCCAACAGTACGTTACTTATATACTCTGTCCCGACAGTACGTTACTCATATACTCTGTCCCAACAGTACGTTACTTATATACTCTGTCCCAACAGTACGTTACTTATATACTCTGTCCCGACAGTACGTTACTTATATACTCTGTCCCGACAGTACGTTACTTATATTCTCTGTCCCGACAGTGCGTTACTTATATACTCTGTCCCAACAGTACGTTACTCATATACTCTGTCCCAACAGTACGTTACTTATATACTCTGTCCCGACAGTACGTTACTTATATACTGTGTCCCAACAGTACGTTACTCATATACTCTGTCCCAACAGTACGTTACTTATATACTCTGTCCCAACAGTGCGTTACTTATATACTCTGTCCCAACAGTACGTTACTCATATACTCTGTCCCAACAGTACGTTACTCATATAGTCTGTCCCAACAGTACGTTACTCATATACTCTGTCCCAACAGTACGTTACTCATATACTCTGTCCCGACAGTACGTTACTTATATACTCTGTCCCGACAGTACGTTACTCATATACTCTGTCCCAACAGTGCGTTACTTATATACTCTGTCCCGACAGTACGTTACTTATATACTCTGTCCCAACAGTACGTTACTCATATACTCTGTCCCGACAGTAGGTCACTTATATACTCTGTCCCAACAGTGCGTTACTTATATACTCTGTCCCAACAGTGCGTTACTTATATACTCTGTCCCAACAGTACGTTACTCATATACTCTGTCCCAACAGTACGTTACTTATATACTCTGTCCCAACAGTACGTTACTTATATACTCTGTCCCGACAGTACGTTACTCATATACTCTGTCCCAACAGTACGTTACTTATATACTCTGTCCCAACAGTACGTTACTTATATACTCTGTCCCGACAGTACGTTACTTATATACTCTGTCCCGACAGTACGTTACTTATATTCTCTGTCCCGACAGTGCGTTACTTATATACTCTGTCCCGACAGTACGTTACTTATATACTCTGTCACAACAGTACGTCACTTATATACTCTGTCCCGACAGTAAGTTACTTATATACTCTGTCCCGACAGTGCGTTACTCATATACTCTGTCCCAACAGTGCGTTACTTATATACTCTGTCCCAACAGTACGTTACTTATATACTCTGTCCCGACAGTGCGTTACTCATATACTCTGTCCCAACAGTACGTTACTTATATACTCTGTCCCAACAGTACGTTACTTATATACTCTGTCCCGACAGTGCGTTACTCATATACTCTGTCCCAACAGTACGTTACTTATATACTCTGTCCCAACAGTACGTTACTTATATACTCTGTCCAAACAGTACGTTACTTATATACTCTGTCCCAACAGTACGTCACTTATATACTCTGTCCCGACAGTGCGTTACTCATATACTCTGTCCCAACAGTACGTTACTTATATACTCTGTCCCAACAGTACGTTACTTATATACTCTGTCCCGACAGTGCGTTACTCATATACTCTGTCCCAACAGTGCGTTACTTATATACTCTGTCCCGACAGTGCGTTACTTATATACTCTGTCCCGACAGTGCGTTACTTATATACTCTGTCCCGACAGTGCGTTACTTATATACTCTGTCCCGACAGTGCGTTACTCATATACTCTGTCCCGACAGTACGCCACTTATATAACTGATATTTGTAAGTTCAAACCAAGTTCTTGACATGTTGTCCAAACATATTTATGTTATGTCCGTATATCGTTATATGTTGTGCCTTTAAACTTATATTTAGACATTTTAAATATAATAAATAGATACATCTTTATGTCATATAAACATCTTATGTGCATCCTTATTATATTATATTACAGTTAGCCATGTATATGTGTATACAAATATGACTGTACATAGAATTTGGCTGAGTCGATACAAATTACGGGTGTGTCAGGTTGGTTTACGACAATTTGGTATCAATATAAACCAACTATTTGCTTCTATGTTCTTGTCAGTCGACATAACGTAATATTGAACTATGTCGCTTACATCCTGTTATCTGTTTAAATGTAGCGCATGTAAAGTACGTACTGTTTTATCAGTTTACATTAAATGAACTGGTCCAATTGCTTGTGCGGTAATAGACGAAATCCGGAATCCGGGTTTTTACCCGCGGTACAAACAAGATTTAATTTTAGATGCATTGAAATTCAGTCAGACTTAACATTCAAACAGTCATTAGAATTTGCGCCAAACCCTGTCATGATATTTTAAATAGTAGAAAAATTTACCATTGTAAATAATGTCCGAATTATTTTATAGTTAATGTGTTTTATATTCATACAAGGAGCAGTTGTTAATCAGTTCATCTACGGTCTGACCGGGATGATAATTGATTTCTTAAGTAATTTCTTAATCGTGCATTAGTACATGTTTTGAAATTCAGTTTTTATTATCTTCATTTAATTCGTTTTTACTATATAGATTAACGACTGCTCCTTGGTTTTATATGTGTAGATAGTAGGTACGTGCAATATATATATATATAATGTATGACACAATTTATGTTTTTAAGAGTTATGTCATTATTTCAATGGTTAAATAATGTGTGTTTTTAATTTTAATGTATAGTCTCTTATAACTCAATTTAAGTGGTGATATACATGTTTACCGACATAATTGTTGTAGTTAGTATTATGTACAATGTATATTAATGAGACTTAAATAAATACATAGATTTAACTCTGGAGGAGAATGAAGCTCTTCTCCCGGACCAATGTTTGCCATTAACACATACTGTTGAACGTCATTAATATGACCAAGAAATCCACTCAACATAGACAATCACTCAGCTGTTATATGTTACAATCTGCGAATGTCGAACAGTTTGCGAATGGAATATTTAGCCATTCTCCGTACTTTTGCCTCCACTGGTCAAGTGTTGGCCATTTGATAGAAGGGTTTACATCGAATTTCCTTTTTTACTAATGTTGTACTGATGTTAAACATAGATGAAAGCACAAGTAATTTTACATACGGACGTAACCATATCATGAATTATAAAACCCTATTTCGAGAAGTCAGTTTATGCCTTGCTATATGTGGCAGTAAATGAATATCAAGAAGGTTCACTAACTGCGAGAACGATTCAGGTGTCTCTCAAAAAAGTTATAAAACAGCGTATATCTAACGTTTAACACAGGACCTGGTGGTGGTTGAAATATTGCCAGTAGAACATCATAGATGGTAAGAAAATCGCAACAAAATGTATATGTGACGATAAATACGTTCGACCATAGTATTAATTGATTAAATATGATAACTTCATATAATTATTAAACTATTGATATTTAAAATACCAGTTATTCTAGACGATGGGGTGTAACCGCGGTCAGGACACTACTATCTGTCCCTTTAAATATATCACATTGAATAGGCCTCTTACCCACGGGTTTCTCGTGATCGTTTAGAAATCACATAATACAATACATCTCAACATGTGTTTGTAGTTTATTTACGGCTTGTAGCCATTATGTATCAAGGTAAACGCACTTTATATGTTTCATGATAAATTTTATAGAACTTCAGTAAATTAATAAAGTTGCTTTCGCAATTAGCATTACTTCCGGTATCGAATTCAGGTGTGGAACGTTGCAGTTGGCAACTTTCAGTCATAAGTACATATACATCAAATGAAATTATCTTGAGAAAACCCCTTATTATAATCCGTTGTCCGCAGTCCGATGTCCGCGTCCGACTAAGCTGCAAAACTCTAAATGGCGCCCGCCAGACCAGACGACACTGTTCCGCACGGACAACATTTTGTTTAGTAAAGCTAGCACTGTCAGATCACGCTACCTATCTAAAGATATGGGCTACCTTTCCTAGCTACGCTTAAGAAACGTCACCGCTGCTTTCCCATTTATATGTATCGCTAGGTAGAATTCTATTTTTCCCGCTACCTCTAAAAAACGCGACTTAGTCCGTACGATTTATTCACCCGATATTTCGCATTGAAGTAAACAGGAATATTTCATAGATGACGGTCCATGGACCAGGCCAGGGCATTATCGAATTTATTGTAAACCGATCCATTCACTCAGGAAAGGTCATTCACTCAGGAAAGATTATTCACTCAGGAAAGGTCATTCACTCAGGAAAGATCATTCACTCAGGAAAGGTCATTCACTCAGGAAAGATCATTCACTCAGGAAAGGTCATTCACTCAGGAAAGGTCATTCACTCAGGAAAGGTCATTCACTCAGGAAAGGTCATTCACTCAGGAAAGGTCATTCACGCAGGAAAGATCATTCACTCAGGAAAGGTCATTCACTCAGAAAAGATCATTCACTTAGGAAAGATCATTCACTCAGGAAAGGTCATTCACTCAGGAAAGATCATTCTCTCAGGAAAGGTCATTCATTCAAGAAAGGTCATTCATTCAAGAAAGGTCATTGGCAAGAACGTTTCATTGACTGACAATTACCTTCAACGTCAGACAATGTAACATTGCCCAGCAAATAACTGATTGTTTAAACCGTTTAACGCTCGTCAAACTATAGTAACTCTCGGAGATGCATTGCGTCATCTAGCTGATGTGATTACAGTTTAGATATCTTTATAACTTGATTTCGGAAAAGATCGGCCGCAGTATAGACAATGGAAGTGCATTTACTGTGATACCTCAATAATAAGACCACCAATGGTTCTAAGAAAGTCGGTCTTATTCATGAGGTGGTCTGATAATTGAGTTCAAGTTAATTATGGAAAAGTTGTTTCATGAGTATATAGTCTTTTTAATGAGACAGTCTTAAATTTCAGATGGTCTTTAAGTGAAGTTCTACAGTACGTTTATGCGTGGTATGTCTTCCTGTCTGTTTTGGTGTATCGACGCGTAAAACAGAAAACATTCACTTTAGCAAGGCACATTTTCACACCAGTATAATGACTTTATGTGACGACATGATAGGGAATTGTTTAACGATTTCTATGGAACGCCGGCACTGCCTTATGTAGTCATGAAACTCTATTATTATGTTTGTTTTATATTACATTATGTGCAAAGTTCTTTAGATGATGTGGAAACATATTTACATTATGTCAGTATATCATTATATGGTGTGCTTTTGTACTTATATTCTGACAGTTTTTATTATATAATGTAGATACGTCTTTATATCTAGTAGAACATTTATTACGTGATGTGCATCCTTTATCATATTTTGTACATACTTTATTATATTATGTAGTTGATTATTTTTATTATATTATGTCGTAACTTTATTATATTATGTGCAAACTTTGTTATGAAGTGGATAGTTTTAGCGGGGTGATATTCTACCTCGACACCGGAACATTAAAGAGCGCGCGTGATGTCATTGATTACGAAAGCTTTATATCTTATATGTTATGTTTTATGTTATATTTTATGTTTAAACAAACCGAAATAAACTATAATATATAAAACAAGTAATTTGACATAGTGACCTAGTCTTTGACCCCAGTTTCGGACTTGACCTAGATTTCATTGAGGCAAACATCCTCACCATGTCTCATATAAATCAAGCCTAGGTCCTAGTGACCTTGTTTTTGACCCCAGATGACCCAGTTGTAAATTTGGCCTAGATTTCATTGAGAAAAACATTCTGATCAAGTTTCATACAGATCAGGTAAAAGATGTTACCTCTTGATTGTTAACAGCCTAAATTGCTGACGATGGACGACGGATGACGGCGGACACAGGGCGATCCCAATAGCTCACATTGAGCACTTCGCTAAAAGTCGATGTATAAAATTAAATACGAACAGTTATTAAAACACAGAGATTCGATCTTGCTGGCTAGATTTGTCTTAGATCATGTCTTTTCAGGACATATTTTTCGGCGCAGTCGTACTCACATGGTTTTGTTATTTGCGTATCAGTGTTGTGTAAACCAATCAAATCTTATGTTAACACCAAGGCAATTTCTCTTCACCCGAACAACGTTTGTAACCATGACGCGGACTGGTTAACCTTTCGATAAGTGGTACGTTACCTTACTGAAATGCACTGAATTTCGGTGAATTTACCGAAATCCTTTTTGGATCTGGTTGACCAGAAACCGTAACATCTCGGCATATTTTATGTTGCACAACAAATCTTAACCTTCAAATTGGGCCGAACATCTTCTTTCAAGATTTTTCTAGTTTATTGTAAAGTTCGTTGCCTCAACGGCAAAATTATTGTACATTAAAATGGTATTGAATGGTGCGATTGTATATTTGTTGAGTAGATATCGGTTTGTAACTCGTATAATAGACGTTAAAATGTCATGCAAATAATAGATTTTTGTAAACATTTGCATTTTGCGCACTTGAGATATTTTCAATTCGAATATTATATATCGTTAATTCGAATATTAAACATCTGCAATTCGAATAATATATACAGCCATTCGAATAATAAAAACCAGCAATTCAAATAATACATATCAGCCATTCGAATACTAATACATATCAGCCATTCGAATAATACATATCAGCCATTCGAATAATACATATCAGCCATTCGAATAATACATATTAGCCATTCGAATAATACATATCAGCCATTCGAATAATACATATCAGCCATTCGAATTATACATATCAGCCATTCGAATTATACATATCAGCCATTCGAATAATACATATCTGCAGTTCGAATAATACATATCAGCCATTCGAATAATACATATCAGCCATTCGAATAATACATATCAGCCATTCGAATAATACATATCTGCAGTTCGAAAAACAATCATCTGAAAGAGATATTGGATATGGCAGCCAGACAAGTCGACAGTAAACGATATAACATGACAGCCAGACAAGTCGACAGTCGATATAACATGGCAGCCAGACAAGTCGACAGTAAACGATATAACATGGCAGCCAGACAAGTCGACAGTAAACGATATTACATGACAGCCAGACAAGTCGACAGTCGATATAACATGGCAGCCAGACAAGTCGACTGTCGATATAACATGGCAGCCAGACAAGTCGACAGTAAACGATATAACATGACAGCCAGACAAGTCGACAGTAAACGATATAACATGACAGCCAGACAAGTCGACAGTAAACGATATAACATGACAGCCAGACAAGTCGACAGTCGATATAACATGGCAGCCAGACAAGTCGACAGTAAACGATATAACATGACAGCCAGACAAGTCGACAGTCGATATAACATGGCAGCCAGACAAGTCGACAGTCGATATAACATGGCAGCCAGACAAGTCGACTGTCGATATAACATGGCAGCCAGACAAGTCGACAGTAAACGATATAACATGACAGCCAGACAAGTCGACAGTAAACGATATAACATGACAGCCAGACAAGTCGACAGTCGATATAACATGGCAGCCAGACAAGTCGACAGTAAACGATATAACATGACAGCCAGACAAGTCGACAGTAAACGATATAACATGACAGCCAGAATAGTCGACAGTCGATATAACATGGCAGCCAGACAAGTCGACAGTAAACGATATAACATGACAGCCAGACAAGTCGACAGTAAACGATATAACATGACAGCCAGACAAGTCGACAGTCGATATAACATGGCAGCCAGACAAGTCGACTGTCGATATAACATGGCAGCCAGACAAGTCGACAGTAAACGATATTACATGGCAGCCAGACAAGTCGACAGTAAACGATATTACATGGCAGCCAGACAAGTCGACAGTAAACGATATAACATGACAGCCAGACAAGTCGACAGTAAACGATATAACATTGCAGCCAGACAAGTCGACAGTAAACGATATAACATGACAGCCAGACAAGTCGACAGTAAACGATATAACATGACAGCCAGACAAGTCGACAGTCGATATAACATTGCAGCCAGACAAGTCGACAGTAAACGATATAACATGACAGCCAGACAAGTCGACAGTAAACGATATAACATGGCAGCCAGACAAGTCGACAGTAAACGATATAACATGGCAGCCAGACAAGTCGACAGTAAACGATATAACATGGCAGCCAGACAAGTCGACAGTAAACGATATAACATGACAGTCAGACAAGTCGACAGTAAACGATATAACATGACAGCCAGACAAGTCGACAGTAAACGATATAACATGACAGCCAGACAAGTCGACAGTAAACGATATAACATGGCAGCCAGACAAGTCGACAGTAAACGATATAACATGACAGCCAGACAAGTCGACAGTAAACGATATAACATGACAGCCAGACAAGTCGACAGTAAACGATATAACATGGCAGCCAGACAAGTCGACAGTAAACGATATAACATTGCAGCCAGACAAGTCGACAGTCGATATAACATGGCAGCCAGACAAGTCGACAGTAAACGATATAACATGACAGCCAGACAAGTCGACAGTAAACGATATAACATGGCAGCCAGACAAGTCGACAGTCGATATAACATGGCAGCCAGACAAGTCGACAGTAAACGATATAACATGGCAGCCAGACAAGTCGACAGTAAATGATATAACATGGCAGCCAGACAAGTCGACAGTAAACGATATAACATGACAGCCAGACAAGTCGACAGTCGATATAACATGGCAGCCAGACAAGTCGACAGTAAACGATATAACATGGCAGCCAGACAAGTCGACAGTAAACGATATAACATGGCAGCCAGACAAGTCGACAGTAAACGATATAACATGGCAGCCAGACAAGTCGACAGTAAACGATATAACATGGCAGCCAGACAAGTCGACAGTCGAAATAACATGGCAGCCAGACAAGTCGACAGTCGATATAACATGGCAGCCAGACAAGTCGACAGTCGATATAACATGACAGCCAGACAAGTCGACAGTAAACGATATAACATGGCAGCCAGACAAGTCGACAGTAAACGATATAACATGGCAGCCAGACAAGTCGACAGTAAACGATATTACATGGCAGCCAGACAAGTCGACAGTAAACGATATAACATGGCAGCCAGACAAGTCGACAGTAAACGATATAACATGGCAGCCAGACAAGTCGACAGTAAACGATATAACATGGCAGCCAGACAAGTCGACAGTAAACGATATAACATGGCAGCCAGACAAGTCGACAGTCGATATAACATGGCAGCCAGACAAGTCGACAGTCGATATAACATGGCAGCCAGACAAGTCGACAGTCGATATAACATGACAGCCAGACAAGTCGACAGTAAACGATATAACATGGCAGCCAGACAAGTCGACAGTAAACGATATAACATGGCAGCCAGACAAGTCGACAGTCGATATAACATGACAGCCAGACAAGCCGACAGTAAACGATATAACATGGCAGCCAGACAAGTCGACAGTAAACGATATAACATGGCAGCCAGACAAGTCGACAGTCGATATAACATGGCAGCCAGACAAGTCGACAGTCGATATAACATGGCAGCCAGACAAGTCGACAGTAAACGATATAACATGACAGCCAGACAAGTCGACAGTAAACGATATAACATGACAGCCAGACAAGTCGACAGTCGATATAACATGGCAGCCAGACAAGTCGACTGTCGATATAACATGGCAGCCAGACAAGTCGACAGTAAACGATATAACATGACAGCCAGACAAGTCGACAGTAAACTATATAACATGACAGCCAGACAAGTCGACAGTCGATATAACATGGCAGCCAGACAAGTCGACAGTAAACGATATAACATGACAGCCAGACAAGTCGACAGTAAACGATATAACATGACAGCCAGACAAGTCGACATTCGATATAACATGGCAGCCAGACAAGTCGACAGTAAACGATATAACATGACAGCCAGACAAGTCGACAGTAAACGATATAACATGACAGCCAGACAAGTCGACAGTCGATATAACATGGCAGCCAGACAAGTCGACAGTCGATATAACATGGCAGCCAGACAAGTCGACAGTAAACGATATAACATGACAGCCAGACAAGTCGACAGTAAACGATATAACATGGCAGCCAGACAAGTCGACAGTAAACGATATAACATGGCAGCCAGACAAGTCGACAGTCGATATAACATGGCAGCCAGACAAGTCGACAGTAAACGATATAACATGACAGCCAGACAAGTCGACAGTAAACGATATAACATGGCAGCCAGACAAGTCGACAGTCGATATAACATTGCAGCCAGACAAGTCGACAGTCGATATAACATGGCAGCCAGACAAGTCGACAGTAAACGATATAACATGACAGCCAGACAAGTCGACAGTAAACGATATAACATGGCAGCCAGACAAGTCGACAGTAAACGATATAACATGGCAGCCAGACAAGTCGACAGTAAACGATATAACATGGCAGCCAGACAAGTCGACAGTCGATATAACATGGCAGCCAGACAAGTCGACAGTAAACGATATAACATGGCAGCCAGACAAGTCGACAGTAAACGATATAACATGGCAGCCAGACAAGTCGACAGTAAACGATATAACATGGCAGCCAGACAAATCGACAGTAAACGATATAACATGGCAGCCAGACAAGTCGACAGTCGATATAACATGGCAGCCAGACAAGTCGACAGTAAACGATATAACATGGCAGCCAGACAAGTCGACAGTCGAAATAACATGGCAGCCAGACAAGTCGACAGTCGATATAACATGGCAGCCAGACAAGTCGACAGTCGATATAACATGACAGCCAGACAAGTCGACAGTAAACGATATAACATGGCAGCCAGACAAGTCGACAGTAAACGATATAACATGGCAGCCAGACAAGTCGACAGTAAACGATATTACATGGCAGCCAGACAAGTCGACAGTAAACGATATAACATGGCAGCCAGACAAGTCGACAGTAAACGATATAACATGGCAGCCAGACAAGTCGACAGTAAACGATATAACATGGCAGCCAGACAAGTCGACAGTCGATATAACATGGCAGCCAGACAAGTCGACAGTAAACGATATAACATGGCAGCCAGACAAGTCGACAGTAAACGATATAACATGGCAGCCAGACAAGTCGACAGTCGATATAACATGACAGCCAGACAAGTCGACAGTAAACGATATAATATGGCAGCCAGACAAGTCGACAGTAAACGATATAACATGGCAGCCAGACAAGTCGACAGTCGATATAACATGACAGCCAGACAAGTCGACAGTAAACGATATAACATGGCAGCCAGACAAGTCGACAGTAAACGATATAACATGGCAGCCAGACAAGTCGACAGTAAACGATATAACATGGCAGCCAGACAAGTCGACAGTCGATATAACATGGCAGCCAGACAAGTCGACAGTAAACGATATAACATGGCAGCCAGACAAGTCGTCAGTCGATATAACATGGCAGCCAGACAAGTCGACAGTAAACGATATAACATGGCAGCCAGACAAGTCGACAGTCGATATAACATGGCAGCCAGACAAGTCGACAGTCGATATAACATGGCAGCCAGACAAGTCGACAGTAAACGATATAACATGACAGCCAGACATGTCGACAGTAAACGATATAACATGGCAGCCAGACAAGTCGACAGTAAACGATATAACATGGCAGCCAGACAAGTCGACAGTAAACGATATAACATGGCAGCCAGACAAGTCGACAGTAAACGATATAACATGGCAGCCAGACAAGTCGACAGTCGATATAACATGGCAGCCAGACAAGTCGACAGTCGATATAACATGGCAGCCAGACAAGTCGACAGTAAACGATATAACATGGCAGCCAGACAAGTCGACAGTAAACGATATAACATGACAGCCAGACAAGTCGACAGTAAACGATATAACATGGCAGCCAGACAAGTCGACAGTCGATATAACATGGCAGCCAGACAAGTCGACAGTCGATATAACATGGCAGCCAGACAAGTCGACAGTAAACGATATAACATGACAGCCAGACAAGTCGACAGTAAACGATATAACATGGCAGCCAGACAAGTCGACAGTAAACGATATAACATGGCAGCCAGACAAGTCGACAGTAAACGATATAACATGGCAGCCAGACAAGTCGACAGTAAACGATATAACATGGCAGCCAGACAAGTCGACAGTAAATAACCGATATACAATTGAGCAATAACTTTTCTCTGATTCTAAGTATGAGATTTCTTTCGAGACCGGGGCCCAATTCTTTGGCGTATATATTACTCAGAGAAAATCATGCAAACATTACTGTGACTAACCATTTGTTCTGACAAGGATATTTATCAAAAATAATAGCATAAACTTCGCTTGCATTGCAACTTGTACACCATATTTGAAAACAATTGATTAAACAATATGAATAACCAGGGCTAAAACAGGGCAATAAAATGATAGAACGCAGACTTAAAGTAAGTTTTATAGTTTTGATAACAAGAATGTTATGTAAACAAATTGGTTACAAAGAATAATATGAATATAAAACAGTAACAATTATTATTTTATAAGTTATAAAATGGACTTAAGATGTTGTCTGAAATTTACGTAATATGACAAATTACATTGTTTCGTCTTTGATTGTATCCGCTTTTGGAGACATGAAGGCAGATAGAACTTGAATGAATTCCAAACGACAGAACGGCGACCGGAGACTTCACGCTAAATCTCGCCGCACGTACGAGATCACCTCGACACCTGATAACATTGTTCTCACCGAACAGTAGACATACATTCTAAATTTATCAATTCTCAGACCACGTTCAAAACAATTTGACCAATCAGCGGCCTCCATTTCAACTGTCAATTTCAACCTGGGACCTTATTAACTAACATATTAAGACTGAAACTCAGACTTAGACTTTAAAATGTTAAATGTTCATTTTGCTCAGGACTACGTTGTTATAACAGTATATTTGTTTATAAAACTTGGCAAAAATGAAGAGTGTGTAACAAGAAATATTCAGACAAATTATTATCCGTATACATGTATATATAATGAAAACAGAAGGCTGGTAAAACAATATAATTCAAATTTGTCCAAGTCTGAGTTTCAGTCTTAAAATGTTTGTGAATACGGCCCCATGTCTAGGTCGGATAGACACTCTCGTGCCGTTGTATATAAGAAAAAGACACGTTACTCCAGACACAACACCACTCGTTGCCTATCATACACATATCCTGGCACAACACCACTCGTTGCCTATCATACACATATCCTGGCACAACACCACTCGCTGCCTATCATACACATATCCTGGCACAACACCACTCGTTCCCTATCATACACATATCCTGGCACAACACCACTCGTTGCCTATCATACACATATCCTGGCACAACACCACTCGTTGCCTATCATACACATATCCTGGCACAACACCACTCGTTGCCTATCATACACATATCCTGGCACAACACCACTCGTTGCCTATCATACACATATCCTGGCACAACACCACTCGTTGCCTATCATACACATATCCTGGCACAACACCACTCGTTGCCTATCATACACATATCCTGGCACAACACCACTCGTTGCCTATCATACACATATCCTGGCACAACACCACTCGTTGCCTATCATACACATATCCTGGCACAACACCACTCGTTGCCTATCATACACATATCCTGGCACAACACCACTCGTTGCCTATCATACACATATCCTGGCACGTTCTTCACTAACACTTTGAAGTCTGAAAGTCAGATTTAGACTTTAGATTTGAAAAACTTCTATTTAGCAGCATTTTGTTTTCATTAAATCTAATCGAATATTTTGCCTGAATAATTGTTGAATCTAATCGAATATTTTGCCTGAATAATTGTTGAATCTAATCGAATATTTTGCCTGAATAATTGTTGAATCTAATCGAAAATTTTGCCTGAATAATTGTTGACCCCTCTGTACACTTTTGTCAACTTTTATTAAAATCTATATTATTGACATTTTTATATTTTAAAGTCTGAGTTTCAGACTTATACTGTTTATGAATAAGACCTCGGCAAACGTTAATTTCATGAATCATGTAATCATGAACTGAAGTCTCCAAAATAATCCGGTCCTTCGTATTATGATTATAAAATAACCGGTCCTTCGTATTATGATTATAAAATAACCGGTCCTTCGTATTATGATTATAAAATAACCGGTCCTTCGTATTAAGATTATAAAATAACCGGTCCTTCGTATTATGATTATAAAATAACCGGTCCTTCGTATTATGATTATAAAATAACCGGTCCTTCGTATTATGATTATAAAATCAAAGTTTGAAACATGTAATGTTTTACAAAAATCAATCACACTTTGTGTGACTCGATGATTGTGTAAGTGGGAAGTAGAACAATATGTGTTGCTTAGCAACCATTTCCAGAATCCTGCGAACTAGTGGGAATGCTGGGTTTCTGAGATGTTACTTTATGTTCCATACATTACACACATTCTCTACATAAATGAGTGGCTGAAGTGGCGACAGAATGAATTCAATCGCAACATCTCGGCAGTTTCCGCACAGTTCGGAAATAAACTTCGAAAATACGCATATGAATATACCCGAAATTGTTCATTCTAAAATTAAACGCGAAAGAAAATCCACATAAACGTCATTAATTTCAATGCAAAGCGTTTAAAATATCATCAAGATAATGAAATTCAAATTAATAACTTGTGAAGAATATTTGCAACAGGTTTCTGTAAATTTATTATAACATAAGTCTTACATTGTAAGTGAAAGTGTGATTTTTTGCCACAATTTGAGCGATAAATCAAAACGCAGTGCGTGTGCAATTACTTATAAACAGATGGGTGGAATTTCGATAGAATAATAAAATATTTACTGTTCCATGAATATGCCATTTTTGTAAGTAAGAAAGTAAAATTTTAATTTACGTCATACCGTTATTGTTGCTATTATTCAAATACAAATTATATACTGGTCAAATCTGCTGACTCGTCTCAAATACAGATATTTCAAGCATTTATATACTGGTCAAAACTCCTGGCTCGTCACAAATACAGATATTTCAAGCATTTATATACTGGTCAAAACTCCTGGCTCGTCACAACTACAGATATTTCAAGCATTTATATACTGGTCAAAACACCTGACTCGTCACAACTACAGATATTTCAAGCATTTATATACTGGTCAAATCTGCTGACTCGTCACAACTACAGATATTTCAAGCATTTATATACTGGTCAAAACTCCTGACTCGTCACAACTACAGATATTTCAAGCATTTATATACTGGTCAAATCTGCTGACTCGTCACAAATACAGATATTTCAAGCATTTATATACTGGTCAAAACTCCTGGCTCGTCACAACTACAGATATTTCAAGCATTTATATACTGGTCAAAACTCCTGGCTCGTCACAACTACAGATATTTCAAGCATTTATATACTGGTCAAAACACCTGGCTCGTCACAACTACAGATATTTTAAGCATTTATATACTGGTCAAATCTCCTGGCTCGTCACAAATACAGATATTTCAAGCATTTATATACTGGTCAAATCTGCGGACCCGTCACAACTACAAATATTTTAAGCGTTTATATACTGGTCAAAACTCCTGGCTCGTCACAAATACAGATATTTCAAGCATTTATATACTGGTCAAATCTGCGGACCCGTCACAACTACAGATATTTCAAGCATTTATATACTGGTCAAAACTCCTGACTCGTCACAACTACAGATATTTCAAGCATTTATATACTGGTCAAAACACCTTACTCGTCACAACTACAGATATTTCAAGCATTTATATACTGGTGAAATCTGCTGACTCGTCACAAATACAGATATTTCAAGCATTTATATACTGGTCAAAACTCCTGGCTCGTCACAACTACAGATATTTCAAGCATTTATATACTGGTCAAAACTCCTGACTCGTCACAACTACAGATATTTCAAGCAATTATATACTGGTCAAAACTCCTGACTCGTCACAACTACCGATATTTCAAGCATTTATATACTGGTCAAAACTCCTGGCTCGTCACAACTACAGATATTTCAAGCATTTATATACTGGTCAAAACACCTGACTCGTCACAACTACAGATATTTCAAGCATTTATATACTGGTCAAATCTGCTGACTCGTCAGAATTAACTACCGATATTTCAAGCATTTATATACTGGTCAAATCTGCTGACTCGTCAGAATTAACTACCGATATTTCATTCATTTTCTAAAAGGCTACTTGATATGTCTTCGGTTGATTTTGATTTCGGCTACAACACTTTCGATTCAAATGAACTGAATTATCGAAAAAACGTTGATGAATAATATTTTAAAAATTACGTTCCTCCTGAGTTGAAGATCACCTACATACACAATGGCGGGCTAGCTCTTTTGACCATTACATACACACTGCATTTCAGCTGTGAAATACTTTTACCTATTGTGTGTTGTCACTTTGATTTAAAGTGACAAATTGAAGTGACTCTTTAATAAGTTAGAAATGCATGAAAATACTGCTTTCATACTTATCATAAATTATTTTCTGTAGGGGCGGAAAGGTAAACAAAATATATTTTATATAAAGGTAGATAGTCAGAATTTCTATCAAAATATGCTACGTAATAATTTTGAGAGATGGCAAAGTTAATGCCTTCACACAGACGTTCTAAAATTTTCCTGGAACTGCAAAACACGAGTCCACTACAGGTATTTCCTGGCACTATCCCGACACGTATACCAGGATACCAGACTCGTGTATTTGTGATTTTTGGAAACATGTCAGAAAAGTGACAATACAGTGTTGTAGAGTACATCTGTATGAAGACAATACAGTGTTGTAGAGTACATCTGCATGGAGGCACAATACAGTGTTGTAGAGTACATCTACATGGAGGCAATACAGTGTTGTAGAGTACATCTGTATGAAGGCACAATACAGTGTTGTAGAGTACATCTACATGAAGGCACAATACAGTGTTGTAGAGTACATCTACATGGAGGCAATACAGTGTTGTAGAGTACATCTACATGGAGGCAATACAGTGTTGTAGAGTACATCTACATGGAGGCAATACAGTGTTGTAGAGTACATCTACATGAAGGCACAATACAGTGTTGTAGAGTACATCTACATGGAGGCAATACAGTGTTGTAGAGTACATCTGCATGGAGGCAATACAGTGTTGTAGAGTACATCTACATGGAGGCAATACAGTGTTGTAGAGTACATCTACATGGAGGCAATACAGTGTTGTAGAGTACATCTACATGGAGGCAATACAGTGTTGTAGAGTACATCTGCATGGAGGCACAATACAGTGTTGTAGAGTACATCTACATGAAGGCACAATACAGTGTTGTAGAGTACATCTACATGGAGGCAATACAGTGTTGTAGAGTACATCTGCATGGAGGCAATACAATGTTGTAGAGTACATCTCCATGAAGGCACACTACAGTGTTGTAGAGTACATCTGTATGAAGGCAATACAGTGTTGTAGAGTACATCTGTATGAAGGCACAATACAGTGTTGTAGAGTACATCTCCATGAAGGCAATACAGTGTTGTAGAGTACATCTGTATGAAGGCACAATACAGTGTTGTAGAGTACATCTGTATGAAGGCACAATACAGTGTTGTAGAGTACATCTGTATGAAGGCACAATACAGAGTTGTAGAGTACATCTGTATGAAGGCACACTACAGTGTTGTAGAGTACATCTGTATGACTTTTTTGCAAGGAATGTTATAATACATATCTTTATTCTTGTTGGCTGTGTGTCAAATATGAATATGTTTCTTCATATTTGCAAGTGAGATACTGCGCCCACAAAAACAATACGAAAAGGTAGCCAAAGAAAGTTATGTAAATACAGTCAAACCTCGATATTACGACCACTCTATGTCACTCTATGTACAGTCAAACTCGATAATACGACCACTCTATGCCACTCTATGTAAAGTCAAACCTCGATAAAACGACCGCTCTATG
Source organism: Mactromeris polynyma (assembly GCA_032209605.1). NCBI lineage: Eukaryota > Metazoa > Mollusca > Bivalvia > Venerida > Mactridae > Mactromeris > Mactromeris polynyma. The sequence continues at coordinate 15,463,032 of JASFXZ010000013.1, forward strand.
TCACTCTATGTACAGTCAAACCTCGATAATACGACCACTCGATGCCACTCTATGTACTGTCAAACCTCGATAATACGACCACTCTATGCCACTCTATGTACAGTCAAACCTCGATAATACGACCACTCTATGCCACTCTATGTACAATCAAACCTCGATAATATGACCGCTCTATGTCCCGAATGTACAGTCAAACCTCGATAATACGACCACTCTATGTCACTCTATGTACAGTCAAACCGCGATAATACGACCGCTCTATGTCCCGAATGTACAGTCAAACCTCGATAATACGACCGCTCTATGTCCCAAATAACGGTGGTCTTAATATAGGCTACATGAATATCGATTGTATGTACAGTAAAACTTCGCATAAAGACTACCTCAATAATAGGACCACCTCAAAATTCAAAACAGTCCATTTTTACTGATTTGCTCTTTAATCAACCTCAATATTAAGACCAACTCAATAGGAAAACCAGTTTTCAAGGGTCCTAAACGTGCTCTTATTATTGAGGTTTTACTGTAGTTAAAATATGGAAGAAAAAATACTGGATCAAGCAATACAGTCTTACTTAATGAGATGGTCTTAATTTCGGGGTGGTCTCTAGGTGAGGTTTAACTGTAATTTGTAACATAACAATATTATACAAGTCACGTGATAAATTCTTCACATACAGCGCATACAACTGTACATATTAATTACATAGAATACAACAATACACAACTGCTATGTTATTACAATGGGTTTCAAGCTACGCGAACTCTTCACCAGAAACGTTTCCGTTATTTTGATAGACGTTAATCTTAGTTCCTCCACACGATCAAGTGATAATAAGTTACATCGTTACTTCTGATCAATTCCCATACAATATTAGTAATTTCTGATATACTGAAGTAAAAATACATATAGAGTAAAACCTCAATATTGCGACCACCCTATGGACCCCTTGAAAACTCGTCTTATTAGTGAAAATGGACTTGAAATTGTGTTAATTTTGAGGTGGTCTTATTTATTGAGGTAATATTTATGTGAGGTTTTACTGAATGCTATATCCTACATATACGGAAACCATTTAGGGGTATTTTTAAGTCGCGTCATATGGTAGCCGTGTTATAGTAGCGTATAAATTTACATTTTTATTCAGACTCACTATTCGCCATTATATGACGTCATCAGCACGAGTCTCATCTTACTCAGCTGTTTACTTTGCGTCCATTGCAGTGGTGTTATGTGGGAGAAGCGAACGACAACTCACCACGGGGATTGAAAGACTGGTACCCGACTAATTGTTTACACTCACCCATACGTAGTGAGTACACATGGGTACCATTCTAGGAGATTGTATTCATCAGTATGGGAGAGCGTAGTAAGAACGACAACTCCGGTTAGATAATGGCGTCGCGTGATGTACATCGTACCGTTGCGCGTGGCTGGCGACAACCATATTCAAGGATGTCATTTACAGGACTTCGTATATATCAGAGCTGTCGATAATTTGTAACAGAACAAAATGACATTCTGACAGCATATCGAGGGATGTCAATTTAATACAGTATTCTAAAGACGAATCTAAAACGTGAATGTCTTTATATAAAGTGAATATACACATCTTTTGTCTGATTAAAATGTCACACCACATATTCATTGAACAACGAACGCAAATGAGAAAATAAATAAAAAAAGAATCTGTGGCCAGACATTGCTTGCTTCACGATCCGATATAAACTTTAGTTATAGTGTTTTGTATCGCCACAATTCAGGAATGCAAATTTTTTACGTATCTAGGAATTGCCGGAGTTTCCTGTTCAATAAATGATGAATAATAACCAACAAGACAAAATCGGAGAGGAACAAGAAGTATAGAGGAGTAAGCTATCGGAACATGGAGTTTTCTTGGTAACACCATTGTAGCTGTAAGAGCTTCCTTAGATATTGTTTCCTTGCGGTACACCTAACCATGTATTTTGAATGTATTGGAGGGTCGAATTTAACTGTACGAATGTTATATTCCCCGTAATCTTAGCTTGTACAGTGTTTATTATCTACAATTACGGGACTCCCATAATCGTAGAAAGCGAGACTAGGATTACGGTCCCATAAAGACACTTCCAATGTTTGAAATTGTTTAAGAATGCGTTAAAGGTTTTCTGTTATATTTTTGGTTTGAAAAAATTCCTGCACCGTAAAAGACAAATAGGTAGTGGCAAATTTCGGTGGTTGGATCAAGGTACTGCCATCAAATATTGTGTGTGGATAGCCGAGACTGAGGCTTTTTGTTGAAGAATCCCGCATACTGCATTCTGCCGCTCACAATTTCATTAAAAGAATGCATTCTATTCTAGAACCTACTACAACAAGACATCTATAGGTACGTTGCCATAATTCGGATACTTAACGTTTGTTATATCAAGGGTTCAGAGCAAGACTATCATAACTTCTATATAAATACAAAGGAGTTACGAGTCTTGTGTTGAAACCGCGATATGAAATAATACAAGTACGAAAAAAGCAAAGAAACCAGAGATATGAAACTGACGCGAGTGCATAACCTTAGCAATGGAACTGACGTAAGTATATAACCTGAGCAATAGAACTGACGTAAGTATACAACCTGAGTAATGGAACTGACGTAAGTATATAACCTGAGCAATAGAACTGACGTAAGTACACAACCTGAGCAATAGAACTGACGTAAGTACACAACCTGAGCAATAGAACTGACGTAAGTACACAACCTGAGCAATAGAACTGACGTAAGTATACAACCTGAGTAATGGAACTGACGTAAGTACACAACCTGAGCAACAGAACTGACGTAAGTATACAACCTGAGTAATGGAACTGACGTAAGTACACAACCTGAGCAATAGAACTGACGTAAGTATACAACCTGAGTAATGGAACTGACGTAAGTATATAACCTGAGCAATAGAACTGACGTAAGTACACAACCTGAGCAATAGAACTGACGTAAGTACACAACCTGAGCAATAGAACTGACGTAAGTACACAACCTGAGCAATAGAACTGACGTAAGTACACAACCTGAGCAATAGAACTGACGTAAGTATACAACCTGAGTAATGGAACTGACGTAAGTACACAACCTGAGCAACAGAACTGACGTAAGTATACAACCTGAGTAATGGAACTGACGTAAGTACACAACCTGAGCAATAGAACTGACGTAAGTATACAACCTGAGTAATGGAACTGACGTAAGTATATAACTTGAGCAATAGAACTGACGTAAGTACACAACCTGAGCAATAGAACTGACGTAAGTACACAACCTGAGCACTAGAACTGACGTAAGTATACAACCTGAGTAATGGAACTGACGTAAGTATATAACCTGAGCAATAGAACTGACGCAAGTTCACAACCTGAGCAATAGAACTGACGTAAGTATATAACATATCTTGATTATTGTTGCTGTGTATACTAATGCATACTTATCGCAATCTATGTGGTAAGATATATATTATTAGAGTTATGTATAATGCAAACCATTTACACTGTATGAAATATATGTATATATGTTTTGATCTTCAATACTTGAGGAATAAAAGTAAAGTAAGCATTGCACTTAAGGTACCTTACCTTGTTAAGGTTTAGATAGTGTTTTGCTACTGCCCTTCTTTCCATTTCAGTCAGGCTCTAATCAATTTAAGCTTAAATCCAATCACGTTGTATGTCATACTACTGTCTTTGTTTCGTTTTCGGAAAGACAAAAGTGTGCTTACAGTCATTTTTTCCCAAGCTAATTGGTTATTCTTAATTCAAAAGATGTCTAGACTTATCATTATTTAAAAACTTGGACAATATGTGCCTATTTAACCATTTTTTTTTTATAACCTATGCATGTATTGATGTTTAAAAAATTTAATCCCTAGTCTCATGAATATACTACGTGTACATTCATCATATATACATTGATATTTGTTCCTTTGATATTAGTAAATAATGTTTGTTTTGTTTTGTTAAAACTGTATATACTGTTCTGCTCTCCAATTTGGAGGAAATAAACGAAATAATAATATATAACATGAGCAATGGAACTGACGTAAGTATATAACCTGAGTAATGGAACTGACGTAAGTATATTACCGGAGTAATGGAACTGACGTAAGTATATTACCGGAGTAATGGAACTGACGTAAGTATATTACCTGAGTAATGGAACTGGCGTAAGTATATTACCGGAGTAATGGAACTGACGTAAGTATATTACCTGAGTAATGGAACTGACGTAAGTATATTACCTGAGTAATGGAACTGACGTAAGTATATTACCTGAGTAATGGAACTGACGTAAGTATATTACCTGAGTAATGGAACTGACGTAAGTATATTACCTGAGTAATTGAACTGACGTAAGTATATTACCTGAGTAATGGAACTGACGTAAGTATATTACCTGAGTAATGGAACTGACGTAAGTATATAACCTGAGTAATGGAACTGACGTAAGTAAATTACCTGAGTAATGGAACTGACGTAAGTATATTACCGGAGTAATGGAACTGACGTAAGAACACAACCTGAGCAATAGAACTGACGTAAGTACACAACCTGAGCAATGGAACTGGCGTAAGTATTTTACCTGAGCAATAGAACTGACGTAAGTATATAACCTGAGCAATAGAACTGACGTAAGTATACAACTTGAGCAATGGAACTGACGTAAGTATATTACCTGAGCAATAGAACTGACGTAAGTATACAACCTGAGCAATAGAACTGACGTAAGTATATTACCTGAGCAATAGAACTGACGTAAGTATACAACCTGAGCAATAGAACTAACGTAAGTATACAACCTGAGCAATAGAACTGGCGCGAGTACGTAACAAAACAAATTAATCAAGTTCATTCAGTACAAAAAAGCATGATATATGAACCTCACTTTCTCCGCTTCCATTGAATGTAAAAAAATACGAAAACACTTAATCAAAATCTAATTAATCCTTAGATAAAATTCTGAAGAATTTATTTAGTGTCAAATAAACTCACTGAATATCGACAGTTCAATCACAATCATTATAATCTATTCAAAAGCATTGGAAAATGCTGTCAGATGCATTTTGTGGAGGATTTTTACTGACTGTATTCTAGACCTATTAGATAATACATACGCATCAACTTATAATCTTATACATAGACTGGCGTACATAGTGATATATTGGAATAGATGACGCGCTTATCTCCCCTAGCGTTACGGTATCTCGGCATCTCGTAAAGGGAGACCACTGTGTAGGAGATTTTAACGTGAGTGCGGTAATATACGCATAGTGAATATCACCTCATATTGCTTTTAATATCTGTAAGCGCTTCTTCGTTTCGTCGTGAATATATCACCATTTTCCATCAATATATTGTATATTCTTTAAACAGTGACTGCGGTACATATTATCATATCTATATTAACCTGACACTGCTCCAATATAGTTTATATCCCACGAGACTGGTCGTGTTGCTAAGAATGTGTAATACATGTAAATATACCACGAAAACTCAGACAAATCGTTAAACAATTCCCTATCATGTCGTCACATAAAGTCATTATACTGGTGTCAAAATGCGCCTTGCTTAAGTGAAAGTTTTCTACGCTTCATGTCGATACACCAAAACAGACATGGAAAAGTACCTTATGAAAAACATACAATAAAACCTCAAAATGTGGCTTGTGAGTACAGTAAAACCTCAAAATGTGGCTTGTGAGTACAGTAAAACCTCAAAATGTGGCTTGTGAGTACAGTAAAACCTCAAAATGTGGCTTGTGAGTACAGTAAACCTCAAAATGTGGCTTGTGAGTACAATAAAACCTCAAAATGGGGCTTGTGAGTACAGTAAAACCTCAAAATGTGGCTTGTGAGTACAGTAAAACCTCAAAATGTGGCTTGTGAGTACAGTAAAACCTCAAAATGTGGCTTGTGAGTACAGTAAAACCTCAAAATGTGGCTTGTGAGTACAATAAAACCTCAAAATGTGGCTTGTGAGTACAGTAAAACCTCAAAATGTGGCTTGTGAGTACAGTAAAACCTCAAAATGTAGCTTGTGAGTACAATAAAACCTCAAAATGTGGCTTGTGAGTACAGTAAAACCTCAAAATGTGGCTTGTGAGTATAGTAAAACATCAAAATGTGGCTTGTGAGTACAGTAAAACCTCAAAATGTGGCTTGTGAGTACAATAAAACCTCAAAATGTGGCTTGTGAGTACAGTAAAACCTCAAAATGTGGCTTGTGAGTACAATAAAACCTCAAAATGTGGCTTGTGAGTACAGTAAAACCTCAAAATGTGGCTTGTGAGTACAATAAAACCTCAAAATGTGGCTTGTGAGTACAGTAAAACCTCAAAATGTGGCTTGTGAGTACAGTAAAACCTCAAAATGTAGCTTGTGAGTACAATAAAACCTCAAAATGTGGCTTGTGAGTACAATAAAACCTCAAAATGTGGCTTGTGAGTACAGTAAAACCTCAAAATGTAGCTTGTGAGTACAATAAAACCTCAAAATGTGGCTTGTGAGTACAATAAAACCTCAAAATGTGGCTTGTGAGTACAGTAAAACCTCAAAATGTGGCTTGTGAGTACAGTAAAACCTCAAAATGTAGCTTGTGAGTACAATAAAACCTCAAAATGTGGCTTGTGAGTACAGTAAAACCTCAAAATGTGGCTTGTGAGTATAGTAAAACATCAAAATGTGGCTTGTGAGTACAGTAAAACCTCAAAATGTGGCTTGTGAGTACAATAAAACCTCAAAATGTGGCTTGTGAGTACAGTAAAACCTCAAAATGTGGCTTGTGAGTACAATAAAACCTCAAAATGTGGCTTGTGAGTACAGTAAAACCTCAAAATGTGGCTTGTGAGTACAATAAAACCTCAAAATGTGGCTTGTGAGTACAGTAAAACCTCAAAATGTGGCTTGTGAGTACAGTAAAACCTCAAAATGTAGCTTGTGAGTACAATAAAACCTCAAAATGTGGCTTGTGAGTACAATAAAACCTCAAAATGTGGCTTGTGAGTACAGTAAAACATCAAAATGTGGCTTGTGAGTACAATAAAACCTCAAAATGTAGCTTGTGAGTACAATAAAACCTCAAAATGTGGCTTGTGAGTACAATAAAACCTCAAAATGTGGCTTGTGAGTACAATAAAACCTCAAAATGTGGCTTGTGAGTACAGTAAAACCTCAAAATGTAGCTTGTGAGTACAGTAAAACATCAAAATGTGGCTTGTGAGTACAATAAAACCTCAAAATGTAGCTTGTGAGTACAATAAAACCTCAAAATGTGGCTTGTGAGTACAATAAAACCTCAAAATGGGGCTTGTGAGTACAATAAAACCTCAAAATGGGGCTTGTGAGTACAGTAAAACCTCAAAATGTGGCTTGTGAGTACAGTAAAACCTCAAAATGTGGCTTGTGAGTACAGTAAAACATCAAAATGTAGCTTGTGAGTACAGTAAAACCTCAAAATGTGGCTTGTGAGTACAATAAAACCTCAAAATGTGGCTTGTGAGTACAGTAAAACATCAAAATGTAGCTTGTGAGTACAGTAAAACCTCAAAATGTGGCTTGTGAGTACAATAAAACCTCAAAATGTGGCTTGTGAGTACAATAAAACCTCAAAATGTAGCTTGTGAGTACAGTAAAACATCAAAATGTGGCTTGTGAGTACAGTAAAACCTCAAAATGTGGCTTGTGAGTACAGTAAAACCTCAAAATGTGGCTTGTGAGTACAATAAAACCTCAAAATGTGGCTTGTGAGTACAGTAAAACCTCAAAATGTGGCTTGTGAGTACAATAAAACCTCAAAATGTGGCTTGTGAGTACAGTAAAACATCAAAATGTGGCTTGTGAGTATAGTAAAACATCAAAATGTGGCTTGTGAGTATAGTAAAACATCAAAATGTGGCTTGTGAGTACAGTAAAACCTCAAAATGGGGCTTGTGAGTACAATAAAACCTCAAAATGTGGCTTGTGAGTACAGTAAAACATCAAAATGTGGCTTGTGAGTACAGTAAAACCTCAAAATGGGGCTTGTGAGTACAATAAAACCTCAAAATGTGGCTTGTGAGTACAGTAAAACATCAAAATGTGGCTTGTGAGTACAGTAAAACCTCAAAATGGGGCTTGTGAGTACAATAAAACCTCAAAATGTGGCTTGTGAGTACAGTAAAACCTCAAAATGGGGCTTGTGAGTACAATAAAACCTCAAAATGGGGCTTGTGAGTACAATAAAACCTCAAAATGTGGCTTGTGAGTATAGTAAAACATCAAAATGTAGCTTGTGAGTACAGTAAAACATCAAAATGTGGCTTGTGAGTACAATAAAACCTCAAAATGTGGCTTGTGAGTACAGTAAAACATCAAAATGTGGCTTGTGAGTATAGTAAAACATCAAAATGTGGCTTGTGAGTACAGTAAAACATCAAAATGTGGCTTGTGAGTACAGTAAAACATCAAAATGTGGCTTGTGAGTACAGTAAAACATCAAAATGTGGCTTGTGAGTACAGTAAAACATCAAAATGTGGCTTGTGGGTACAGTAAAACATCAAAATGTGGCTTGTGAGTACGGTAAAACATCAAAATGTGGCTTGTGAGTACAGTAAAACATCAAAATGTGGCTTGTGAGTATAGTAAAACATCAAAATGTGGCTTGTGAGTACAGTAAAACATCAAAATGTGGCTTGTGAGTATAGTAAAACATCAAAATGTGGCTTGTGAGTATAGTAAAACATCAAAATGTGGCTTGTGAGTACAGTAAAACATCAAAATGTGGCTTGTGAGTATAGCAAAACTCGTCTTCTTATTGAGGTGGTGTAATATTGAGGTCAAATAAAGAGCAAATCCGTGAAAATGGAAATTGAAATTGTGTTCTTAATAGTGAGATGGTCTTATTGTTGTGGTGGTCTTTAGGTGAGGTTTTACTGTATTTCTATTCAGAGGTCCGCTTGAGGTCTTCAGTCACCCTAATATATAGTTGGAAATGTCACCACATCACCCTCGCTGTTACTAGTATGTGACTTTAAGTCCTGTAACAAAAGAAAACAACATGTTTGTTCAAGAATCGTTATCATATTAATTATTCTAATGCGTTGGAAAAGAAACAAATATATAAGTAGTATTATCGATCCATTTCAAGAAACAAATCGAATCAACTACAGTAAAAACTCACTTAAAAATCACCACAATAATACGTGTGCGTGCGTGTGCGTGTGGGTGCGTACGTGCGTGCGCGTGTGCATGGGTGCGCGTGTGCGTGTGTATATGCGTGCGTGTGTGTATGCGTGCGTGCGTGCGTGAGCGTTTGCGTGTTTGTGCGTGCATGCGTGTGTGTATGCGTGTTTGTGAGTGTGTGCGTGTGCGTGTGCGTGTGTTTGCGTGTGCGTGTGTTTGTGTTTTGATCGTGGCTCATTGTATATCTTGTTAATAGAAGGATATATTGTAAATAAGGTACATGTATACACATTTATTGTTTAACCATAACATGTTACCTTCTGGAAAAGAAGAACATGAAGTTCACTGAATTAAATGCGCCAAAGAAACGAGCACCATTTCTCCGCCTAAGACTCCGATAAACAGTTCATGGAAGATTTCGTATCGGTTACATACCACTTGTCGAATTTGTGTCAATGTTTGGTTGTCTGCGAAATGTTCTATTTCTTTCCTAACACTTTCAAGTGGGACAGAGTTCGTATCGTTGTTGTTAAATTTATAATATTACAGTTTATTTGAGCGAATACAGAAATAAAACGTGAAGGCAATAACCAATCATTTGTAACTTTTTGTCATATTTTAGTGTGTGTTTTTCTGGAAACATGTATGCAGTGTTATTGGCGTGACCATATCTTGAGAAAGAAAACATTTTAGATAAAACATGTAGATTCTACTGATCAGTTCTGGAAATGTCAATTTTGACAGACATATCATTAACAGACAACTCGTACTCTGTGAATACATGGAATGCTGTATCATAGTACAGTAAAACTTCAATAATAAGACCATATTTAGTTCTCAAGTAAGATGGTCTGATTTGTGAGGTAGTATTATTATCGATTTGACATATAAAAGGGACGTGATCGTTATTTCGAGGTTATCATTATTTCGAGGTGATCATAATTTCGAGGAGATCGTTATTTCGAGGTGATCGTTATTACGAGGTGATCGTAATTTCGAGGTGATCGTAATTTCGAGGTGATCGTTATTACGAGGTGATGGTAATTTCGAGGTGATCGTAATTTCGTGATGATCGTTATTTCGAGGTGATCGTAATTTCGAGGTGATCGTAATTTCGTGATGATCGTTATTACGAGGTGATCGTAATTTCGAGGTGATCGTAATTTCGAGGTGATCGTTATTTCGAGGTGATCGTTATTACGTGATGATCGTAAGTTCGAGGTGATCGTAATTTCGAGGTGATCATAATTTCGAGATGATCGTAATTTCGAGGTTTTACTGTATTTATATATTGTAAATAAGGTATTCACATTTATTGTTTAACCTTAAATTTATATTATATATTGGAATTACCTGCACGATTCTATACAAGAGTTTACTTTCTCCTGTTTATCAAATTTAAGTGTTGAACCTTTAAAGAGTTTAAAAACCGAAAATGGAGATAAAAAAATTCAGTTGTCACCCACCATCACAACATCAATCTATTTTTATGTCACTACCCCGCTATCATCTCCACAAACCATCACCTCTACCTTTTCCTCTCATTTCATTATCTCGTCTTCTATATCTTCCTTTCAATTCTTCCTCTCTACATCTACCTCTTCCTCTCAATTTTTCCGCTCGCCCTCTACTTCTTCCTCTCAATTCTTCCTCTTGCCCTCTACCTCTTCCTTTCAATTCTTCCTCTCGCCTTCTACCTCTTCCTCTTAAGTCTTCCTCTCAACATCTACCCCTTCCTCTCAATTATTCCTCTCGCCCTCTACCTCTTCCTCTCAATTCTTCCTCTCGCCTTCTACCTCTTCCTCTCAAGTCTTCCTCTCTACATCTACCTCTTCCTCTCAATTTTTCCGCTCGCCCTCTACTTCTTTCTCTCAATTCTTCCTCTCGCCCTCTACTTCTTCCTCTCAATTCTTCCTCTCGCCCTCTACCTCTTCCTCTCAATTCTTCCTCTCGCCCTCTACCTTTTCCTTTCAATTCTTTCTTTCGCCTTCTACCTCTTTCTCTCAAGTCGTCCTCTCTACATCTACCTGTTCCTCTCAAGTATTCCTCTCTACATCTACCTCTTCCTCTCAAGTCTTCCTCTCTACATCTACCTCTTCCTCTCAAGTATTCCTCTCTACATCTACCTCTTTCTCTCAATTCCTCCTCTCTACATCTACCTCTCAATTCTTCCTCTCTACATCTACCTCTTCCTCTCAAGTATTTCTCTCTACATCTACCTCTTCCTCTCAATTCTTCCTCTCTACATTTTTCTTCCTCTCAAGTCTTCCTCTCTACATCTACCTCTTCCTCTAAAGTCTTTCTCTCTACATCTACCTCTTCCACTCAATTCTTTCTCTCTACCTCTCCTCTCAATTCTTCCTCTCGCCCTTTACATTTTTCTTCCTCTCAGTTCTCCCTCTCGCCTTCCACATTTATCTAACTCGCCTTTGCATTGTCCTTCACATCCAGTACCTCTTAACTCGCCTCTCCACTCTCCTTTTCACCTTTTCCCTCTATTTTATTTCACTGCCCTTTTAATTAGCCTTTCAATTACCCATCTTATACTCTAGCTCAATGTTATTCACCTCTTTACTTTCCTTTATCTCAATTTCTATCTCCCTCTCTATTCCTTCATTCTTCCCTCTCCCCTCTTCTCACCCTCTCTATAACTCTCGCTCAATCACCTCGATGTTATCTGTCAGATAACTAACCGACAAAGTATTCTGCACCATGTATACGCTGATACAAAGCGAGCGTCCTTCCTTGGAGAGTTTTACCAATACCTAATATTTTGCGGATAATAACAGAACATAGCAAGGCAACTGTGAAGAGAGAAACTCTTAAGTGAAAATGTGATGTAGATAGTTAACGTCCAGGATTAGTTATATCTCAGGCAAATTATTAAATCACCAGGTAGGTTGTTTTAATAACAATAATTACATTAATTGATTACGTCTTAATAACTCGTTTAGTTTTATTTTACATTGTGTGTATATGTAATCTACAGTTATTGCTATTTGCATTTTTGTCTCGAGAATCAACAACGATTGGTTGTATTTATACAGTAACGTTTTATCGAATTTGACACCAACTATTATCACACTGATGTTAGGTCTGTAACAGTGTCGCTTTCTTGCCGGACAGTTTATTTATATTGATAAATAAAATTGCAGCGATGTTGTGTTATATGGCTCCTACAGACATTGATATACTAAACTTCTCCATCATAAAATCAAATCAACTGTTTAAAATATAAATACAGTAAACCCTCGCTTAAAGACCACCTCAATAATAAGACCACCTCAATAATAAGACCACCTCAATAATAAGACCACCTCAATAATAAGACCACCTCAATAATAAGACCATCTCACTATTAAGAACACATTTTAAAGTCCATTATCACAGTTGTGTTTATCATTGAGGTTTGACTGTAGTTTGTTTTTATGATTTTTATTTATCTCTTTTCTGATGTTTCCATTTGTCTGAGGTTATGGAAAAACTATGATAATGTTCAAAAGTACTGTATTTTGTTACAATGTTCATTAGCGTCATTACATAATGATGTCTTAAATACAATGTAAGAAAATGCTTACACTGAAAGTTCAACCAAATGTTCGTTTATCTAAGTTGTTCTACTTGTTGGAATATAACCAAACAATTAATATAAATGCTTTTGTAATAATCCGTCAAATTATCATTTATGATCTCTTATAGCACCTCAATGTTAATTTATTTGTACCCAATAAAGTGGCGTATTATGGAAACGTTCTTGCAAAAAATGTATGTTTTTTGGGGACTTATTTAAAATAAACAAATGGTATTTTGTCTATGGACTGTATCATGTTATGTGTGGCATGTATCGTGTTCTATGGTGACTGTATCGTGTTATGTGTGGACTGTATCGTGTCATGTGTGGACTGTATCGTGTTATGTGTGGCATGTATCGTGTTCTATGGTGACTTTATCGTGTTATGTGTGGCCTGTATCGTGTTCAACGGTGACTGTATCGTGTTATGTGTGGACTGTATCGTGTTGTGTGAGGACTGTATCGTGTTCTATGGTGACTGTATCGTGTTATGTGTGACCTGTATCGTGTTCTATGGTGACTGTATCGTGTTATGTGTGGCCTGTATCGTGTTCTATGGTGACTGTATCGTGTTATGTGGTGACTGTATCGTGTTCTATGGTGACTGTATCGTGTTATGTGTGGCCTGTATCGTGTTCTATGGTGACTGTTTCGTGTTATGTGTGGCATATATCGTGTTCTATGGTGACTGTATCGTGTTATATGTGGCCTGTATCGTGTTCTATGGTGACTGTATCGTGTTATGTGTGGCCTGTATCGTGTTCTATGGTGACTGTATCGTGTTATGTTGTGACTGTATCGTGTTATGTGTGGCCTGTGTCGTGTTCTATGGTGACTATATCGTGTTATGTTGTGACTGTATCGTGTTCTATGGTGACTGTATCGTGTTGTGTGTGGCATGTATCGTGTTCTATGGTGACTGTATCGTGTTATGTTGTGACTGTATCGTGTTCTATGGTGACTGTATCGTGGTGTGTGAGGACTATATCGTGTTATGTGGTGACTATATCATGTTGTGTGAGGACTGTATCGTGTTATGTGTGGACTGTATCGTGTTGTGTGAGGACTGTATCGTGTTATGTGGTGACTGTATCGTGTTGTGTGAGGACTGTATCGTGTTGTGTGAGGACTGTATCGTGTTATGTGTGAACTGTATCGAGTTGTGTGAGGACTGTATCTTGTTATGTGGTGACTGTATCATGTTGTGTGAGGACTGTATCGTGTTATGTGTGGACTGTATCGTATTCTGTGAGGACTGTATCGTGTTATGTGGTGACTGTATCGTGGTGTGTGAGGACTGGATCGTATTATGTGTGGACTACATCGTGTTGTGGACTGTATCGTGTTGTGTGAGAACTGTAACGTGTTGTGGATTGTATCGTGTTGTGTGAGAAATGTATCGTGATATGTGTGGTCTGTATCGTGTTGTGTGTGAGGGACTGTATTGTGTTGTGTGTGAACTGTATCGTGTTACGTGTGGACTGTATCATGTTGTGGACTGTATCGTGTTGTGTGAGAACTGTATCGTGTTGTGGATTGTATCGTGTAGTGTGAGGTCATCGTGATATGTGTAGACTGTGTCGTATTGTGGACTGTATCGTGTTGTGTGAGGACTGTATAGTGTTGTGTGAGGACTGTATCGTATTGTGGACTGTATCGTGTTGTGTGAGGACTGTATCGTGTTGTGTGAGGACTGTATCGTGTTGTGTGAGGACTGTATCGTGTTGTGTGAGGACTGTTTCGTGTTGTGTGAGGACTGTATCGTGTTGTGTGTGGACTGTATCGTATTGTGGACTGTATCGTGTTGTGTGAGGACTGTATCGTGATATGTGTGGACTGTATCGTATTGTGGATTGTATCGTGTTTTGTGAGGACTGTATCGTGATATGTGTGGACTGTATCTTATTGTGGATTGTATCGTGTTGTAGACTGTATCGTGTTGTGTTAGTAATGTTTCGTGTGGTGTGAGGACTGTATCGTGTTGTGCGAGGACTGTATCGTGTTGTATGAGAACTGTATCGTATTGTGGATTGTATCGTGTTGTGTGAGGACTGTATCGTGATATGTGTGGACTGTATCGTATTGTTGACTGTATCTTTTTTTGACTGTATCGTGTTGTGTGTGAACTGTACGGTATTGTGGACTGTATCGTGTTGTGTGAGGACTATATTGTGTTGTGTGAGGACTGTATTATGTTGTGTGAGGACTGTATCGTGTTGTCTGAGGACTGTATCGTGTTGTGTGAGGTCTGTATCGTGTTGTCTGAGGACTGTATCGTGTTGTGTGAGGACTGTATCGTGTTGTGTAAGAACTATATCGTGTTATGTGAGGACTATATCGTGTTGTGTGTTGACTGTATCGTTTTTCTGTGAGGACTGTATCGTTTTGCTTGAGAGAACTGTATCGTGTTATGTGATGACCGTGTAACATTATTTGTGCACTGTATCAGTTTCCGTTGTTTTATGTTGGTTTGTATTGGTATTTGGTTATGTGTTACACAAATTGCATAGAATTAAAAAATCTTCAAACCGTTCTTTCTTGCTTGGCATATGTATTTTACTTAGGAGTATGAAGTCGTGTTGCGTATATGAGATTGACCGTATGATGAAGCCCCAATAACATATAATGACAATATTATCTGATTCCACCAGTATGTTACGTACAGTATGTTACGTTTTATCTGATTCCATCAGTATTTTATGTTTTAATGTTAAACATTTCTGTGTCTATTCTTCTGAACTACCTGAAACATAATAATAACGATTGTCTGCAGTATGACAAAATATTATCTCAATAGACGCCGAACATTTCGTTTGATTTACATGTTTCCCAGAGAAAACGGCAATATTCACAGAAAAAACAGTATATAGACATTAATGTATTGATGGAGCATTCTTATCTTTTTTTGTCGATTAATTTCCGGATTTAGATCAAAATTATTTGATGACGTTTTAATATCATTATACGATGGTATCAGAAGCGTTTCCAGAACCAATCAATACGCGCCAGGTGTTACCGAAATTCTGCGTAATCTGTTGTCAGTTTATGTATTAACGGCTGCTACATTATCAGGCATATCAAGAGCAGACGTGCATCTGCTGATGACAAGGCTTACAGTTATGTCTGAAGCAGAAACACATCTGCTGATGACAAGGCTTACAGTTATGTCTGAAGCAGAAACACATCTGTTGTCGACAAAGCGGTTCACCGAGAATGTGAAAATTGTTATTGGAACCAAATGAGGCAATGCGAACAATTAATGAATACAACAGACCTCTGATTTCTGAGTTTTCATCGATCAGATATTCGTACTCAAACCAAAACATGGCAGCAACAATCTGAAGCGCTTTAAAAATTCGCTGAAGTTAATGGTTGTAGAGAATCTAGATAAGTGAGCCCGAGATTATGACCAATACCTTACTGCACTCACACCTCAGTTGTCATAGTTTGCGTCTAAGTTTGAATATTTTAGTGAGTGAAATAATACAATGCTTACTGGGTCATTGATCGAAACAGTCGATATCAATATAACTGCGATTTTTTTCTGTCGATCGATATTCGATACACGCTTAGAATTATCGATATAATGGCGGGAACATACAGGAGAATGGGTACAGTCTTAAAATGTGCCAAAATAGAATAATGTCGCTTTTTAGTCCGCCGCTTGTTAAACAGTGCTTTAGTAGATTGTGCATTCCAAATGTCAGGACTATGACCAAATGTCAGGACTATGACCAAATGTCAGGACTATGACCAAATGTCAGGACTATGACCAAATGTCAGGACTATGACCAAATGTCAGGACTATGACCAAATGTCAGGACTATGACCAAATGTCAGGACTATGACTAAATGTCAGGACTATGACCAAATGTCAGGACTATGACCAAATGTCAGGACTATGACCAAATGTCAGGACTATGACCAAATGTCAGGACTGTGACCAAATGTCAGGACTGTGACCAAATGTCAGGACTATGACCAAATGTCAGGACTATGACCAAATGTCAGGACTATGACCAAAATTTTGGATTAAATACTTAATTGGTATCTTTTATCAAAATATTACAAGTTAAACATTTAATTCGTTAGAACATACACA
Source organism: Mactromeris polynyma (assembly GCA_032209605.1). Taxonomy (NCBI): domain Eukaryota; kingdom Metazoa; phylum Mollusca; class Bivalvia; order Venerida; family Mactridae; genus Mactromeris; species Mactromeris polynyma. Next base: position 15,479,892 of record JASFXZ010000013.1, read on the forward strand.
CATAAACATAATGAAAAATAGGAGTTAATAGTCAATTAAAAAAATATAAAATATAATCGATATATCGTCGATACTTATCGTACAATAAACAAATGTATCAATATCGTCGATATGCAAATATTTGAATCAATGACAACCTTTTTACTGGGTATTGAGTATATTTTTATACACTTTCCTCGAGATTTGAGTGTGAATCTTGGATTGAGTGTCAACTGTTAAAAGTATTGAGGTTCATATCAATTATTTCCCTCAAATCTCTGATTGGCACTCATATCTTACATACACTGGGCACTAAGAATAATCAACACTCAGTAAGCACTAATATCTACCACTCCAATTTCCAAACTCAAGCTGTACAGAGTAAAACATTTGAATGCTGGGAACTGAGTGCTGGGAACTGTGTGCTGAAATCTGAATGCTGGGAACTGTGTGTTGGGAACTGTGTGCTGAAATCTGAATGCTGGGAACTGAGTGTTGGGAACTGAGTGCTGAGATCTGAATGCTGGGAACTGAGTGTTGGGAACTGTGTGCTGAAATCTGAATGCTGGGAACTGTGTGTTGGGAACTGTGTGCTGAGATCTAAATGCTGGGAACTGAGTGCTGGGAACTGTGTGCTGAAATCTGAATGCTGGGAACTGTGTGTTGGGAACTGTGTGCTGAGATCTGAATGCTGGGAACTGAGTGTTGGGAACTGTGTGCTGAAATCTGAATGCTGGGAACTGAGTGTTGGGAACGGAGTGCTGAGATCTAAATGCTGGGAACTGTGTGCTGAGATCTGAATGCTGGGAACTGAGTGTTGGGAACTATGTGCTGAAATCTGAATGCTGGGAACTGTGTGTTGGGAACTGTGTGCTGAAATCTGAATGCTGGGAACTGAGTGTTGGGAACTGAGTGCTGAGATCTGAATGCTGGGAACTGAGTGTTGGGAACTGAGTGCTGAGATCTGAATGCTGGGAACTGAGTGTTGGGAACTGTGTGCTGAGATCTGAATGCTGGGAACTGTGTGTTGGGAACTGTGTGCTGAAATCTGAATGCTGGGAACTGAGTGTTGGGAACTGTGTGCTGAAATCTGAATGCTGGGAACTGAGTGTTGGGAACTGAGTGCTGAGATCTGAATGCTGGGAACTGAGTGTTGGGAACTGTGTGCTGAAATCTGAATGCTGGGAACTGAGTGTTGGGAACTGAGTGCTGAGATCTGAATGCTGGGAACTGAGTGTTGGGAACTGTGTGCTGAGATCTGAATGCTGGGAACTGAGTGTTGGGAACTGAGTGCTGAAATCTGAATGCTGGGAACTGAGTGTTGGGAACTGTGTGCTGAAATCTGAATGCTGGGAACTGAGTGTTGGGAACTGAGTGCTGAGATCTGAATGCTGGGAACTGAGTGTTGGGAACTGTGTGCTGAGATCTGAATGCTGGGAACTGTGTGTTGGGAACTGTGTGCTGAAATCTGAATGCTGGGAACTGAGTGTTGGGAACTGAGTGCTGAGATCTGAATGCTGGGAACTGAGTGTTGGGAACTGAGTGCTGAGATCTGAATGCTGGGAACTGAGTGTTGGGAACTGTGTGCTGAGATCTGAATGCTGGGAACTGAGTGTTGGGAACTGTGTGCTGAAATCTGAATGCTGGGAACTGTGTGTTGGGAACTGTGTGCTGAGATCTGAATGCTGGGAACTGAGTGTTGGGAACTGAGTGCTGAGATCTGAATGCTGGGAACTGAGTGTTGGGAACTGTGTGCTGAGATCTGAATGCTGGGAACTGAGTGTTGGGAACTGAGTGCTGAGATCTGAATGCTGCGAACTGTGTGCTGAAATCTGAGTGCTGAGATCTGAGTGCTGAGATCTGAGTGCTGAGATCTGAGTGCTGAGATCTGAATGCTGGGAACTGTGTGCTGAAATCTGAGTGCTGAGATCTGAGTGCTGAGATCTGAGTGCTGAGATCTGAGTGCTGAGATCTGAGTGCTGAGATCTGAATGCTGGGAACTGTGTGCTGAAATCTGAGTGCACAGATCTGAGTGCTGAGAACTGAGTTCTGAGTTCTGAGATCTGAGTGCTGGGAACTGAGTCCTGAGAACTGTGTTATGAGATCTGAAGGCTGGGAACTGTGTGCTGAAATATGAGTGCTGAAATCTGAGTGCTGGGATCTGAGTGCTGAGATCTGAGTGCTGGGATATAACATTCGGAGCACATCGGTAATTTCCATCGAGCTTCAAATATTTTAGCTTGACGGAAATTGCCGAGTTGATTCAAATTATGATTTCACTTAATTATCACAAGCATGAAAATCTGTAGAACAAAGTGTGCAGGTAAATTCAGATCATCCGATATAATTATGACGTCATTTAATAAAATACAATCACTATTAATACAACATATTATCAGTTTATAGATTAAATCCTATATCTATCGCTCTGACTTCAGCAGTTAAATCCTATATCTATCGCTCTGACTTCAGCAGTTAAATCCTATATCTATCGCTCTGACTTCAGCAGTTAAATCCTATATCTATCGCTCTGACTTCAGTAGTTAAATTCTATATCTATCGCTCTGACTTCAGCAGTTAAATCCTATATCTATCGCTCTGACTTCAGCAGTTAAATCCTATATCTATCGCTCTGACTTCAGCAGTTAAATTCTATATCTATCGCTCTGACTTCAGCAGTTAAATCCTATATCTATCGCTCTGACTTCAGCAGTTAAATCCTATATCTATCGCTCTGACTTCAGCAGTTAAATCCTATATCTATCGCTCTGACTTCAGCAGTTAAATCCTATATCTATCGCTCTGACTTCAGCAGTTAAATCCTATATCTATCGCTCTGACTTCAGCAGTTAAAATTGTACAGCCGTAATTGAAAACCAGTTACATCAAAACAAAAACCAATGTAGGAGTCGATAAAACGTAATTTGATTGGTTGATTCATTTTCACAAGTGAGTTAAGGGCCATTATTATTGATGTGTGTCATTGATAGATTATGATTGTTACTGAAATAATACAGCTTGGAAAATAAAACACCAATGAATCTTAAAATTAATATCGTTTCGTGAATAAGATACGATAATATTATGCTTTTCGCTCATTTGCTACTGCGTTTACTTGTTATGCTGCTTTTCGCTTTTAAATGCACCTTTCGCTTTTTCTCACTGTCTCTTCGGAAAAAATGTTTATATTCTAAGTTTTAGCTAGAATAAGCAATAATTAGTGACGTTTATACGGTAATGTATACACATAAAGTTGGCGATAAAACTTAACTTAGCCAATTTTGCCTTTTGAATGAATGGATAGTTTCTTGAGCCAAGTGTTAGTGCGAGTATAAATGATTACTCAGCAGATTTATAATGAAACTATAAAATTAAACAACAATGTACATGTACTCGTTTATAAAATACTTAATTTGTTATATAAAAAACACACAAACATCAGTTCATGGTGTTAGGTAACACGTCGTGACCTTCAGTTCATGGTGTTAGGTAACATGTCGTGACCTTCTGTTCATGGTGTTAGGTAACACGTCGTGACCTTCTGTTCATGGTGTTAGGTAACACGTCGTGACCTTCTGTTCATGGTGTTAGGTAACACGTCGTGACATTCTGTTCATGTTGTTAGGTAACACGTCGTGACCTTCTGTTCATGGTGTTAGGTAACACGTCGTGACCTTCTGTTCATGGTGTTAGGTAACACGTCGTGACATTCTGTTCATGGTGTTAGGTTACATGTCGTGACCTTCAGTTCATGGTGTTAGGTGTTCATGGTGTTAGGTAACACGTCGTGACCTTCTGCTAATTGTCAATTAATACCAGGTACAATAACAATGTTCATAGCTTCTTTACATATATAAGATGAAACATAATTCATTAACATCATACTGAGTTATATGTTTGCTGTATTCGACAGACAAAGTACAGGTATACCTTCAAGCTGAACGATCTACCTCTCATGTTAATACCGCACTACGGAGTTGTGTTACAGTCATCATAGCTTCGTGTTATCGCCATTGAAAGGAGACGAATGACGCGAGGTATGACAATACGATATAACTTGCGCGTAGGACGATACGACGCGATACATGATAATTTGATACGTCGCGATACACGATAGTTTGATACGACGCGATACTCGCTAGTTTGATACGACACGATACACGATAGTTTGATACGACGCGATACAAGATAGTTTGATACGACACGATACACGATAGTTTGATACGACACGATACACGATAGTTTGATACGACGCGATACAAGATAGTTTGATACGACGCGAAACATGATAGTTTGATACGACGCGATACACGATAGTTTGATACGACGCGATACAAGATAGTTCGATACGACGCGATACACGATAGTTTGATACGACGCGATACAAGATAGTTTGATACGACGCGATACACGATAGTTTGATACGACGCGATACACGATAGTTTGATATGACGCGATACATGATAGTTTGATACGACACGATACAAGATAGTTTGATACGACACGATACACGATAGTTTGATATGACGCGATACATGATAGTTTGATACGACGCGATACAAGATAGTTTGATACGACACGATACACGATAGTTTGATACGACAAGATACATGACAGTTTGATACGACGCGATACACGGTAGTTTGAAAATACGCGATACAAGATAGTTTGATTCGACGCGATACACGATAGTTCGATACGACGCGATACACGATAGTTTGATACGACGCGATACACGATAGTTTGATACGATGCGATACAAGATAGTTCGATACGACGCGATACACGATAGTTCGATACGACGCGATACACGATAGTTCGATACGACGCGATACACGATAGTTCGATACGACGCGATACAAGATAGTTCGATACGACGCGATACACGATAGTTCGATACGATGCGATACAAGATAGTTCGATACGACGCGATACACGATAGTTCGATACGACGCGATACACGACGGTACCATGGCCTTTACATGATTCGGTACAATTCTGACAAGGTTATGTTGGTAAGACAACAATCAGTCGCTCGCGAACATTTGTTTGCGTTATGGTCTGTAACATTTGTGTTTTCAATTATTACATAATTACATCAAACGATGCAATGAATGCCATTATTTATTGAGCTAATGGAAGGCTCCTGGTTTTATATGTGGTCTACACGTACATAACTCATGCTAAGAAGTGCATTTGATCCGAAATAAGTTGAATATGTTAGTCTTTGGGGAAATTCGGAGAAAGACAAAAGATGGTTTAATATTGAAAAGAAAATAATGGAGGCATTGAAGCCAAAACTTGTTGAAGCTTTTTTTCCTTTATGTATACATTGCGTGTATAAAACTATGCGTATATGACATTGTGTTCTTTCAACATCAGTAAAACCACACTTTATCTTTTCTATTACACTCTTTAAACATACATTAGTACGACTGGCATTTAGGTAAACATACATCAAATTGCTTACACGAGTAAAACTGAAACTGAATATTTCATGGAAATCAATGCGATATCAAACTGCTGTTACTGACAAGGTCGGAAATATCACAAATCGACAATGTGGCTGTTTTTGACATTGTTCACATCACAGTCAACTTACAGCATACAGTTAATCACTTGTAACAATATGTGCGGTCACTGTTACGTTAATCTAAGGACCGTAACTCTTGTTAGATATTTACGTTCTATAGAAATATGGTTGATGCTGGTGGTTGATTGAAATATAATTTTCGTTTAATAGGATAATATGACCAACGTAATTAATTCAATTATCAATCATTACGTGACGTGAAAACAGAGAGTAATTTAGCATAAGGGGAGATAAGCGCTGTGAGGAGTTTGCCACGCCAATGTAAGAGACTTAGATAACGACCGGGTCAACCGTGACCGATACCGGACCAAGCATCAACTCGCCCTCCTTGCCGTTTTTTCCGTGTCTGTTCACCTGCATAAAATGAAGAAATACGGAAATTATACCTAATTTAAATTTTCACAGTGATTTCTCTTTAACTCTCAGTTTCTATTGGTTCCTGTGATGGAAAACAACTTTAGACCACGCCCACACCAAACTGTCCAATCAGCGACCACCATTCCAAATGCCAATTTCGTATATACAACGCACGCTGTCTGAAGTTTAAATCATAATAATGTTGGGGATATGCTATCGTTTTCCACCGTCTTGTGTTATACCTATCTTGTTAATGATGTGTATACAAATATGTCGCCGAAGTGTTATACATTTGACGTTTTCATGTAAATAATCGACTTGGCATTTTGTTACTGACAATGAATTGCGATTTCACATGTGTGAAGAGAATTCCTTGGTAATTTACGATGCAATAAAGCTTGGTCTTTGTGTCAGCAAATGTGGAATAATTCTAAATGAGAGAGCAATATGACAGTTTGGAAACAGTATTTATGACTTACAACATTTCATATTTACATGGAAAAAGTATTATGATTTTTACATGTCAGTTTCATTTTTAGATTGGTAGAATTAAGTACTCGTTAAATCTTTGGCAATTTCAATCATCACTTAAATCGCAGAATATCGCGTTCTAAAAATTGATATCGTACAACCACCGTGGTGTACTAGCTGAATTAGATGAGCGGAAGTACTCAAGTACCAGTGGAAATACACACAATTATACAATCGCAATATCATCGCAATTTCCGTGTCAGTTCGGAAAGAGACCGACGCCTACGCTGTTAACTATAAAACATCTGACCAGGGAACACAATTCTATAAGACATCTGACCAGGGAACACAATTCTATAAGACATCTGACCAGGGAACACAATTCAACATTATCTTAATGTTCTTAGTGCATAATATTCCTATTATTGAAAAGATCTCTGTCATACTTTCCACACAGACTACATACATTCACTTTCTGCAGCCATTTCGAAACTTCTTTCCCCACGTTACTTCCGGTGTCTATTTTTCTAAAAGAAAATAGCCGAGGTGATCCGATTGACAATTTCCGCATACTCCTGGGAGAGGAAGTAGAATATCCCATTCTAAAAATAGATCTGACACGTCACTACAAATATTAGCAGATACGTTTGATCAGCAAATCAATATGTCTGTCGTGATTCATTCAGTGAATGTTGATTGTATCAGCTCGAATCAGTACAGAAAAAATGTCGCCTTGTTCTGCTGACATCACATAATCTATGATACTAGTACTTATGTCCTTAATATAAACATAAAAAATAATCATTTGTACGCAGGCGTCTCGTGAAATGATTAAGATAATGTGATAGCATTCCCCTGGTCTTCTCTTGTCAACAATTAATCATACATCAATCAGACATGAGACAGATTACTTTGAAATGTTATCGATTGCGTTACCAAATTACAATGGGGGCGGTTACGCTTCAAATTGCCATTACATTGGTCATGTGACTCCTGTTTACTGCTTCCGTCATTCATTGAATAAGGAAATCTTTCAATATGTAATAATGATTACGCATTGCTTTGATTATACAGTCGGACCTTCTATCCGAATACTTGGTATCATCCGAAATAAATATCAGGTTCCGATGTATCTTCTTAGGCACGTCGAATTGAAATGGGCGATTCGAAACCATGTTTTATTCGAAACAATTCGAATTAACGAGGTCCGACAGTATTTCTATGAATAAAAGCAACACATATTGTATGTCAAATTATTGTTCAGAATTTAAAAAAAAAGGAAACATGTAGTTGTAAGCTATGAAAAGGCAGCATCAACTTGTAAAAACTTGTGAAATACAGAGGAATACATTATCAGTGTATTATTTGATAAAACAGTCAACAATATAATGAGCATGATATTACAAGCAATGTGTGAAAGTGTTGGCGTAAAATGTATAGAAAGCAAGTTGGGACGGTTGGTTTGACGGGTTTAGATGGGGTTCCAGTTTGGACGGGTTCTATTGTACTTTAGGTGAATTCTTTAAAAACCTTTTGGTTGATAATATAAAAGAAACGTTATGGTAGCTGAAGTTGACCTTTCCGTGGAATCAATTAAACATCAACATCAATCATATTTAAGAACAACGGACAACTGTCCGACTTCATGTTGTTTCAGTTTGTAGTAAATAATATTTCAAGTTAAAAGTTGTCAGCAGTAAGAACATAGGTAGTATACTCAGTACATTGTCAGCAGTAAGAACATAGGTAGTATACTCAGTACATTGTCAGCAGTAAGAACATAGGTAGTATACTCAGTGCATTGTCAGCAGTAAGAACATAGGTAGTATACTCAGTACATTGTCAGCAGTAAGAACATAGGTAGTATACTCAGTACATTGTCAGCAGTAAGAACATAGGTAGTATACTCAGTACATTGTCAGCAGTAAGAACATAGGTAGTATACTCAGTGCATTGTCAGCAGTAAGAACATAGGTAGTATACTCAGTACATTGTCAGCAGTAAGAACATAGGTAGTATACTCAGTACATTTAAAAACGCACAATTTTGTATCAACAATTTCATTTTATTACTTTTGAAGTATTATGAAAGTACTTGTCGATTGACATGAAATCTAGCATACATTTTGCGTACATATGCAATAATATCGTGTCAAGTTATTTTCTTGTATCATGAAAGTCAGTCAATGAAACTTTAGAAATCCCATATCGTGCGTTATTAAATGAACTGAGTAATATATATTCCACGAAACACTCAACAGTACTTGCCCCTATTTAAGATAAGGTATATTACTTTACCTAAATACAGTGAAACTTCGATAAACCGACCACGAAGAAAGTATGTCTCAATTATAAGCTGATTTGTGGCGCGTTTTTAAAGGTAGGAACATTCTACCTAGCGCTACATAGGGATTATAGCATTGTCGTGTCTTAAACGTAGGAAAAGTAGTCCCTATCTTTGGATAGGTACCGTGATATGTCAGTGCGAGCTTTGCTAAACAAAATGGCGTCCATGCGGAACAATGTCGTCTGGTCTGGTGGACGCCACATTGTAGCTAGCAAAGCATTCAAGCGTTTCTAGACAGCTACCTGTTCTACATAATCCAACTTTTCTCGCTTACTTCCCCTACCTCTACAGAACGCGCCTCTGATTATCGAGTTAAGATATGGAAGTATATAAAAAGCCCATGAAAGTGCCATCATGTAATGAGGTGGTTTAAATTTATGTCGATGTGGTCTTAAGTGAGGTTTTACTGTACTAGTATACACACAACTTTTAAACCGTAAACAAACCATAATGGAACATTTACGTGAAGTCAAAGAGGGGAGACAACTACTCTCGATTGTTTCAACAAAAATATTTCAATGACAAAAATAAGATGACTTGCATATATTCGTAAAACTCAAATATAACACTTGGTTTCTGTTTTATACTTACTCGCTCTGTTGTCTGTGACAAGTTGACTATAATGGCGCTTTGTGTGTTTAGTATCGACATCAACAGGCGTAAAAATCACGCGGCGTTGAATGAGACACGTGTTTATAAATGAGGAAAATATTACTGTATGTTTATATTCAATAGTTGCTGTGTTTATCTACACGTGGCATTGTACGATTGCAGACTAGCAATAAATATGTATCCACTAGAATTAATTAAGTTTTCACTACCCATTATTAATTACGTATTACTCACACAGAATTAAAAGATCAATATTGGGTAAATATTCACCAATCAAATTTACTAAAATATTCATCAATCAAAATTAAGTAAATATTCACCAATCAGAATCAAGTAAATATTCACCAATCAGAATCAAGTAAATATTCACCTATCAGAATCAAGTCAATATTCTCCAATCAGAATCAAGTCAATATTCTCCAATCAGAATCAAGTCAATATTCACCAATCAGAATCAAGTCAATATTCACCAATCAGAATCAAGTAAATATTCACCAATCAGAATCAAGTAAATATTCACCAATCAGAATCAAGTCAATATTCTCCAATCAGAATCAAGTCAATATTCACCAATCAGAATCAAGTCAATATTCACCAGTCAGAATGGTATAAACGACTATTAAATCATATATATAAAACTATAGATGAATTGTTAACGCTAATAAATATTTGTGTACAAAATACAACAAAATACCAACAGAAAAAAGACGCAACATTTTGAATTGACTCGCTATAGTTACGCAATGAAATACGTTGAAACTTCAATAATAAGAAGAAAGTTGGTTAAATTTTTGAAGTGGTCTGATGATTGAGTTAAACTTTGGAAGAAAAATTAAAAACTAGACTATGAAAATACGATCTTATTAATGAGGTGGTATTAATTTCGATGTGGTCTTGGGGTTTTGCTGTGGGCAGGTACATACATCTGCGTTTGGGTTGATTCGCGGTACAGTGAATGAGCAACAGGCTTATCACGCAGGAAGAATGTGATTTAATCCTTCATTGTTTGGAATTGTTTATAAAATTCCTTTGTATTGAGAATACTGCATACCGATTTAAAAAAAGGGAAAGGCCATAGTTATCACAATATGCTCGTATATCTGTGCAGTTCTCTTCCGAATAAATACGTTCATATCCTGATAACATAATCAAATAATTGCTGATAATGACATCTTGAGACTAGTCTCCAATCTCTGGTATAAAACCTCGACTTGTACCGGTCTCCAATCTCTGGTATAAAACCTCGACTTGTACCGGTCTCCAATCTCTGGTATAAAACCTCGACTTGTACCGGTCTCCAATCCCTGGTATAAAACCTCGACTTGTACCGGTCTCCAATCTCTGGTATAAAACCTCGACTTGTACCGGTCTCCAATCCCTGGTATAAAAGCTCGACTTGTACCGGTCTCCAATCTCTGGTATAAAACCTCGACTTGTTCCGGTCTCCAATCTCTGGTATAAAAGCTCGACTTGTACCGGTCTCCAATCTCTGGTATAAAAGCTCGACTTGTACCGGTCTCCAATCTCTGGTATAAAACCTCGACTTGTACCGGTCTCCAATCTCTGGTATAAAAGCTCGACTTGTTCCGGTCTCCAATCTCTGGTATAAAACCTCGACTTGTACCGGTCTCCAATCTCTGGTATAAAAGCTCGACTTGTTCCGGTCTCCAATCTCTGGTATAAAACCTCGACTTATACCGGTCTCCAATCTCTGGTATAAAACCTAGACTTGTACCGGTCTCCAATCTCGGGTATAAAAGCTCGACTTGTTCCGGTCTCCAATCTCTGGTATAAAACCTCGACTTGTACCGGTCTCCAATCACTGGTATAAAAGCTCGACTTGTTCCGGTCTCCAATCTCTGGTATAAAACCTCGACTTGTACCGGTCTCCAATCTCTGGTATAAAACCTTGACTTGTACCGGTCTCCAATCTCTGGTATAAAAGCTCGACTTGTTCCGGTCTCCAATCTCTGGTTTAAAAGCTCGACTTGTTCCGGTCTCCAATCTCTGGTATAAAACCTCGACTTGTTCCGGTGTCCAATCTCTGGTATAAAACCTCGACTTGTTCCGGTCTCCAGTCTCTGGTATAAAACCTCGACTTGTTCCGGTCTCCAATCTCTGGTATACAACCTCGACTTGTTCCGGTCTCCAATCTCTGGTATAAAACCTCGACTTGTTCCGGTGTCCAATCTCTGGTATAAAACCTCGACTTGTATGCTTGTGTATAAGCAGTTTTGCTTAGTCTGATGAAGTAAAAACTAAATATTTCCCAATATGCATCGCACAAATTGCATGTAAAATTTTCTCAAAACAAATGTACAACAATTGATTTTTAATTCACTCCGCGTGTGTTCCTATTTCATTTCTGGTATTACGTAATTCAGTTTCTCATGTTACAACTCGTGAATTAGAAAACACGCGCGTTTTATCTGCAGAAACTTCTGAATGTATTACTGCAAATAAATGAGAATTCGGGAGATATTTAAATCAAAATAAGATTGTAACCTGATCCTTTATATACCAAACACTGAGCGTATTCATTCTGTGTCGACAATTGGATATGAGCGTATTTGTATTGTTTTACATTTTCAATTTCCTGAGAATACGTTCATATTTGTTTTAAGACTGATGGCGAACACAGCGCACTTACTCAATAAATTAGACTTTTCATTTGATTTGAAGTAATTTTTCATCAGTTTTTCAGTTATACATGTCGGCCAGTTTACCGGAATTTGTTTCCTGGAATTAATTATCAACCAGTAGCCTACTAACTTCCCAGTGCGCAAGCAGCTGACAACTTCTCCACATGAATCAGAGGTGGAGGACAAATGACCGTAGCGACATGTGATAGAATGACTTTACCTGCCCTGCCCGGGAATCCAGCATAGACCGGCTGACAGCAGAGTTCTGAGCTAACCGGGCGCTTTCCTTAAATATCATACGAATATATGTTTCCTATTACATTGAAAACTGACAACATGAGAGATTTGAGAGATTTCTGCTCGTTCTGACGATCATATTTATCCAGTATTACATATTATTATCAGAGAGGGTGTTGGCAGACGATACGTAAGCGTTTAATGACTCTCAAGTCCTGATGTATTACAAGTGAGCGTAACAATTAAGTAATAAACTTTCCACCCCCTCCTAACCAAATTCCTGGGCCCTTGCCAGACATATAAATCGCTTCATATGTGTCTTGACATAATGATGTTGTATACAAAACATGCCAAACATTAGGTAACCGATTGGTGGCTATGAGCTCCTGACAATAACGTTACCATCTGACCGTCACGTGACATTCTGACCAGCACGTGACATTCTGACAATCACGTGACATTCTGACAATCACGTGACATTCTGACAATTACGTGACCATATGACCGTCACGTGGCATTCTGACAAGCACGTGCCATTTTGACAATCACGTGACATTCTGACCATCACGAGACTGTAACATAGTTTTGAAAAAATCCGTGTTGTTGATGAAGGGTGTTACGATGACGCTAGTATTAGCATGATAATTAATTTGAAGAAAGTTGACCTAATATTCCAATAAGTACAAAATCATTCAATATTTATTGACAGTTATTTGGACGTAATAATGAAAGAATTCCTGCAAAAAACTGTAAATACAATACATACTTACAACAACACCAACAGCAAGTATTATACATACAAACACAACAACACCAACAACAAGTATTATACATACAAACACAACAACACCAACAACAAGTATTATACATACAAACACAACAACAGCAACAACAAGTATTATACATACAAACACAACAACACCAACAACAAGTATTATACATACAAACACAACAACACCAACAACAAGTATTATACATACAAACACAACAACAGCAACACGTATTATACATACAAACACAACAACACCAACAACAAGTATTATACATACAAACACAACAACAGCAACAACAAGTATTATACATACAAACACAACAACACCAACAACAAGTATTATACATACAAACACAACAACACCAACAACAAGTATTATACATACAAACACAACAACAGCAACAACAAGTATTATACATACAAACACAACAACACCAACAACAAGTATTATACATACAAACACAACAACACCAACAACACGTATTATACATACAAACAATGATACAGCAACATTTATGATGCATGCAAACAACAGCAAATATAACAAGTACAAAACAACAGCGAATATAACAAGTACAAAACAACAGCGAATATAACAAGTACAAAACAACAGCGAATATAACAAGTACAAAACAACAGCGAATATAACAAGTACAAAACAACAGCAACGAATATAACAAGTACAAAACAACAGCGAATATAACAAGTACAAAACAACAGCGAATATAACAAGTACAAAACAACAGCGAATATAACAAGTGCAGAACAACAGCGAATATAACAAGTACAAAACAACAGCGAATATAACAAGTACAAAACAACAGCGAATATAACAAGTACAAAACAACAGCGAATATAACAAGTACAAAACAACAGCGAATATAACAAGTACAAAACAACAGCGAATATAACAAGTACAAAACAACAGCGAATATAACAAGTGCAGAACAACAGCAACGAATGTAACAAATTCAAACAACAAATACTAACAACATATCAAATACTAAAACGGCAACAAATATAAGCATGAAAACACCAACAAAATAATAAACGCAAAATAATCTCAAAGGTAACAAATACAAACATAATAAACTTGCCATACAAAGAACAACCAACATATCAAAAAACAACAGCAGATGATCGAGGACTGTTCTGAAGACAATATTTATTGGTTCACACCGGGATGACGTCAGAGGACAGTATTATTTACAACGGTCGGTCAATATGTCTCATGATATGGCTTTTTCAAAATAAATGCTTTTTAGAGCATTCTGGAACATTATTTATTTATTTACCGACATTTGACAGTAAGTATTCATTTTCCGAAGAAATGCCTACGTTAGCTATATATGCGTGATTGCAGTCACCACGTATGCTATTTCCGCTTTAATAACTCATGCAAATGATGTGAGAATTGAGGGAAGTCGTCTAGCGAGTGACGTCACACCTGAAATAGTCGATTCGGAACGTCTCTGTTAATACTGTGTATACTACCACAGACGTATATTCACTTATCATTTACATCAAGTCGGTAATTTATTGGCATCAACATGTTCATAAAAGCAATTATTATTCGTTATTCTGTTACTATGTGAAATTAACAGTCGTATTTAACGATTGCAATTGTTTCCCACTTTGATACAAAACTTCCGCTTTTAAAAGACAACTTTTGAATAATTCTCACAGAATTACGGCACAAAGCAACGAACTTTGTTTCGTTGCTGATTAAAATACTTAATTCCAAGACCCGTACTGACAGCGTTTTTTCGGCGCAGCCGTACTAACATGGTTTTGCTATTTGCATACCAGTGTTGTGTAAACCAATCAAATCTTACGTTTACCACTAAATCAACTTCTCTTCAACCGAACAGCGTTTGTAACCTTGACGCGGATTGGTTAACCTTACCCGCGTTACCTTACCGAAATCCACTGAATTTAGGCGAATTTACCGAAATCCATTTTGGATCTGAAGTGACTAGCATTCGTAACATCTCGGCATTTTTTATGTTGCGCCGACCATCTTTTTCGGCGCAGCGGTACTAACATGGATTTGCTATTTGCATATCAGTGTTTTGTAAACCAATCAAATCTTATGTTGACCACCAAGGCAATTTCGCGCAATTTCTCTTCAACCGAAACATATTTGTAACCTTGAAACAGATCAATGGTTAACATTGTGTGTTGGAATTAAGAAGACTTTCTTGGTTTTATGTACCAGTCGCGAACATTTATACTATTTTAATCAGATAAATCTCTATGTAACAGGTTTATTAAGATGGATTTGGGAGTTCACGATTTATGCAATAAGTAATGATAAACTATATTGAAGCAGACTATACTGTGTCTATGACTAATCCAGCCCCCACGCATTGATCTCGGGCTTTCTGTAGTATAGCGTAATTGAATGACCGACAGTCGTAACATTAAGCATTTTTTATGTTGTACAACAAATGTTAACCTTCATATTGCAACAAATTTGCAAACTTCAAGTTGCGCCGACCATCTTTTTTAAAGATATTTCTTGTTTCAAGATATTTTTTTGTTTATTTATTTAACGACATCCTGTGTTACTGTATATGCAAATGAGCACAGGGTCGTATTTGCATTTGCAAATTTAAAATCACAATCTGTCGATATCAATGTTCTATATAGTACCAGATACATACATATTTTTACATATGTCAATTAGACATCAGTTTGAATTCTGATCAAAGACGGAATGAAATACGCCTACTTCTACATTTACGTTTTGCATTTCAAGTTTCGACGACATTTAAGTTCCCATAGTTCGTGCAGCTAATTGCTTCGAGAGATGAAAATTCCGAGAAATTGTGCATTAATTTCACACTAAAATTACAAGCTCTGTTCTCTTCTGGGTAAAGACGAATGATGAAATGCAACAACCCCCACAGATTAACTATTTTGGCAACAGATCAGAATAGAACTGTCTGCTTTTGTTTCACGATTCTGTACAACACAGGTGTGTGGTGTATCCTGTTTGTGGGGAGGAATAAGTATATATTACATAATGACTGCTTAATATTGCATGATAACACGCTGATTGAAGGCCGGCATTTAAACTATTCTTAGTTTCCTCTTCCATTGCCTACAAAATTGCTTCTATCCCAAACAATGTACTGTGAAACCTCAATAATAAGACCACCCTTGGGACCCTTGAAAACTGGTCTTCTTATTGGGATGGTCTTAATATTGAGGTTGAATAAAGAGTAAACAGTAAAAATGGACTTAAAAAGTGTGTTCTTAATTTGTAGGTGGTCTTCTTATTGAGGTGGTCTTTAAGTGAGATTTTACTGTAGTATGAGTTAGTTGTTTATGGCGGGAAAATATTTTTTTATAAATACATGTTCGTGTATGCAGGATGAAAAAAACAGAAAGATTTTATGTCACACAATATTTTATAAATTCCCTGGGTTTATTCATGGACATATAAACCATCCAAAACATGTATAGCTGTTGTAAATATGACTAGTATCTCGGATGTAAATGTCAACTTCTCTCAATTCAGAAACAAGATGGCGGACATCACACATTTTTTTTATCGCGGATTTGATCTCGGACGAAATCTCGTTGCTCGCGAGAGTTCAAACAAATCTATATAGACATAGTAGGAAGATTCCATTCCATGGTTTACATGTCCGTGGTTAATTTGATTTTTTACACAGAATTTAATTTAAGATATTTAAGGTTGGTCCATGAAAGTAGATACAATGTATATATAAGTATATATAAATGATTTCAAAATCGGATATTAATACACAACTTTGAACACATTACATATGGATTCTAATTAAGTACGTATGTCTTTGTCAACGAACAGGTGCGCGTTTTAGAGGAAGGATAACTAAGCAATACAAGTTAGCTAATGTAGACATGGTAGATGTCTAACACACATGAACGTTTTCCTAGCAATAACATGGCGTCCAACAGACCAGATGACATAGTTCCACACGGACGCATTTTGTTGAGCAAAGCTCGCACTGTGAGATCACGCTACCTATCGACATATAGGGACGCATTTGTTGAGCAAAGCTCGCACTGTGAGATCACGCTACCTATCGACATATAGGAACGCATTTGTTGAGCAAAGCTCGCACTGTGAGATCACGCTACCTATCGACATATAGGAACGCATTTGTTGAGCAAAGCTCGCACTGTGAGATCACGCTACCTATCGACATATAGGGACGCATTTTGTTGAGCAAAGCTCGCACTGTGAGATCACGCTACCTATCGACATATAGGAACGCATTTGTTGAGCAAAGCTCGCACTGTGAGATCACGCTACCTATCGACATATAGGGACGCATTTTGTTGAGCAAAGCTCGCACTGTGAGATCACGCTACCTACCGACATATAGGGACTCCTTTTCCCACGTTTATGACACGGCACCGCTCCTTTCTCTACGTTTAAGACACGGCACCGCTATTTTCTCTACGTTTAAGACACGCACCACTGCTTTCTCTACGTTTAAGACACGGCACCGCTACTTTCTCTACGTAGTGTAAGGTAGAATTTTATTTTTCCTACATCTGAATATCCCGCCACAGATATAACAATTTCGTCATCGGTCTACAGATTAGATAGATAGATAGATAGATAGATAGATAGATAGATAGATAGATAGATAGATAGATAGATAGATAGATAGATAGATAGATAGATAGATAGATAGATAGATAGATAGATAGATAGATAGATAGATAGATAGATAGATAGATAGATAGATAGATAGATAGATAGATAGATAGATAGATAGATAGATAGATAGATAGATAGATAGATAGATAGATAGATAGATAGATAGATAGATAGATAGATAGATAGATAGATAGATAGATAGATAGATAGATAGATAGATAGATAGATAGATAGATAGATAGATAGATAGATAGATAGATAGATAGATAGATAGATAGATAGATAGATAGATAGATAGATAGATAGATAGATAGATAGATAGATAGATAGATAGATAGATAGATAGATAGATAGATAGATAGATAGATAGATAGATAGATAGATAGATAGATAGATAGATAGATAGATAGATAGATAGATAGATAGATAGATAGATAGATAGATAGATAGATAGATAGATAGATAGATAGATAGATAGATAGATAGATAGATAGATAGATAGATAGATAGATAGATAGATAGATAGATAGATAGATAGATAGATAGATAGATAGATAGATAGATAGATAGATAGATAGATAGATAGATAGATAGATAGATAGATAGATAGATAGATAGATAGATAGATAGATAGATAGATAGATAGATAGATAGATAGATAGATAGATAGATAGATAGATAGATAGATAGATAGATAGATAGATAGATAGATAGATAGATAGATAGATAGATAGATAGATAGATAGATAGATAGATAGATAGATAGATAGATAGATAGATAGATAGATAGATAGATAGATAGATAGATAGATAGATAGATAGATAGATAGATAGATAGATAGATAGATAGATAGATAGATAGATAGATAGATAGATAGATAGATAGATAGATAGATAGATAGATAGATAGATAGATAGATAGATAGATAGATAGATAGATAGATAGATAGATAGATAGATAGATAGATAGATAGATAGATAGATAGATAGATAGATAGATAGATAGATAGATAGATAGATAGATAGATAGATAGATAGATAGATAGATAGATAGATAGATAGATAGATAGATAGATAGATAGATAGATAGATAGATAGATAGATAGATAGATAGATAGATAGATAGATAGATAGATAGATAGATAGATAGATAGATAGATAGATAGATAGATAGATAGATAGATAGATAGATAGATAGATAGATAGATAGATAGATAGATAGATAGATAGATAGATAGATAGATAGATAGATAGATAGATAGATAGATAGATAGATAGATAGATAGATAGATAGATAGATAGATAGATAGATAGATAGATAGATAGATAGATAGATAGATAGATAGATAGATAGACCGATAGATATATCGATAAATAGACCATTAGATATATCGATAAAAAGACCGTTAGATATATCGATAAATAGATCGTTAGATATATCGATGGACAGATCCATTGATACGGATGGCAGACTCATTCGGGACTCCTAAACTTCCTAAAATCCAGACGATAATAAAATATTTCTTGCTCGGAAATCCTCGGGTCTTTCCGAGAGTCTTGGCAGACTCGCTTGGAAACATTAACTTTGTTCTGCGGGAAAATCTTAAAGAATGCACCATCAAGAGAATAAAACACACTCTACAAAAAAAAATGATTACGACAAAACCTTATTATACGAAACCATCTTGTATTTTTTAAGGTGTCTTTGTTATCTGAAAACTTGGTTAATCAGGCAACATGCGGAAATCATAACGCTAGATAATGTCATTCTTTGCATTTTCCACCCTATCAATTCTTTTGATCGCAAGTCCTGCCCTTGAAATATTTATTTGAAGATATTTGATATTTTTACATGATTACATGTTAACAAGAGATGAAGATCTATAAGGTACACAATCATTGAGTTATAAAAGTTATTGATGCGTCTGAGTTCTACCACAGACATACCGTTTTGTTACAAGATAAAGTTATAATTATAATTCCTCTTACAGTTGAATACATTCATGAAAATATATCTAGTTAAACATTGTTCTAAAATTCCATTTATTTAATAGGACATACATTTTACAGTTGTGAAATATTTCTTGCACGACTGTAATGTATGGTGGTATAAACGTGACATGTAAAGAAATTCGGTCCCGGCCTCCAAGTAACGGACTTGTACTGGTCTTTAAACCTAACCTAAATTCAAAATGGCGATCATAATTTATGACAAAAATTAACGGTTTGAATGAAAATAGCCAGTACATGTATATAAATTTATTTATTTGGTTTTGTCGTTTTTTAATGCAGTTTGAATTTTTTTTTTAATTGATATAACATGGGGACAGTATGAGATGTCGATCGAAGTTTACTGATATAAAGGAACGTATGCGTGCTAGAAGCCGGGAAACCGTCACGGCGTTTTTTTCAACAAGACGAATCTCGGTTACAAGTTATTAATAGAGTATCTGATACAGAAGAAACGATGGTCGCCGCAAATTTGAAGGTTCAGATTTGTTATGCAACATTAAAATTGCCGATATGTTACGATTGCTGGTCTCCAGATTCAAAATGGATTTCGGTAAATTCACCGAAATTCAGTGGATTTCGGTAACGTAACGTACCCTTTATCGAAAGGTTGACCAATCCGCGTCAAGGTTACAAACGCTGTTCGGTTGAAGAGAAGTTGGTTTAGTGGTTAACGTAAGATTTTATTGGTTTACAAAACACTGATATGTAAATAGTAAAGCCATGTTAGTACGTCTGCGCCGAAATAGTCTAGGCGTCCTGTCATTATGCCACAAGTAAGTAAGCCGTTGTCGCAATGTATCAAATTCCCTTCACGTGTCGCTTCCCTTCTGCTATAATCGAACCACCATGAAATATTTAATGAGAACAACGTCTGTATGATGATTTGGAGAGCAATGAAATGATATAACCAGGTTGTGATTGTAAGCGCTACGTGGTTAGTTAACAGTACATTGAAGAGGTTGTTTCATTATTACTGCATGTAGTTCATTACATTAAGCACCACACAATCTCATACAGTGACCAGCTTTTTTACATGTTTGGACAATTATATTCCAATTATATTCCCGCAGACATTCTGACCAAATATTACATAGAATACGTCATTGGTCCGAGATATTTCCGTTGTTATTATAGTGACTTCATGAGTGTTTATGTAGTTATTTTGATGGTTTTCATGCATTCCGGTAGCTATTTTGGTGGTTTTCATGCATTCCGGTAGCTATTTTGATGGTTTGCATGCATTCCGGTAGTTATTTTGATGGTTTTCATGCATTCCGGTAGCTATTTTGGTGGTTTTCATGCATTCCGGTAGCTATTTTGGTGGTTTTCATGCATTCCGGTAGCTATTTTATGGTTTTCATGCATTCCGGTAGCTATTTTGGTGGTTTTCATGCATTCCGGTAGCTATTTTGGTGGTTTTCATGCATTCCGGTAGCTATTTTGATGGTTTTCATGCATCCCGGTAGCTATTTTGGTTGTTTTCGGTTTATTTAGGTGTATATTTTGGTGGTTTTCGGTGCAATTTGGTAGCTATAATGATGGATTTCGGTGCAATTTGGTAGCTATAATGATGGTTTCCGGTAGCTATTATGATGGTTTTCGGTGCAATTTGGTAGCTATTTTGTCAGTTTTCGGTTTATTTAGGTAGGTATGTTGGTGGTTTTCAGTATTTGAGTGGTTTACGGTGTATTTCGGTGGAATTTTGGTGACTTCCGGCGCATTATGTCAGTTTCTTTTAGTTTAACTCAATTAAATGCTTCTTGTTGTATGTTTCGGAACAATTTGGTGGCGGTCGCACACAACGCTCCGCTTCCGAAATACATATATGTGCTGATGTCCTGCCGGTTCAGAATAATACCGCTATTGTGTACTCTGTATCTATTGGTCAATATTTTGTTAAACATGTTTTCATTGGTCAATATTTTGTTAAACATGTTTTCATTGGTCAATATTTTGTTAAACATGTTTTCATTGGTCAATATTTTGTTTAACATGTTTTCATTGGTCAATATTTTGTTAAACATGTTTTCATTGGCTGATCACATCACATTTTGTTTACAATTAATCTCATGTAAATATAAACATACTATATTAAAGATGTATCTGCTCATCTGAACATGAAATATTTGAATTGGCTTTATCCAGTATTGTTGTTACATTGGCTAAAACATCTCTAATAAGAGCCATTGCAATGTAAAACCGATTGAAACAATCTTTTTTTATCATATTACTTACAGTCAAAACCGGTAAAATAGCCTGATTGTTAAAAAAACTGGAAGTTGATGATGTACAAACATCATTCTTCAACAAATATGGATAAATACATTATGAGTTCATTCTTTATAAATGCATGTTGAGTGATGTTTTAACCATAGGAAATATAATTTTCATGTTTGGTTAATTAAACAAATGAACAAAAAATGAGCATAGTATATTTCGTATGATCACAGAAACATGCAGATGTAGGTTTGCATCTGGAAAGGTCAGCATACCTTTCAATTTTACCGCATCTGTTTAGGATGTTATAAAATCTATATCACCATCGATGTATGCATGGTTTTATCTTCCTTTCGTCAGATAACGTCATTGTAGATGCAAGAACACTGACGGAAACATTATCAAAACACACGAACAACAATATGTGCACCTGATGCATTACGTGTTTTATGTATTTTGACAAGAAATCAAAAAAGCAATTGTGCACAAGTAATAAAAACAGTATAAACAGACATTGCTAATCAAGTTTCGGGGTTATTTAATAACTATTTAGAGTCGGCAATTCAGTGATGTCACCTTTTTCAATTTATTTTATGCATCGCATGACTGTGTTCTATTTGCGAGATTATTATTGAGTTATAAAGTTATAAATGAATAATTTCGCGTTGAGTAATATTGTAACACAAGTGATTTCTGAACAGCTGACGTTTTAAAGATAGTAAATCTATCACATACATGGTTCGGATCAAGTGAACTTAATTCTGGGCTCAACGTTCAAATGGAGCCTTACACTCAGCACTCAAATTTCAAAACACAAATTCTTCTCTTAGTAGTCTGATAGTGGAGAGTCGGGCAAATACATGAATATGTCAAATGAGATCAGAATATTCTTTTTAGTCAATTTTCATTTGGAATCTGGTGTGATTTATGAGGACTTGAAATTAATATTGGGTTTGAGTGCAACACTCAACACTCAGACATAACAATAACTCCCATATCGGATATTGCACTCAAATCTCTAAGAAAATGGGCCGCTCCGAATATTCACCTCAATTTAACATTATGATACATTTTACCACTCAATATGGGTCACTATCAGACTGACAAGAATATGTTTTGTAATTTGAGTGTGGAGTGTAAGTATCCGTTATAATCCAGTGTGGAGTGCGGAGTGTAAGTATCCGTTATAATCCAGTGTGGAGTGTGGAGTGTAAGTATCCGTTATAATCCAGGGCCCAATGTGGAGTGCAAGTATCCGTTATAATCCAGTGTGGAGTGTGGAGTGTAAGTATCCGTTATAATCCAGTGTGGAGTGTGGAGTGTAAGTATCCGTTATAATCCAGTGTGGAGTGTGGAGTGTAAGTATCCGTTATAATCCAGGGCCCAATGTGGAGTGCAAGTATCCGTTATAATCCAGGGCCCAATGTGGAGTGCAAGTATCCGTTATAATCCAGGGCCCAGTGTGGAGTGTAAGTATCCGTTATAATCCAGGGCCCAGTGTGGAGTGTAAGTATCCGTTATAATCCAGTGTGGAGTGCGGAGTGTAAGTATCCGTTATAATCCAGTGTGGAGTGTGGAGTGTGGAGTGTATCCGTTATAATTCACTCTTGTATCTCAAATAAAATATCTACAACGCATTCACCCCTGTATCTCAAATAAAATATTTACAACGCATTCACCCTTGTATCTCAAATAAAATATAACATGATGATAAGCTGTTGCATACGGAAATCGTAATAAATATTTCGTGTTGTTCTGTTCAGTTCAGTTCTGTTCAGTTTTGTTCAGTTCTGGTCTGCTCTAGACTGTTCTGTTATATTCTGTATTGTTCTGGTCTGGCATGTTCTGGTCTGGTCTTGACTGGACTGGACTGGTATGTTCTATTCTGGACTAGACTGTTCTGTACTGGAGTCTTCTGTTCTAGTGTGGACTAGACTGTTCTGTACTGGAGTCTTCTGTTCTAGTGTGGACTAGACTGTTCTGTTCTGGAGTCTTCTGTTCTAGTGTGGACTAGACTGTTCTGTTCTGTTCTGGAGTCTTCTGTTCTAGTGTGGACTAGACTGTTCTGTTCTGTTCTGGAGTCTTCTGTTCTAGTGTGGACTAGACTGTTCTGTACTGGAGTCTTCTGTTCTAGTGTGGACTAGACTGTTCTGTTCTGGAGTCTTCTGTTCTAGTGTGGACTAGACTGTTCTGTACTGGAGTCTTCTGTTCTAGTGTGGACTAGACTGTTCTGTACTGGAGTCTTCTGTTCTAGTGTGGACTAGACTGTTCTGTTCTGTACTGGAGTCTTCTGTTCTAGTGTGGACTAGACTGTTCTGTTCTGTACTGGAGTCTTCTGTTCTAGTGTGGACTAGACTGTTCTGTACTGTACTGGAGTCTTCTGTTCTAGTGTGGACTAGACTGTTCTGTACTGGAGTCTTCTGTTCTAGTGTGGACTAGACTGTTCTGTTCTGTACTGGAGTCTTCTGTTCTAGTGTGGACTAGACTGTTCTGTTCTGTACTGGAGTCTTCTGTTCTAGTGTGGACTAGACTGTTCTGTACTGGAGTCTTCTGTTCTAGTGTGGACTAGACTGTTCTGTACTGGAGTCTTCTGTTCTAGTGTGGACTAGACTGTTCTGTACTGGAGTCTTCTGTTCTAGTGTGGACTAGACTGTTCTGTTCTGTACTGGAGTCTTCTGTTCTAGTGTGGACTAGACTGTTCTGTTCTGTTCTGGAGTCTTCTGTTCTAGTGTGGACTAGACTGTTCTGTTCTGTACTGGAGTCTTCTGTTCTAGTGTGGACTAGACTGTTCTGTACTGTACTGGAGTCTTCTGTTCTAGTGTGGACTAGACTGTTCTGTACTGTACTGGAGTCTTCTGTTCTAGTGTGGACTAGACTGTTCTGTTCTGGAGTCTTCTGTTCTAGTGTGGACTAGACTGTTCTGTACTGGAGTCTTCTGTTCTAGTGTGGACTAGACTGTTCTGTACTGGAGTCTTCTGTTCTAGTGTGGACTAGACTGTTCTGTACTGGAGTCTTCTGTTCTAGTGTGGACTAGACTGTTCTGTTCTGTTCTGTTCTGGAGTCTTCTGTTCTAGTGTGGACTAGACTGTTCTGTTCTGTTCTGGAGTCTTCTGTTCTAGTGTGGACTAGACTGTTCTGTTCTGTTCTGGAGTCTTCTGTTCTAGTGTGGACTAGACTGTTCTGTTCTGTTCTGGAGTCTTCTGTTCTAGTGTGGACTAGACTGTTCTGTACTGTACTGGAGACTTCTGTCCTAGTGTGGACTAGACTGTTCTGTACTGGAGTCTTCTGTTCTAGTGTGGACTAGACTGTTCTGTACTGGAGTCTTCTGTTCTAGTGTGGACTAGACTGTTCTGTACTGGAGTCTTCTGTTCTAGTGTGGACTAGACTGTTCTGTTCTGTACTGGAGTCTTCTGTTCTAGTGTGGACTAGACTGTTCTGTACTGGAGTCTTCTGTTCTAGTGTGGACTAGACTGTTCTGTACTGGAGTCTTCTGTTCTAGTGTGGACTAGACTGTTCTGTACTGGAGTCTTCTGTTCTAGTGTGGACTAGACTGTTCTGTACTGGAGTCTTCTGTTCTAGTGTGGACTAGACTGTTCTGTACTGGAGTCTTCTGTTCTAGTGTGGACTAGACTGTTCTGTACTGGAGTCTTCTGTTCTAGTGTGGACTAGACTGTTCTGTTCTGTACTGGAGTCTTCTGTTCTAGTGTGGACTAGACTGTTCTGTTCTGTACTGGAGTCTTCTGTTCTAGTGTGGACTAGACTGTTCTGTTCTGTACTGGAGTCTTCTGTTCTAGTGTGGACTAGACTGTTCTGTTCTGTACTGGAGTCTTCTGTTCTAGTGTGGACTAGACTGTTCTGTACTGTACTGGAGTCTTCTGTTCTAGTGTGGACTAGACTGTTCTGTACTGGAGTCTTCTGTTCTAGTGTGGACTAGACTGTTCTGTACTGTACTGGAGTCTTCTGTTCTAGTGTGGACTAGACTGTACTGTACTGGAGTCTTCTGTTCTAGTGTGGACTAGACTGTACTGTTCTGTACTGGAGTCTTCTGTTCTAGTGTGGACTAGACTGTTCTGTACTGGAGTCTTCTGTTCTAGTGTGGACTAGACTGTTCTGTACTGGAGTCTTCTGTTCTAGTGTGGACTAGACTGTTCTGTTCTGGAGTCTTCTGTTCTAGTGTGGACTAGACTGTTCTGTACTGGAGTCTTCTGTTCTAGTGTGGACTAGACTGTTCTGTACTGGAGTCTTCTGTTCTAGTGTGGACTAGACTGTTCTGTACTGGAGTCTTCTGTTCTAGTGTGGACTAGACTGTTCTGTTCTGTTCTGTTCTGGAGTCTTCTGTTCTAGTGTGGACTAGACTGTTCTGTTCTGTTCTGGAGTCTTCTGTTCTAGTGTGGACTAGACTGTTCTGTTCTGTTCTGGAGTCTTCTGTTCTAGTTTGGACTAGACTGTTCTGTTCTGTTCTGGAGTCTTCTGTTCTAGTGTGGACTAGACTGTTCTGTACTGTACTGGAGACTTCTGTCCTAGTGTGGACTAGACTGTTCTGTACTGGAGTCTTCTGTTCTAGTGTGGACTAGACTGTTCTGTACTGGAGTCTTCTGTTCTAGTGTGGACTAGACTGTTCTGTACTGGAGTCTTCTGTTCTAGTGTGGACTAGACTGTTCTGTTCTGTACTGGAGTCTTCTGTTCTAGTGTGGACTAGACTGTTCTGTACTGGAGTCTTCTGTTCTAGTGTGGACTAGACTGTTCTGTACTGGAGTCTTCTGTTCTAGTGTGGACTAGACTGTTCTGTACTGGAGTCTTCTGTTCTAGTGTGGACTAGACTGTTCTGTACTGGAGTCTTCTGTTCTAGTGTGGACTAGACTGTTCTGTACTGGAGTCTTCTGTTCTAGTGTGGACTAGACTGTTCTGTACTGGAGTCTTCTGTTCTAGTGTGGACTAGACTGTTCTGTTCTGTACTGGAGTCTTCTGTTCTAGTGTGGACTAGACTGTTCTGTTCTGTACTGGAGTCTTCTGTTCTAGTGTGGACTAGACTGTTCTGTTCTGTACTGGAGTCTTCTGTTCTAGTGTGGACAAGACTGTTCTGTTCTGTACTGGAGTCTTCTGTTCTAGTGTGGACTAGACTGTTCTGTACTGTACTGGAGTCTTCTGTTCTAGTGTGGACTAGACTGTTCTGTACTGGAGTCTTCTGTTCTAGTGTGGACTAGACTGTTCTGTACTGTACTGGAGTCTTCTGTTCTAGTGTGGACTAGACTGTACTGTACTGGAGTCTTCTGTTCTAGTGTGGACTAGACTGTACTGTTCTGTACTGGAGTCTTCTGTTCTAGTGTGGACTAGACTGTTCTGTACTGGAGTCTTCTGTTCTAGTGTGGACTAGACTGTTCTGTACTGGAGTCTTCTGTTCTAGTGTGGACTAGACTGTTCTGTACTGTACTGGAGTCTTCTGTTCTAGTGTGGACTAGACTGTTCTGTACTGGAGTCTTCTGTTCTAGTGTGGACTAGACTGTTCTGTACTGGAGTCTTCTGTTCTAGTGTGGACTAGACTGTTCTGTTCTGTACTGGAGTCTTCTGTTCTAGTGTGGACTAGACTGTTCTGTTCTGTACTGGAGTCTTCTGTTCTAGTGTGGACTAGACTGTTCTGTACTGGAGTCTTCTGTTCTAGTGTGGACTAGACTGTTCTGTTCTGTTCTGGAGTCTTCTGTTCTAGTGTGGACTAGACTGTTCTGTTCTGGAGTCTTCTGTTCTAGTGTGGACTAGACTGTTCTGTTCTGTACTGGAGTCTTCTGTTCTAGTGTGGACTAGACTGTTCTGTTCTGTACTGGAGTCTTCTGTTCTAGTGTGGACTAGACTGTTCTGTTCTGGAGTCTTCTGTTCTAGTGTGGACTAGACTGTTCTGTTCTGTTCTGGAGACTTCTGTTCTAGTGTGGACTAGACTGTTCTGTTCTGTACTGGAGTCTTCTGTTCTAGTGTGGACTAGACTGTTCTGTACTGGAGTCTTCTGTTCTAGTGTGGACTAGACTGTTCTGTTCTGGAGTCTTCTGTTCTAGTGTGGACTAGACTGTTCTGTTCTGGAGTCTTCTGTTCTAGTGTGGACTAGACTGTTCTGTACTGGAGTCTTCTGTTCTAGTGTGGACTAGACTGTTCTGTACTGTACTGGAGTCTTCTGTTCTAGTGTGGACTAGACTGTTTTGTACTGGAGTCTTCTGTTCTAGTGTGGACTAGACTGTTCTGTACTGTACTGGAGTCTTCTGTTCTAGTGTGGACTAGACTGTACTGTACTGGAGTCTTCTGTTCTAGTGTGGACTAGACTGTTCTGTTCTGGAGTCTTCTGTTCTAGTGTGGACTAGACTGTTCTGTACTGGAGTCTTCTGTTCTAGTGTGGACTAGACTGTTCTGTACTGTACTGGAGTCTTCTGTTCTAGTGTGGACTAGACTGTTCTGTACTGGAGTCTTCTGTTCTAGTGTGGACTAGACTGTTCTGTACTGGAGTCTTCTGTTCTAGTGTGGACTAGACTGTTCTGTACTGTACTGGAGTCTTCTGTTCTAGTGTGGACTAGACTGTACTGTACTGGAGTCTTCTGTTCTAGTGTGGACTAGACTGTTCTGTTCTGGAGTCTTCTGTTCTAGTGTGGACTAGACTGTTCTGTACTGTACTGGAGTCTTCTGTTCTAGTGTGGACTAGACTGTTCTGTACTGGAGTCTTCTGTTCTAGTGTGGACTAGACTGTACTGTACTGGAGTCTTCTGTTCTAGTGTGGACTAGACTGTTCTGTACTGTACTGGAGTCTTCTGTTCTAGTGTGGACTAGACTGTACTGTACTGGAGTCTTCTGTTCTAGTGTGGACTAGACTGTTCTGTTCTGGAGTCTTCTGTTCTAGTGTGGACTAGACTGTTCTGTTCTGTACTGGAGTCTTCTGTTCTAGTGTGGACTAGACTGTTCTGTTCTGTACTGGAGTCTTCTGTTCTAGTGTGGACTAGACTGTTCTGTTCTGTACTGGAGTCTTCTGTTCTAGTGTGGACTAGACTGTTCTGTTCTGTACTGGAGTCTTCTGTTCTAGTGTGGACTAGACTGTTCTGTACTGGAGTCTTCTGTTCTAGTGTGGACTAGACTGTTCTGTACTGGAGTCTTCTGTTCTAGTGTGGACTAGACTGTTCTGTTCTGTACTGGAGTCTTCTGTTCTAGTGTGGACAAGACTGTTCTGTTCTGTACTGGAGTCTTCTGTTCTAGTGTGGACTAGACTGTTCTGTACTGGAGTCTTCTGTTCTAGTGTGGACTAGACTGTTCTGTACTGGAGTCTTCTGTTCTAGTGTGGACTAGACTGTTCTGTACTGGAGTCTTCTGTTCTAGTGTGGACTAGACTGTTCTGTACTGTACTGGAGTCTTCTGTTCTAGTGTGGACTAGACTGTTCTGTTCTGGAGACTTCTGTTCTAGTGTGGACTAGACTGTTCTGTTCTGTACTGGAGTCTTCTGTTCTAGTGTGGACTAGACTGTTCTGTACTGTACTGGAGTCTTCTGTTCTAGTGTGGACTAGACTGTTCTGTTCTGGAGACTTCTGTTCTAGTGTGGACTAGACTGTTCTGTTCTGTACTGGAGTCTTCTGTTCTAGTGTGGACTAGACTGTTCTGTACTGTACTGGAGTCTTCTGTTCTAGTGTGGACTAGACTGTTCTGTTCTGTACTGGAGTCTTCTGTTCTAGTGTGGACTAGACTGTTCTGTACTGGAGTCTTCTGTTCTAGTGTGGACTAGACTGTACTGTACTGGAGTCTTCTGTTCTAGTGTGGACTAGACTGTTCTGTTCTGTACTGGAGTCTTCTGTTCTAGTGTGGACTAGACTGTTCTGTACTGGAGTCTTCTGTTCTAGTGTGGACTAGACTGTTCTGTTCTGGAGACTTCTGTTCTAGTGTGGACTAGACTGTTCTGTTCTGTACTGGAGTCTTCTGTTCTAGTGTGGACTAGACTGTTCTGTACTGGAGTCTTCTGTTCTAGTGTGGACTAGACTGTACTGTACTGGAGTCTTCTGTTCTAGTGTGGACTAGACTGTTCTGTACTGGAGTCTTCTGTTCTAGTGTGGACTAGACTGTTCTGTTCTGTACTGGAGTCTTCTGTTCTAGTGTAGACTAGACTGTTCTGTACTGTACTGGAGTCTTCTGTTCTAGTGTGGACTAGACTGTTCTGTTCTGGAGTCTTCTGTTCTAGTGTGGACTAGACTGTTCTGTTCTTGTACTGGAGTCTTCTGTTCTAGTGTGGACTAGACTGTTCTGTACTGTACTGGAGTCTTCTGTTCTATCGGGACTAGACTGTTCTGTACTGGAGTCTTCTGTTCTAGTGTGGACTAGACTGTTCTGTTCTGTTCTGGAGTCTTCTGTTCTAGTGTGGACTAGACTGTTCTGTTCTGTACTGGAGTCTTCTGTTCTAGTGTGGACTAGACTGTTCTGTACTGGAGTCTTCTGTTCTAGTGTGGACTAGACTGTTCTGTTCTGTACTGGAGTCTTCTGTTCTAGTGTGGACTAGACTGTTCTGTTCTGGAGTCTTCTGTTCTAGTGTGGACTAGACTGTTCTGTATTGGAGTCTTCTGTTCTAGTGTGGACTAGACTGTTCTGTTCTGGAGTCTTCTGTTCTAGTGTGGACTAGACTGTTCTGTTCTGGAGTCTTCTGTTCTAGTGTGGACTAGACTGTTCTGTTCTGGAGTCTTCTGTTCTAGTGTGGACTAGACTGTTCTGTTCTGGAGTCTTCTGTTCTAGTGTGGACTAGACTGTTCTGTACTGGAGTCTTCTGTTCTAGTGTGGACTAGACTGTTCTGTACTGGAGTCTTCTGTTCTAGTGTGGACTACACTGTTCTGTACTGGAGTCTTCTGTTCTAGTGTGGACTAGACTGTTCTGTTCTGGTCTGGTGTGTAAGTGTTTTCCTTGCGTTTTGAAATGTCTTAAATGTTTATACGCGTTCACTGTTTGACACATTTAACCGAGCGATGATCTTGAAAATGATAACACAATATTTCTTACAACGACAATCCTAATTTTGAAATTATTTCTGGAAACATTAATACGCCTAGTTGAAAAAGAACTTACAATTTGTCTGAGTAAAAACATACATCGTAATTTTTAAAATATGACAAAAAGCTAAGGCTAGGATTAACTTCTAATCTATAAAAACGATAGAGAATCGTGTAACATTTTACGAATTCTTAAGGGAATCAAAATTCAGATAAATGCTTATTTTTCTCCTTAGTTTCAATTTCCATTGATGACATCTCGTCACGTAACGGAATATTAATAATCTGTTTGTACCATAGATTAGGTAATACTTACAGACAAGGTAATCACTTACATTGCGTGCCCAACATTATTTTACTGAGTTATACGTCATTTTTCTTCAATTTGAAGATTGTTAAACATGTGAAAATACGGCATCGGAGTACGTGTTTAACCTTTCAAACAATTTGAGAGAATATAAAAAAAATATTTCATCACTAGTAAAATCTATCAGCCTTCGTGTAGCGATAATGAAATACATGTCATCGTTTGGAAATATGGAATTACCTCCCTAGTATTTTATTGACAGTGTCATGGCTGTAAGTCGCTATGTTGACGGTTCCAAGGCTGTAAGTCGCTATGTTGACAGTGCCAAGGCTGAAAGTCGCTATGTTGACAGTTCCAAGACTGTAAGTCGCTATGTTGACAGTTCCAAGGTTGTAAGTCGCTATGTTGACAGTTTCAAGGCTGTAAGTCGCTATGTTGACAGTTCCAAGGCTGTAAGTCACGATGTTGACAGTTCCAAGGCTGTAATTCGCTATGTTGACAGTTCCAAGGCTGTAAGTCCCTATGGTGACGGTTCCAATGCTGTAAGTCGCTATGTTGACAGTTCCAAGAATGTAAGTCGCTATGTTGACAGTTCCAAGGCTCAGTTCCAAGGCTGTAAGTCGCTATGTTGACAGTTCCAAGAATGTAAGTCGCTATGTTGACAGTTCCAAGGCTCAGTTCCAAGGCTGTAAGTCGCTATGTTGGCAGTTCCAAGGCATGTTTTGAGTTAATGCCTCAGATTTGAAAACAGAAGGGTTAGTAGGACTCGATCAAGAAAAAGTAGGGAGCAAGTAAAAAGTAGGGAATGTAGGAAAAGTAGGGCCCGCTTGACAGCCTGCTGTAACAACTTAATCCTTCCTTTACGTCATGGATTAAACGGTTCCATCTTGGCAACATTAACTATATATACAGTGCAACCTCTATTCAACAACAGCCTCTCTTCAATAACAGTATCAGTTTTCCTTAAGTAATAATTTACTATTAAGTTACCCTCGTTTCAGCAACAACCTCTCAATAGCAGCAAACGTATGCGTCTCCCAACGGCTTGTGTGAAGGCTTTCACAGTACTTGTCGTGTGCGTCTCCCAACGGCTTGTGTGAAGGCTTTCACAGTACTTGTCGTGTGCGTCTCCCAACGGCTTGTGTGAAGGCTTTCACAGTACTTGACGTGTGCGTCTCCCAACGGCTTGTGTGAAGGCTTTCACAGTACTTGACGTGTGCGTCTCCCAACGGCTTGTGTGAAGGCTTTCACAGTACTTGACGTGTGCGTCTCCCAACGGCTTGTGTGAAGGCTTTCACAGTACTTGACGTGTGCGTCTCCCAACGGCTTGTGTGAAGGCTTTCACAGTACTTGACGTGTGCGTCTCCCAACGGCTTGTGTGAAGGCTTTCACAGTACTTGACGTGTGCGTCTCCCAACGGCTTGTGTGAAGGCTTTCACAGTACTTGACGTGTGCGTCTCCCAACGGCTTGTGTGAAGGCTTTCACAGTAATTGTCGTATGTGTTTGACAATTTATCCAAAATAATTATTTGTGACATAACACAAAGAAAAACATCTGTGATGGGGAGATAGCATCACTCCCCAAAATGATTAAAAATGACATTTCCTTATTCCGTCAAAAACGTCTTTGTGATAAACTTGTACACAAAACAAGTAAGGCGGCAGTTTTCTGCTGTATAA
Source organism: Mactromeris polynyma (assembly GCA_032209605.1). Classification (NCBI taxonomy): domain Eukaryota; kingdom Metazoa; phylum Mollusca; class Bivalvia; order Venerida; family Mactridae; genus Mactromeris; species Mactromeris polynyma. The sequence continues at coordinate 15,512,769 of JASFXZ010000013.1, forward strand.
AGCGAGACACGATACAAAGCCATATATCAAAGCAGAAAACAGTTGTTTTTTTCTCAAAATATTTGATGATTGTTAATGTTTGTCAATATTTGCGTCTTTATAAAAAAAAATACTAGATTATTGAGGAAGCTGACGCGATATTTATCTACATGTAGTTTCAGACTAGTTGTACACACTTCATGCTTCAAAATAATCAGTGGTAAACTTTAATCAGTTTTAATTTGAAACGACAGTTGAATGTTTTGAACCGCAGTGCCCAAGGTCTTCCTAGCTCAATAGATTCAGTGCCTAAGGTCTTCCTAGCTCAATAGATGAACCGCAGTGCCCAAGGTCTTCCTAGAACCGCAGTGCCCAAGGTCTTCCTAGCTCAATAGATGAACCGCAGTGCCCAATGTCTTCCTAGAACCGCAGTGCCCAAGGTCTTCCTAGCTCAATAGATGAACCGCAGTGCCCAATGTCTTCCTAGAACCGCAGTGCCCAAGGTCTTCCTAGCTCAATAGATGAACCGCAGTGCCCAAGGTCTTCCTAGAACCGCAGTGCCCAAGGTCTTCCTAGCTCAATAGATGAACCGCAGTGCCCAAGGTCTTCCTAGAACCGCAGTGCCCAAGGTCTTCCTAGCTCAATAGATGAACTGCAGTGCCCAAGGTCTTCATAGAACCGCAGTTCCCAATGTCTTCCTAGCTCAATAGATGAACCGCAGTGCCAAATGTCTTCCTAGAACCGCAGTGCCCAAGGTCTTCCTAGCTCAATAGATGAACCGCAGTGCCCAATGTCTTCCTAGCTCAATAGATGAACCGCAGTGCCCAAGGTCTTCCTAGAACCGCAGTGCCCAAGGTCTTCCTAGCTCAATAGATGAACCGCAGTGCCCAATGTCTTCCTAGAACCGCAGTGCCCAAGGTCTTCCTAGCTCAATAGATGAACCGCAGTGCCCAAGGTCTTCCTAGCTCAATAGATTAATCAACACAAATTAAGTCATTTAATATGCCTGACATTAACGCCATTAGGAATCTATTTTCGGTATTTAAGAGAATTGAACAATAAGAGACGATTACAACATTAAAATGAACACTAGTCTCTGTTTAACAAACTATAGTTTGCTGCACCTCTCGGGAGATATAATGTCTGCAATACTAGCGATAAGACGGCAATGCAAAAATAACGATTTTATTTTAGAGCAATCTTGGGCGGAAATGTCTTCCATGATTCATGGACGTGGTCTTTTTTATTACATCGTTTGACAGACGAACAAATAGCGATGTTTAAATGCATAATCCATTTTAAAGTAAACATCTTAACAAAACTCTCATCGTAAGTGCTTGCTTTCTGAGTAAACATTACTGGTACAATAAATATGACAGTTCATGCATTATCTTGGTAGGCGTAAAATGTTGACATTTTTACGGGACTCTTTCACTTGTTACCATTTTAAGAGCAGTCACTTTGTTTTCGGTCAAAATAAGGATACATTTCACATCGGCTTTTCTTAAAATATACCTCGGAACTTACGTGGGAGGAAATAGTTCCAAAATGGCTCCAGAAAGTGAATGTATGTAGTCTGTGTGGAAAGTATGACAGAGATCTTTTCAATAATAGGAATATTATGCACTAAGAACATTAAGATAATGTTGAATTGTGTTCCCTGGTCAGATGTTTTATAGTTAACAGCGTAGGCGTCGGTCTCTTTCCGAACTGACACGGAAATTGCCGAGATGTTGCAACTGTAATATTCACTGATGTTGAAATAGGAATGTGGAAGAGTTTAAATTGCGATCATTTAATTACTAATAAAGTATTACCTCAACTAAGTTCGATTTGATGAAGTAGATATTACATTGTAGACCATCTGCTAAAAATGTATTAGACAACGTTGGTCGAGAAACGCCCTTCGTTCATAGATTGTGATTTCAATAACGAAATCATACTTAGTTAATGCAAATACCTAAATAATACAGGTATTTATGTATTTGGTTAATGAAATCATACTTAAATCTTGAAATAGCACGTAAATAATGAAACATATTGTGCGTGGTATTTATATTAATGTAAAATAATACGTGTTTTAATGCATGTTAATTAATTCTGCTTATTTCGTTTGTTTTCATCGGGTATAACGCCGTTTCTCAATATTATTTCCGTCAAAATATAGCAGCCAGTTGACCTAACTAGTTTCCCTATAAATAACTATCAACCAGTACTAACTGTAGCCACGGAAAAACACGAACTGCCCAACCCAGGAATCGAACCCGGGTCTGCCTGATGACAGTCTAGTGCTGTACCAACTTTATTCTGCATACATGTTTGCAATATAGATAGGACGGTATATAATATTTCACCAATTCTAATCTGGCCTTGTCATTGGTCAATTTTAAGACAGTGGTTTAAAACAACAAATCAGATGCTTTGAATTTTGAGACTGGTCTACGAGCTCAGATCGTGAAAACAACAAGTTTGCGAGTCTCCACCAACAATAGAAGCACTCTACGCTTGTCTGGATGTAATGGTCAATTATACGAGACAAAATTTCATGTTCCAAAATATTCCAAAACATATTTACGTCAAATATGTCTGCTACAAAATATATAAATACACCAGAAATGACGTACATTACATGTCTCTGGAGTATTCAATACAATAAAGTTCGCGTGTTGGCTTTCGTTTGTTCAAATTTCCATATAATAAGGTATTGAATAGATACAGCTTCTTGTAGATCGCTGTTCAATATTGTTGCCAAATATTCTATTCTTATGACGGATAATTCGACCAATAAATTGCGCTTATCTGTAAGTATGGTATTTACGCACCAGGGGGGCGTTTTATCAACGTGTCTTACGACGTTTTTTGTCGTAAGTCTGTCGTAAGACGCCGAATCTACGACAAGGGCGTTTTATCAACGTTTGTCGTAGCTAAGATGTCGTAACTTTGCCTATTTTTGTCGTAACTTTTAAGACAGGTCCGAGGCTGTCTTAGCGTGTCGTAACTCAAACAAAAATGGCCGCCATGTGAGTCCGCTTCAAAGACATTTTAAGCATTTTCAACAAATAAAGCATAATTCGAATACTTTTGGGACGAAGTGTTAATGACGGGTACGAAAATTAACGAGAGGGAATCGCTTAAATGTGCTAAATGTAAACACAATTTAAGAAAAACAACTGAAATGCCTTCGCTGGATCCATGCCAGGTAATCGCTTTGTTTTTTCTCTCTTTTCATAGATAGATCAATATCACGTCCCACACTTTGTCATGACATATTGAATTTATGCATTTTACATTCAATAGCTGTCATTATTTCAAGGGAGAATACTCCTTCATTGACTTCATTGACATGCCGAGAAAGCGCCAAGTTTACGTATTATTTCATTAACTTGTTGGTTTATAAAGCACTTACGTCAGTCATAAAATAAATGCATCTATTGATTTCATTTTCTGAGTTGTGTGAGGAATATCTGTAACGTGTTACTTATAGTTAGTAAAAAGTAAAAATTACCCCACCCACTTGTATCTGACTTATCTGTTACTGTTGCTGAAAAGAAGACTTATTTTCAATTATTTATTAATAGTATGCAGTCACTGAATGGCATATTTGTTCTATTGCTATATTCCCTTGACGGTCCCATACCCATAATATATACAGGGATATTGGTCCCAGCAAAGACTTATATAAAGTATAGGTATTTGGTCCCAGCCCTAATGTTTAGAACTTTGTGTTTTAGATCCTCCTCTTACCATTATTCTATTATATGCACTCAAGTGATTTGTGTTGGAGGCTCTAATTTAGACATGCCTACTATTACTCATTTTATGTTACAACAACACCTACTATCATGATACTCAGATACACTGGAATTAATGCACAATATATAAACAAGTTGTATTTTGGTTTTAGATTTCAATCATCAATGAAGTGCACCAGCACTCACATGATGTTTATCTGTGTATTACATTATTGCAATGTTCATTGTGTCATTAAAATGATGAAATTAATTTACAACACACTTCTTCATTGCAGATTTACATCCAGACAGAGCATACTTGTATGCATAATATAATGGTGCAATGTCATACCATGAAATAGGATCAAACACTCAATTAGATGTTTGTCTAAACAGGATATATGGTAAATATTATGCTTGAATGCAATAGTTCTTAGATTATATGAAATAAAATTCTTGGATGACAGTTCACTTTATAACTAAACATAGATAAATTACTTAAAATATATTCATTTAGCCAGATTATGGTAAAAGTTGATATTTCTATTGAATAATGTACTGCTTGATCATCAATATGAGTTAATGAATTTAATTAATTGAATGTAAGTAATAAAAATAAATATTAAATTTGTGTATATTAATTATTTTCAGGTATGTACATATATGACCTGTTGGTTAATTGGAATGGACACAGGAACACATATGATATAAAATAAAGGAGCTTATACCACACAAGAAAAATAGAGACAAATCAATAGGAAATAATCAGCAAATCTGTCATCATACCAACACATGAGTAAATATGACTATAGTGTCAGTTATTGAATTTGTGACATTCAAATTTAAATTGCTGTTTAAGGTGATTCAACTTACATTAACATTTTAATGGAAACTTCTAGTGTTTATTGCTCAGTACAGATAATGGTTATAAATGTGTCCTCTTGTACACAAATATACATGTAGCAAGGTGGTACTTTCTACAGCCATCTCACAGGGATTTATTTGTGATTCTTCCCATATCTACTTAGTGGTCTGAACAAATTTTTATCTCGACTTATTTGATAACACACTTATATGGCCTAGAATGTTTTGAAATTGTACTGAAAATAAATGGATTTGCATTTCTTGGATATATGCATATTAACGCTCTATTACAATTACATGTAATGTTAAGTTTAAACACTATCATTAAATATTATAGAGATTGTTTATGCTAGTTTTGTTCTTGTAAATGGAATCATTTAGATAAAATCAGGGACTATGTGTTATTGTGAGTTCTAGATAAAAAAGAAAATATGAAATCATGTAGTAAAATGACAATAACATTTTTTAAAATAAACATTCAACCCCTACAATTATATTTTTATTAGTTTAAACATATTTATTTGTCTAAATTGTCATGTAATATGCAATAAATACAGAATAATAAAGTGCATGTAATAGACAAGTGGATAGAATTGGAAGCTAAAGCTTATTGAAATTCTCTCCACTATTTTTTTATTGAAGGTAACTGATAACAAAGTGTACATGATATATAATTTAGTGATGAAATGAAGACCTGTGAATATTTAATAAAAAAAGGATGAACCAGCATTTGTGTTTCTTGTATCATTTCTATGTATATTCTCAAACATTGTCCAAACATCTTACATATTGTCCTCAACATTTGCACCTAGTAACATTTAATTGGCATGGACTGGGTTTAGATCAGAATTAAAGTCTCTATCAACAAATAAAACAGACAATTAGCTACTTGGAACACATCAACATTGAATTTTATCTCTAGACCAGCAGACAACTTTTGAATCAATTTTCAGATTTTTTAAATCAGTTGGAAGAATATGAAAATGAATACACAGACTGCTATGGTCATACATATATTGTAGAAAAGGAAATGAGTTCAGGAATTGTCATATAATACATAATTACACAAGCCAATTACTGTTTTATGTAAAGTATTGTACACAAAGTTCCAACTGCCAACCAAACAATTGAGATTTGAAGCTTATTATGTATATAAAGCATGGTTTTGCTTAATGCAGAGACACAGGCATGCAAGCTGAACTTCTGTACATCCATACCATGTAGTAAACACTGTAGAATCAGGTCTGAATTTACTTCCTACACATATGAAAGCTACTTTATTTTGTTGGAAATCTTCCTATTTCACGGAAATATAAACCATATATATTATATATGTCCGTGCTATTCTAAATAACCATATTTGTGGCTTTGATACTGTGCAATACAATTGGTTGAACTAAATGCAAGTAAATACTACCAAGCTGAAAGATGGGTATTCTATTGAATACACAGTGTAGTGTAGTCATATACATAAAACAAAGATTTAATCATTAAGATGTAGGCCTATATATATATTTAATTGCAGAAATTAATATTGTACACATGTGGAGTTAAGTTGTGACCATTACTATATATGACCCATATGAGGCTCATCAGGATAAAGTAACATAATCACAAGGGCTGAAATACATTGTTAATGTCAACAACACATGTGTGCATCTGTATAATATTCATAATGAACTCTAGTGACGGGAATATACCTTTATCTACTTGTACCTTAACTACCTTGATGCATACATACATCTTCTAGACACAATTATGCTCCTCTTATTTACATTGATGAATGATTACAACCACCAGTATTCTTAGTCATGTTAATTACAGTTTTATTTTCATGAGATATATATCGTGAACAGCTTAAGTACATTCACATATCCGTGCTATTCAGATCGGATCCACACAAAAATTATACATTTTTGAAGTGCTTATGTTAAAGTGAATCGGCAGTGGTTTTCATGTTTTATTCGTCTATCTGTCGTCATTTACATATTTTTGTTCCATGTTGTATGTATTCTGATAACTTTATAAATTTATCTACCTAAGTTTCTCCGATAATCGCAGATATATAAGCGTTTAAAAAGTCCGTTTCATGTTAACTATTTACATTGACGACGCGAAGTTGACAGGTGCGTGGGAGAATGACGCACCGGAAGTGTCGTATTTTAGACGGCGTCCCGATTTTTACCGTCTTACGACAACATTTTGTCGCAGCTACGACACTCGAGTTACGACACCGTTGATAAAACGGTCTGACGATGTCTTATTTATTTGTCGTAAGTTCTGGAGTTAAGATAAGACATGTCGTAGCTACGACATCTTGATAAAACGGCCCCCAGACCCCTGTGAGAAAAAGTACAACATAACTATCACGTGATCAGAGAACATTCGAATATATTTATAGATTCGTTAGGCTGGTATTGTTTGAGTAAGAATTTAGAGATTATAAGGTTTTCCTGTTTTTTTTTCGATGGGGAGGGATAATTCTTCAGAACGCTATTCAGATCACGTTTCTTCCATTCTAACGGAATAGAAAAACAAGAAATATCTTCAAAAAAGTCGACGCAATTTGAAGGTTAAGGTTTGTTGTGCGACAAATAAAAATGCCGAGATGTTACCATTGCTGGTCACTCAAGATCTAAAATGAATTTCGGTAAATTCGGTAAGGTAACGTACCAATTATCGAGAGGTTAACCAATCCGCGGCAATGTAACAAACGTTGTTCGGTAATAGAGAAGTTGGTTTAGTGGTAATCGTACGATTCGATTGGTTTACACAACATTGATATGCAAAAAGCAAAGCCATGTTAGTACGGCTGCACCGAAAAAGTAAAATAACTTAATGCTCTGAGTGAATTCAATTCAGTGCACATCGATTTGATTCAGACATTTACAAGATACAGAATGAAACTTGTATGAAGAGGGAAAAATATGTTGCGTACAATAAAATAACCAGCAAGGAGTATTCCAACAAGGCATGCAGGTTGAGATTGTATGACTCGGGATAAATCATCAAAATAGCAATGCATTTATTTCCAGCGGGATCGCTTGCGTGCGCAAAAGCAACATGTGTTCTCAGAGAGAAAAGTGTATTATGTGTACAAGAATACTTTTACAATAATGATTAACGTTTACGTCAACAACTGGTTTAATACTTTTACAATAATGATTAACGTTTACGTCAACAACTGGTTTAATACTTTTACAATAATGATTAACGTTTACGTCAACAACTGGTTTAATACTTTTACATGAATAATTTACTTTAACGTCAACTACGGGCTTGATACTTTTACAAGAATAATTTACATTAACGTCAACTACGGGCTTGATACTTTTACAAGAATGATTTACATTAACGTCAACTACGGGCTTGATACTTTTACAAGAATAATTTACATTAACGTCAACTACGGGCTTGATACTTTTACAAGAATAATTTACATTAACGTCAACTACGGGCTTGATACTTTTACAAGAATAATTTACATTAACGTCAACTACGGGCTTGATACTTTTACAAGAATAATTTACTTTAACGTCAACTACGGGCTTGATACTTTTACAAGAATAATTTACATTAACGTCAACTACTGGCTTGATACTTTTACAAGAATAATTTACTTTAACGTCAACTACGGGCTTGATACTTTTACAAGAATAATTTACATTAACGTCAACAACTGGCTTGATACTTTTACAAGAATAATTTACTTTAACGTCAACTACGGGCTTGATACTTTTACAAGAATAATTTACATTAACGTCAACTACGGGCTTGATACTTTTACAAGAATGATTTACATTAACGTCAACTACGGGCTTGATACTTTTACAAGAATAATTTACATTAACGTCAACTACGGGCTTGATACTTTTACAAGAATAATTTACATTAACGTCAACTACGGGCTTGATACTTTTACAAGAATAATTTACATTAACGTCAACTACGGGCTTGATACTTTTACAAGAATAATTTACTTTAACGTCAACTACGGGCTTGATACTTTTACAAGAATAATTTACATTAACGTCAACTACTGGCTTGATACTTTTACAAGAATAATTTACTTTAACGTCAACTACGGGCTTGATACTTTTACAAGAATAATTTACATTAACGTCAACAACTGGCTTGATACTTTTACAAGAATAATTTACTTTAACGTCAACTACGGGCTTGATACTTTTACAAGAATAATTTACATTAACGTCAACTACGGGTTTGATACTTTTACAAGAATAATTTACTTTAACGTCAACTACGGGCTTGATACTTTTACAAGAATAATTTACTTTAACGTCAACTACGGGCTTGATACTTTTACAAGAATAATTTACTTTAACGTCAACTACGGGCTTGATACTTTTACAAGAATAATTTACTTTAACGTCAACTACGGGCTTGATACTTTTACAAGAATAATTTACATTAACGTCAACTACGGGCTTGATACTTTTACAAGAATAATTTACTTTAACGTCAACTACGGGCTTGATACTTTTACAAGAATAATTTACTTTAACGTCAACTACGGGCTTGATACTTTTACAAGAATAATTTACATTAACGTCAACTACGGGTTTGATACTTTTACAAGAATAATTTACATTTACGTCAACTACGGGTTTGATACTTTTACAAGAATAATTTACATTAACGTCAACTACGGGCTTGATACTTTTACAAGAATAATTTACATTAACGTCAACTAAGGGTTTGATACTTTTACAAGAATAATTTACATTAACGTCAACTACGGGCTTGATACTTTTACAAGAATAATTTACTTTAACGTCAACTACGGGCCTGATACTTTTACAAGAATAATTTACTTTAACGTCAACTACGGGCTTGATACTTTTACAAGAATAATTTACTTTAACGTCAACTACGGGCCTGATACTTTTACAAGAATAATTTACTTTAACGTCAACTACGGGCTTGATACTTTTACAAGAATAATTTACTTTAACGTCAACTACGGGCTTGATACTTTTACAAGAATAATTTACTTTAACGTCAACTACGGGCTTGATACTTTTACACGAATAATTTACTTTAACGTCAACTTCTGACTTAATACTTACAAGAATACTTGGAAGACATCATAGGACTAAATTAAATAGGAAACCATTACATATTTAAAGCTTGTGATATTGGTAAATGAGTTTTACCATATTTTGGTGTTCATAAATTATACGACGGTGTAAGAAACTATTAAAGAAACGTGGAGATAATCATTTGTATGACACGTTTTCTATTCCCTCATCCGTGTAAGAAAATTAACGATCAAAGAGAATATCACTGATGTCTCGTTTTCACAGAAATTGTTTTGTTTTGTATTTTTTTCCGTAGTAATATTATCGGCTTTCAGAACTTCAGAACCCAGTCGTGTCATTCTTATGGCTTTGAGCATGAATTAAAAGTTCATAATATGATTTGTTACAAAACGCATTTTCGTGTTTATTAACTGTATGAATTGTCAAATTAAAAGGAAACAACAATTTCACGCCGCCAGTGATAAATCGATTCGCTATTTCTCTTACTCTTGGCATGTAGCTTTTTTATATTGCGCGATCATTCTTCATTGAATGCGATTAACATACCAATGAACCAATCAAATCATTCGTAACATTTACACCGTCTTTCACATTAGCGAAAATGGAAGAAAACGATATTTGTGAGTGCTAATCACCATCGTTGTTCTATTGAATTTGTATTTGTACATAAATTCAATTTGGTTTCCAAAAGTTCCTTAATACTCTAAATATTCCTAAATTTAGAATTGCTATGACTAGACATGTTGTACCCTCTCATAACCTAAGAATAGAATCCGGCAGATGGCAAAGACCAAAACTAGAAAGAGAAAATAGAACATGTTTTTATTGTGATAAGTTGGAAGACGAATATCATTTCTTTCTCGAATGTGAACTTTACAATGAACTCCGTAAACTGTATATAAAGAGTTATTACTGGAAAAGACCAAGTATATTAAAATTGAGGTTATTATTTGAAAATCAAAACGAAACTGTCATTAAGAAACTAAGCGTATTCATTTCAAAGCGATGGAAATACGAAAAGATATTTAATTAAAATTGTAATATGAATATATCAAACAAAACGTATTGTACACTTTGTTTTAAATGTTATTTCATCGACTTCACAAATGTATGTAAAATATTGCACGTCGCAATGTCATATTTAGATAAGAAGTTTACAATAAATACACATATAACATTGTATATATTTACATACAGTATAGCAATATTGATCTTACACATTTGTTACGATAATATGGTAATGACTGATAACATAGTATATATACGCGTATTTATATGTAGTATTATTTCATACACATGTTTTTTTCGCTACTGCATGTATGTTTAAGTACAAAGTCATTTTCAGTTTGTTCTTCAACTATAACGTTATATGTTTGAATATGTGTTATAGTGTTCCTTCTCCGTCTCATAGATGTATGTTTGTATATATGTATATATTTGTTTGTCCTCATGGGCCATATGGCTTACTGGACTTAAATGAAATAAACCATATAAAATAAACCATATAAAATAAACCATATAAAATAAACCATATAAAATAAACCATATAAAATAAACCATATAAAATAAACCATATAAAATATACCATATAAAATAAACCATATAAAATAAACCATATAAAATAAACCATATAAAATAAACCATATAAAATACATATAAAATAAACCATATAATATATACCATATAAAATAAACCATATAAAATATACCATATAAAATATACCATATAAAATAAACCATATAAAATATACCATATAAAATATACCATATAAAATATACCATATAAAATATACCATATAAAATAAACCATATAAAATAAACCATATAAAATATACCATATAAAATATACCATATAAAATAAACCATATAAAATATACCATATAAAATATACCATATAAAATAAACCATATAAAATATACCATATAAAATATACCATATAAAATAAACCATATAATATATACCATATAAAATATACCATATAAAATATACCATATAAAATATACCATATAAAATAAACCATATAAAATATACCATATAAAATAAACCATATAAAATAAACCATATAATATATACCATATAAAATATACCATATAAAATAAAACATATAATATATACCATATAAAATATACCATATAAAATAAACCATATAAAATAAACCATATAAAATAAACCATATAAAATAAACCATATAAAATAAACCATATAATATATACCATATAATATATACCATATAAAATAAACCATAAAACATGGCACAGAACGCCAAATTCGGGTCTGCGTACTAGAAACGTATTCATAAAGCAATGTCAAATACTATTTCCGTAAGAAACGGTGTAATTAAAATCGTAAGGTTGAAAAATAACTGGGCGTGGAAAGATCAGTCTCAGAATGCAGCATTATCATTGGTTGAATTTATGACCGTGTTCACAATCACCCAATCAGAAGCTTAAGTTTTGGGAAGGGTCACCAAGTTCAGTTTTATATCTCAAACCATGGTCTCAGTCAACAGTGGGGGATCAATGCTGCCGATTACAAATATGGAGGTCTTGGGTAAGATTACTTGCTTCGCTGTGTTTGTCAATATTTCCCACAAACATAGTGATATCACGCCAGGAAATTGTAACTATAGTTTTGTATACATTATCTCTCATTGCCTCTGCGCAGTGATCGTCATATGGTTCAACATTGAGGTGTACTGCTTTATGAAAAACTTATCCCATTCGTATTGCAAAAGGCCCTTTAATGTATGCTGGGGGACACTTTATGATACGAGTATGCTGGGGGACACTTTAAGGTATGCTGGGGGGAACACTTGAAGGTATGCTGGGGAACACTTGAAGGTATGCTGGGGGAACACTTGAAGGTATGCTGGGGGAACACTTTAATGTATGCTGGGGTCACTTTAAGGTATGCTAGGGAACACTTTAAGGTAGGCTGGGGGGCACTTTAATGTATGCTGGGGGACACTTTAAGGTATGCTGGGGGAACACTTGAAGGTATGCTGGGGGACACTTTAAGGTATGCTGGGGGACACTTTAAGGTATGCTGGGGACACTTTAAGGTATGATGGGGGACACTTTAAGGTATGCTGGGGAACACTTGAATGTATGCTGGGGTCACTTTAAGGTATGCTGGGGGAACACTTTAAGGTATGCTGGGGGAACACTTTAAGGTATGCTGGGGGAACACTTTAAGGTATGCTGGGGGAACACTTTAAGGTATGCTGGGGGAACACTTGAAGGTATGCTTGGGAACACTTTAAGGTATGCTGGGGTCACTTGAAGGTATGCTTGGGGAACACTTGAAGGTATGCTGGGGGAACACTTTCATGTATGCTGGGGGACACTTTAAGGTATGCTTGGGGAACACTTGAAGGTATGCTGGGGGAACACTTGAAGGTATGCTGGGGAACACTTGAAGGTATGCTTGGGGAACACTTGAAGGTATGCTTGGGGAACACTTGAAGGTATGCTTGGGGAACACTTGAAGGTATGCTGGGGAACACTTGAAGGTATGCTGGGGGAACACTTTAAGGTATGCTGGGGGACACTTTAAGGTATGCTTGGGGAACACTTGAAGGTATGCTGGGGAACACTTGAAGGTATGCTTGGGGAACACTTGAAGGTATGCTGGGGGAACACTTTAAGGTATGCTGGGGGACACTTTAAGGTATGCTTGGGGAACACTTGAAGGTATACCGGGAAACACTTTAAGGTATGCTGGGGTCACTTTAAGGTATGCTGAGGGGACACTTGAAGGTATGCTGGGGGAACACTTGAAGACATGCTGGGGGAACACTTAAAGGTATGCTGGGGGAAGACTTTAATGTATGATGGGGTCACTTGAAGGTATGCTGGGATCACTTTAATGTATGTTGGGGACACCTTAAGGTATGCTGGGGTACACTTGAAGGTATGCTAGGGGAACACTTGAAGACATGCTGGGGGAACACTTAAAGGTATGATGGGGGAACACTTTAATGTATGATGGGGTCACTTGAAGGTATGCTGGGATCACTTTAATGTATGTTGGGGGACACTTTAAGTTATGCTGAGGGAACATTTTAATGTATATTGGAGACATACCGGGTAGAACAATATGCTGAAAGTGTTTGAATTGTACGGGCTCGCGATTTATAATCAGTAATTTATGCGTTTTCAGTAAGTAGACAAAAACTGATATTGGTTCTTTCAAGGATATGTAAACTTGTCATAAATATAGTATACGGGATGATATCTAATTCTACCATTAATTTCCTACCAAATAACACGAGACAATGAAATGGGTGGAAAGAAATAATCAATTTAGAAGAGAAAGCACAGTACACTGTTTATTTATACCAGGTCAGAATCGACAACTCCTATCAAAGCTCCCTGAGACTATACAGACTGATAGTTCACTTCTATCAAACATACGTTGAAAGTAGAACGCCTCCAAGCGATAGTGCATCTATAACAATCCATGCTGGAGAGATCGGATTCTAAAATAAAGTAGAACTGCGTCATGTACCACAATGATTGTCATTTAATTAAATTAAACGCGTAGTATATCTGATATGAATTGCAGATGCAGTTTTTATTTGTTTATCTTAATTTGATTTCATCATCAGAAAGTTTCGTCAAGAGGTTAAATTTTGGATATTGAACCGCATATTATATTAACTTGCGCGCAGAATAAACATCCTCTGTTTTGTTTTATCTAATGGAAATAACTGTTTTTTGCGTACAGTTCGGTAATAAAGAATACTTTTTCATTAGGCATGTGTGTATGAATGTTCAGAAATTATTTTCTTGGGTTCGCGGCTTCAATCCACAGATAGGAACGAATGTTTAGACACACGTATTATAATCATTGTATCTTAGTTTCGGTAGATTTTCGGTGCAGCCGTACTAACATGGTTTTGCTATTTGCATATCAGTGTTGTGTAAACCAATCAAATCTTACGTTAACCACCAAGGCAATTTCTCTTCAACCGAACAGCGTTTGTAACCTTGGCGCAGATTGGTTAGCCTTTTGATAAAGGGTACGTTAACTTACGGTGAATTTACCGAAATTCATTTTGGATCTGAAGTGATCAGCAATCGTAACATCTCTGCATGTGTTATGTTGCACAACACATCTTAACCTTCAAATTGCACCGACCATCTTTTTCAAGATATTTCGTGTCTAGTTTGTAGTGCTACATCTGGTGAGGTGGAGCTAAATTCAAAGATAAATGTAGGGGAGGGCTTAATTATCAAAGGACAAATTACGCGATTTGACTATGATACAAAACAGATACGCCCCCTCGACTAAATTAGATATCCTTGTGTTTTCATACTCTATCACTTTATACATATATAAAGCTTTATTAACTTATAACGGACATTTCATGTGCGAGTATGCAGACGAGTGTGTTTTATTTATAATTAATTAAAAATGCTAATTTACTAAGTAAATATCACAGGCTCATTGAAACTGATCAGATAGACAGAGTCGGGGTATACTTTATGAATAGATCTATAATATCGTCTTACAAGTGCATAAAAAGTGGTTACATGAAAAGAGGCTTATCAGTTCGTCACAATACTATATCATAATTCTTTCAGAATTGTCTATTTAATGAATCATGTTTTGGAAAATATAATTTTTGATCAATGTCGATATAACTAACTTGTATAAGATCAGAACAAATTTATCAAATCTCCTGAGCACGTTTATTTATAGATCAATGGAAGCAATGTTCAGTTGAGGAATTATTCAGTAATAAGTCTTCTATTCATTTATTATGGCTTATCGTTACAAAAAATTTCACGAACATCCTACAACAGTAAAATATCTTAAGAAAGGACAACATCTAGGTGCATATAGATAAAGATATAAATAGACCATCGCTTCAACTCTCTTGAATCATGGATTAGCAATTGAGAAAGCAACGGTTGCTTGTTAGGGCCATCGCAACACCGCATGTTGCATTGTACCGTCGTATCGCACCGTCGCGTGGCATTGTACCGTCGCATCGCACCGTCGTGTGGCATTGTACCGTCGTATCGCACCGTAGTGTCGCATTGTACCGTCGCATCACACCGTCGCATTGTTCCGTTGCATCGCACCGTCGTGTGGCATTGTACCGTCGTATCACACCGTCGCGTGGCATTGTACCGTCGCATCACGCCGTCGCATTGTACCGTTGCATCGCACCGTCGTGTGACATTGTACCGTCGTATTGCAGCGTCGCGTGGCATTGTACCGTCGCATCACACCGTCGCATTGTACCGTTGCATCGCACCGTCGTGTGACATTGTACCGTCGTATTGCACCGTCGCGTGGCATTGCACCGTCGTATCGCACCGGCGCGTGGCATTGTACCGTCGTATCGCACCGTCGTGTGGCATTGTACCGTCGTATCGCACCGGCGCGTGGCATTGTACCGTCGTATCGCACCGTCGTGTGGCACTGTACCGTCGTATCGCACCGGTGCGTGGCATTGTACCGTCGTATCGCACCGTCGTGTGGCATTGTACCGTCGTATCGCACCGTCGGGTGGCAGTGCACGTCGTATCGCATTGTACCGTCGTATCGCAAGACTTTGCAGTAAACACAATGAAAATGTCGAATAAAATATTTGATAATGTGGCAACACTACATCAACAGGTCATCGTTTGTTCATGTAAGTGTCTAGATGGTAAAATATATATTAAACATATACAATATGACATCTTTGAGATATATCGTCGACTCCTAGAACCCGCCTCATGAACGATTTACTTTTATATCTCATAGATGTGCATGTTTTCCCTGGTACAGTAATATTATTATAACATTTATATTATTTATTTTATAAAAACTAAATGAATATAATTTCTAATAATAATCAATGCGTTTTACCATATTTTACTTACTAATCTAGAAAGTATAGAATCGAATTGAATGCCGTACCTGTCTGCTGCAACTTTACGTCCATTCCGGCGGCACATCATTGTCTTCTGTTGACATTCGTCACATGATATCATATAGAGGGGGGGGGGCTACTGTTAAATCATATGTATTTTCTACACGTCAAAGACTAAATATTTCATTAGTGTCGATTAGAAGGATTAGCACATGTATACATACACACACCACACGGACAGAGGACACGAACTATACGTGCATCTTGGATCAGACAAAGCACGTGATTAACGGTCGACATGTTAAAAATAAAAGCAGACGGTTTTCGGTTAGTACATGTTTTTTAAAAAATAAAGTCTACCTCTAAGTTGTGATTGTATGGAACTCTCTGAAAGGTCAATGGACAACGTCACTACCTATTTGTACAACGCATATTACCATTGTTGAATATATTCATAAGTTCAAATAAAAGAATGGAAACGGAATTTTAATATTTGAGTGTCTTTGTTTATTGATTCTATCAACATGTATTCGTGCAATAACTCAGACACTTAAAAACTACTACATCTTTGCTTATTTCAATTTGCGACAATCTTTTTAAAAGATAATTCTTGCAATGATTTTTGTGAAAGCCATAAAACAAACTTAAGAATAGTGTGGATAGTGTGCAACATCTCTGGGACTTTGTAAAGAGACAACCGTCAAGTAGGAGTACACAGTAAAATAACACGCATGTTTATGGATTTCAATTGCTATGATTTCCGCCTTTTTCTGTTAATCTAAAATAACATTATTTCATTTGAACGGAATTTGCCGAGGCGTTCCGGAATTGGCATCGGTACGATTGTAGACGTTATTTATTTTATACACCATATTGTCTATTGTGAAGGCAGACAAAGACAGAAACTACAAGTTTATATCAGATTTATATAATATATCTTATTCCCCTCACTGTATTGTTTAGCCAGAGCATAAAGCAGTCGAAGAAGGAAGTGTTAAATAATCCAATGAGATTTTCAATCCTATCGCCGTCTGAGATGTACAAACATTTGCTCACAAATCACAGAAACTGTATGCAAGCCAAATATTCTCCTGCAGGCAAAATGCAAATTTATTGAGAAGAGAATTTTTCTCTGTCTGTAAGAAATATTGAAGAAACGATGTTGCTTGAGTAACAGACATTATGGACATAAACAATAATATATTTCATTAAAAAAAGACACATTGGAGTCAAATAATTCATAATGCCAAGCTTTAAACCATGACAAGATTGGAGTCAAATAATTCATAATGCCAAGCCTTAAGCCATGACAAGATTGGAGTCAAATAATTCATAATGCCAAGCCTTAAACCATGACAAGATTGGAGTCAAATAATTCATAATGCCAAGCCTTAAGCCATGACAAGATTGGAGTCAAATAATTCATAATGCCAAGCCTTAAGCCATGACAAGATTGGAGTCAAATAATTCATAATGCCAAGCCTTAAGCCATGACAAGATTGGAGTCAAATAATTCATAATGCCAAGCCTTAAGCCATGACGAGATTGGAGTCAAATAATTCATAATGCCAAGCCTTAAGCCATGACAAGATTGGAGTCAAATAATTCATAATGCCAAGCCTTAAGCCATGACATGATTGGATTCAAATAATTCATAATGCCAAGCCTTAAGCCATGACAAGATTGTATACATGTGTGAGTGTGTTTTAAACTGTCTACAAAAACTGTGTATGCTTTTGGAGTTAAGCGAGACCGTCAAAGGCCCCATAAAAGGGCCATGTTCAGTACGTTGGGAAAACCCATACCCCTGACTGAATTTCAGTGGCATTTTAAAATATTCATAATAGAAAGCATAGAATTTGAAAATATTTTATTCTCATTCTTTTTAATGAGGCTGAAGTGAGTTTTTAGCTTCTCCACAACAAAGTCCCTCGGTCTCATATTCTAGTACTCATTGTTTACGGCAGGGCGGCTGATTCTGAAAATCTACTAAACCTACTACGACACAACCACCTCGTCCAGCATTGTAGCAACGGAAATGTGAATTTTCTGACACAGTATTCAAACCATGTATGTAACAAAGACAGGTCTTTTAAAAATCAAAACAATGCATTTAAATGTAAGTGTCTATCTCTTAAGATAAAAAAGTTATAGTCATTTGAATATTACACAGATAAGAGACTGAATGCGATGCCAAAATGGCGACTATTAATGAAAAATATTAAGTAATTCCGCTTAATCACATCAACAGTTTCAAAATTTGCCTTTTTAACATTTTAAATGAAGCTTTTACCTATACTGGTTATAAAAGTATAGAAATAATTATGATAGTTGCAAATTGTAGTTTATATCAAAGACCTCATGCCTTGAACCGCAAATAGATTACATAATTATAAGATAAAAACCATTGTTTCATTGATGCCATGATTCACATACATACACACCATGAAGTTTGATATTCGCATTCATTTTTATTGTAGGAGCCATTAGCGCCATTTTATTTCGTCTGGATCATCGAGACGCTTGGATTTACAAGTGACGCCGCTGAAAAAACATCTGTTTGATGAAGACTATTTACTGATTTAGTTTTTAATATAAATCAATCCCACGAAGCCGCTCATTCACTGATTAAAGCGCTCGAAAAAGAAAGATATTACAAATGATTTGTTTCCGTCGCCAAGCGTATCGCCTGCTTAAAAAAGACTCGAATTGCTGCCATATCGTTGTCGTCTATATGGTATATTGACAGTTACCTCTATCAAAGCATTCATTACCAGTAATGTATTGGCTTTCCCCGTCACAGACCTGTAGAAACTAATTTAACAATATCAACCAAGTGTGGTACATGTTTAGCAATATATATATATTCAAATTTAATTTACATAACTAATATGGTTTTTATTATATTACAGATGCTGAGGTCGACCCGCCCGCCCGCTATGTTTATATTTGAGATGTAGCTTACAAACAAATGATTGCGCCGAACGCAGATCTTTGTAGTATATTGACAATAAATTCACCTTAGGAGCCTAACAGTGTTAGCATGCGTATGTGACGGGAATACTGGGAAATTCAATCAATACAATGAGTGACACGGGAAAGGTGACAGCGTCTCCGGAGTGCAGACCAAACACTATTAAATATCCGAAGCCAAAAACAGACAAACAGATTAAGAAGACAAAGGGAGAAACAGACGATAAAAGTAAATGTATGAATGGAAATAAAGCGCAACATAACGCATACGTTCCTGATACAAATCTTACGCTAGCTTGCCTTGTATGCCTCTGTTTTAATCTCCCACTGGGAGCGTTTGCTATGTATCTATCATTGTCGGCGGCCAGAATGCATCGGGATGGAGATTCTAAACATGGTGACCAGCGAGCCAAGTTTTCCGTTCTTGTAAGCTTGCTAAGCATTGTAACTACCGTCCTTATTGTGACATCCATCGTATTGTGGATTGTTATAGACAGTGAAAATGAAAGAAATGTGGAGGAAATTCAACAAAAACAACCATTATGATATTAACTGATCGTATGATTCGATAGAGCAGACAGATAATCACTTTTAGGTTTAAATGTATTCATATCGAATAGACAATATGCAAAACACGTGGCCAAAACCGAACTAGATTTACAGTAGAATATGTAAACTACAGAAGCATACTTTGTTGCATCATTTTCATATATTGGTTGATCGATTGCAAAGTTGCAAATTTCGTACGATATTTCACATGGAATTGCCTTTTATTTTTGTAACGAATTCTTCGTTTCATGTTGAAAATTGCGGCTTGGAATTCGGGATAAATTGTGTCTCTGTATTGATTTAGTGAACTTGAAAGACGCATGTTTGCCTGTTGTGAATGCATTGCTTGACTGACGAATGAACAATGGCTGAAGATATATATGAAAAATGTCGCCAACAATTGTGATGATATTTTGTTTGTTTTATAATTGTTCAGAATTCAAGAACAATTAGTTTTGATTGTTCTGACGCCTTATATGGACACAACACAAACAGTTCCAGATACACTATGCATTGTTTCTGTAAATATTTGACCGGCCTGTTTTCTGCCAACATGAATGGGTTTTGTTGTATGCATGCCATGGAAACATGAACTTGTGTTATGAAAACGGAGCACGGTGATTTTTGTCTTTCTATTACGAGTTGCATGATGATAGATTAAGAACATAAAACTGAAAGAGCTTTGAGTGATTCGTGCAGTGACATTTTCTCAAACAGCTAGGGGAATAAATTAAAGACAATCGCATAATTTTTAGATCACGATTTGCGTAGGCTCTTGAGCTAAGGTTCACTGCATGTAGTATCAGTTCTCGTGTTTTGGTTAGTGAGGGAAGAACCATCGAGATATCATGAAATCAAAGTGCTGAATATATCACATTCTATCATTATTCGATATTTCTAGAATAGACTGTGCTGTGTTGACTATCACTTATAAAACTGAGTTTGGAGACCAGTCACAGAATGCAGCCTCGCCATTGGTTAATTTAACGACTGTGCCCAGAACCAACCAATCAAAGGCGAGAGATTTTAGACTGGTTTCGAAAATCACATTTATAACCTCAATCCCATATGTATATGTATTAGATGTGTAGACTTGTACATGTAGTTTATTACATAGTAGAAATCATGTGCCTATCAAATTCTCGACATTTCGTGATTGAAATAGTCATCATCAGTCATCATTACAGATCAGTGTTGTAACATCTACACCAACATTCATTGTTGTATTTATTATACGTAAACACGAGCAGTTGTAGTTCATGTAGTACCGGCCCTGTGTTCATAACGAATCAGTTTTCAGGATCAAGAGATCAAATATAGGATATTTCAAACTTTGTAAAAATCATAATCCAAAGCCAAATATGTTTACATACTATATATATATATATGACAGATATGAACATCCTGCAAAACTTTTGAGACATTAAATTCACATGTCATGATGGAAGTTGATAAGTTATGACCGAAATTGGAAAATTTATCCTGAACCTGATTTGATCAGTTTCAGTCATAAGTATAACAAATCAATTTCTCAACATCATGGTGAAGTTCAGTATGTTTTCAGCGGTCAAACTGGGCCTGTCAAATTCCCTCGTGTCAGGAATCATAACGCCCGACCCCCAGATGTAAGCTATTGATAGGTGCGTCTCGGTCCGTGGTTATAAAACTTGAGATCAGAGCCTAAGTTACCAACTGAAATTTGAATACCAGTCTAAGAAATGTAACGTTGCTATTGGTAAATTTTAAGGTTGCGCTCAAAATCAACCAATCAGCGTCTTTAGGATTGAGACTCCTCTCCGAACCTCACACCCAGTATCCACTTAAAAACTCCATTTTACTTTAAATTACTTCGTTCGAATTTATTCCTTAAATAAATGTTTTAATAAATACTCGGCCCAATAAGACGGAATACATACTATTTACAATATTATGAATTTCATTCTCGTACACAAATTTACTTGAGAAATTTAAACACACAACTGAGTATTGAGTATAGAGGTCGATCTCAACGGTTTTAAAACTACAATTAATAAGTTACCGATCATGTTTAATTGATGTCCAGGTTGCCATGGTTACAAAATTAGATGCAAAACGTTTATAGCAAACATTTTCAGGTGCAATGTATTTAACATGTTTTACTTTTTAAGTAAAATTTGATGACAATTTATTCAACAATATTTCGCAAGACATTGACGAAATTTAGTACACGATGTCCAAAATATATACAGTCCAACCTCTCGAGAGTGGCCCTTTGCAGAACAACAACCTCTCCAGAGTGGCCCTTTGCAGAACAACAACCTCTCTTCAACAACAACATCAAAGTTCATGTAATAAACACGAACTACCAATTTTACATCTCAAAAGCAACATCCTTTAAGCAGTAAGAGTTTTTCCTTAAACGATTTTGTGTTATCCTTAACATATGATGTTGATTGATATGGCTTTATTAATTCATGCATTTTGGTTTTACTAATGTATGTCTTAATGTTATATTGCCATGTAAATTGTAAATTTTATGTTTAGATAAATCTATATATCTATCTAACCTCTAAAGAACAATCGAAGTCTTTTCCTAAAAGATGTTGCTCTGGAGAGGTTGCTGTGTCAATAAAACCTAAAAAATACGACCACCTTGGGGCCCTTGAAATGGTCTTCTTATTGAGGTTGCCTTAATATTGAGGTTGAATAAACAGCAAAGCAGTGAAATGGACTTGAAAATTGTGTTCTTAATTTTGAGGTGGTTTTTATACATAGTTCCCGAATGTACAATATTTACCTCCCTTGTTCTTAACTGCCGGCCATTTTGATAGGTAAAACTGATAAGCCCTGATAGAAGTAATTTCCAAATATGTGATAATTGAGAAAATACCAAGAGAATTTGCATATGACAACCACCTTTTCGTCAACTTACTGAGCCAAATGCCCACATGAGCATAATGAATAATTTATTTTTTATATATCGGATTAGTTTATCATCGTTTACATTATATTCCCCATAAACTTTAAGGAAATTTGCCCTTCAAAATGGCCGACAATTCAGAACAAGGGAGATAAATATTGTAGATGTGGGAACTATGTAATACAAAGAGTTCGTCTTTAAGTGAAGTTTTACTGAACTCTGAAAACCGACAGCTGTTTGTAATACATGCGTCAGGCCGAGTCTGATTTTATTTATACAATGTAGATATACAAACTTAGTAACAACGATATAATCATAACATTGAGTCTTTCATGAAATCATGTTTGAACCATCGTACCATTATCGTATACCAATGTACAGATTGAATAATATTGCAATTACATTCATATTACGTACGTAGTTAACATAATATATAGCACTATAGTGTGATCATACACATCGTATTTTGTCATATACTGTATATATACACGTATGTAATACACCATATATATGTAAAACGCCTAAAAAAGAGTATACTATTCACAAACGATAACGTGATTCCCGCGCAGTAGGATGCGACTGGCAAAACAGCACCCAGCAAGCGTGTTTTAATTGACGAGTGAACGTCACGTTAAGGTAGAGCGTGTAAAACGACATCGATTACCCGAGCATAAGCCACCCCTACTGATAAGGACAATAATTTATTGGTTTATATTGATACCGATTATCTTAAATGAACCTTGCACACTCTGAGTTTTGTATTGACACTTCCAAAAATCTATTTATAGACATTGTTTGTAAATAACACATTATCGTTTGGGAATAGTGCAATGTCCACGTGACCATCACCATATAATGAGTGGTTTGTGTATTATGTGTTTTAAAAACGAATGCGTGGAATGTTTATGGTTGCCTGTAGTGATATACATGTATTTTTAGACTGGATAGAACTCCGAGTATATAACATTGTAATTCGAAGATCATCGGCAATTTCTGTCACACTGTTATTTCAGTTTTACGGAAATTGCTGAAGAGTTCCGAAAATAACATCGTACGTGGTTATAACAAACTTGTTTGCAACAATATTGCCTTCAGAAACAGATTATAAACATCTATAGAATCGGAGTAGATTGCTGAAATAAATGTCCATATACAATACAAATAGAGTTGTCTTTATATGTTGTTTTAAGTTAATATTTTAATCATCGCATAAACATAACAAAGCGCTAACTTTACTCGTACCTGTATGGTCGACTATCAGACGACATGTGAAAAGTCAATACAGACGACATTTGACGCGTTGTCAATACAGACGACATGTGAAAAGTCAATACAGACGACATGTGAAAAGTCAATACAGACGACATTTGACGCGTTGTCAATACAGTAAACAAATAAGGCGACATTAATAAAGCAGTAATCGTCTTTCCACGGATCACATAGACTTAGATGGATTACTGGTGCGTGAGCATAAACACACACATTTAGATGTAAACAAACTGAATATTGTGTGCCACAAAAATTCCACTGTTGTGCGAATTTTTAAAAATGTGTACCCTTTTCCAGAACAATACTTAAAACTTTTATCACGGTTCCAGGTGTATTTTATTATAGGATTACAAGACCATGTTTGGCGTTCACACAGAACGCACACATTGAATAAAGCCCCGAAATAAATACACAGCATATGTGTTGCTTGAGAAAATATTGTACCCAACTTGTTCATCAGATTTTACCTTATAATTAGAACATAGTCCGCGATCAAAGAAATGTGGGCGTTCATGATGCATGTGTGAACGCCTCGGATTAGCTAATTAGAATTTAGGGATTTGCTGAATTTGGAATTATCATGGAATATTCTGATTAAATTGTGATTAAAAGATAATGTTGAATGCCTTTATATGGCGATATATTCATTTTAATGAAAAGTAATAATACGTTACATTAACACAATAACATATGACATGAATATCAAACCCGAACAATGTGAGTCAGTATTGTCTGGCAAACAGTCAGATCGAGTGACGTATGTTCAACAAAGAATTCAAATTATGGCGTAAGAATGTTCTTGGCGGAGCATGGTGTATTTATAACGTTCATTATGGAATTAATGAGGATGTTACGTCTACTTGTCTTGCCATATACATTTATTTCAATTTCATGCACGACATAAGTATTCCGTGCTAAAACACGATAATGTCAATATACAACTCCGATCCAAGAATATCTCAGACGCATTCGTCTCTCTAAGAATGAATAATGTTAAATTGATTGCATTCTTGAATTATGTCGAACAAGTCTGCTCACAACAGGCAGACCAATTATATATTCATAGACGTACCGCATTGATCATAGTGACAGGAGCCATTGCAAGCGTCTTTGCTATTAAGACTGTGATCATGAGTGTTAAGAGCCAGTGCAAGCGTCTTTGCTATTAAGACTGTGATCATGAGTGTTAAGAGCCAGTGCAAGCGTCTTTCATGTTCAGACTGTGATTATGAGTGTTAAGAGCCAGTGCAAGCGTCTTTGCTATTAAGACTGTGATCATGAGTGCTAGAAGCCAGTGCAAGCGTCTTGCTATTAAGACTGTGATCATGAGTGCTAGAAGCCAGTGCAAGCGCCTTTCATGTTCAGACTGTGATCATGAGTGCTAGAAGCCAGTGCAAGCGCCTTTCATGTTCAGACTGTGATCATGAGTGCTAGAAGCCAGTGCAAGCGCCTTTCATGTTCAGACTGTGATCATGAGTGCTAGAAGCCAGTACAAGCGTCTTTCATGTTCAGACTGTGATTATGAGTGTTAAGAGCCAGTGCAAGCGTCTTTGCTATTTGCTATTAAGACTGTGATCAATAGTGCTAGAAGCCAGTGCAAGCGCCTTTCATGTTCAGACTGTGATCATGAGTGCTAGAAGCCAGTGCAAGCGTCTTTCATGTTCAGACTGTGATCATGAGTGCTAGAAGCCAGTGCAAGCGCCTTTCATGTTCAGACTGTGATCATGAGTGCTAGAAGCCAGTACAAGCGTCTTTCATGTTCAGACTGTGATTATGAGTGTTAAGAGCCAGTGCAAGCGTCTTTGCTATTTGCTATTAAGACTGTGATCATGAGTGCTAGAAGCCAGTGCAAGCGCCTTTCATGTTCAGACTGTGATCATGAGTGCTAGAAGCCAGTGCAAGCGTCTTTCATGTTCAGACTGTGATCATGAGTGCTAGAAGCCAGTGCAAGCGCCTTTCATGTTCAGACTGTGATCATGAGTGCTAGAAGCCAGTACAAGCGTCTTTCATGTTCAGACTGTGATTATGAGTGTTAAGAGCCAGTGCAAGCGTCTTTGCTATTTGCTATTAAGACTGTGATCATGAGTGCTAGAAGCCAGTGCAAGCGCCTTTCATGTTCAGACTGTGATCATGAGTGCTAGAAGCCAGTGCAAGCGTCTTTCATGTTCAGACTGTGATCACGAGTGCTAGAAGCCAGTGCAAGCGTCTTTCATGTTCAGACTGTGATCATGAGTGCTAGAAGCCAGTGCAAGCGCCTTTCATTTCATTTTTGTTTGCCTTTCAGACTGTGATCATATGTGCCTGGAACACACTATAACGTGATATATACGGTCTCTGTGTGTGCTAAGATTCATTGCACGCGTCTTTCATGTTCAGACTGTGATCAGACGTTTCTATGTTCATCACAAACAACGCAATACCAAAAACTGTATTACAAATAAGATCTATATTCATTTCAGTTACATTCAATGTCTCTGAACAGAGCTTGTTTATTTGTAGAAATAATTCCTCTCTTTCTCTTAGTTTCTAGTTCGTTTCGTGTGAAGCAAGTACGTAAGTCCATTAAAATCTCGCTTATTATCTTAATTAAAAATTTATTGTCTAATTTATATCCACAAAATGTACATTAATGTGGAATGAATTAAAAATATTTCATAGCACAAGTCGGTATTAGAGAGCAAGATCGGCATCTTTGTGGCTTCGGAGCAGTAGGATGGTGACGTCAATGATCGGCATATTTGTGGCTTCGGAGCAGTAGGATGGTGACGTCAATGATCGGCATATTTGTGGCTTCGGAGCAGTAGGATGGTGACGTCAATGATCGGCATATTTGTGGCTTCGGAGCAGTAGGATGGTGACGTCAATGATCGGCATATTTGTGGCTTCGGAGCAGTAGGATGGTGACGTCAATGATCGGCATATTTGTGGCTTCGGAGCAGTAGGATGGTGACGTCAATGATCGGCATATTTGTGGCTTCGGAGCAGTAGGATGGTGACGTCAATGATCGGCATATTTGTGGCTTCGGAGCAGTAGGATGGTGACGTCAATGATCGGCATATTTGTGGCTTCGGAGCAGTAGGATGGTGACGTCAATGATCGGCATATTTGTGGCTTCGGAGCAGTAGGATGGTGACGTCAATGATCGGCATATTTGTGGCTTCGGAGCAGTAGGATGGTGACGTCAATGATCGGCATATTTGTGGCTTCGGAGCAGTAGGATGGTGACGTCAATGATCGGCATATTTGTGGCTTCGGAGCAGTAGGATGGTGACGTCAATGATCGGCATATTTGTGGCTTCGGAGCAGTAGGATGGTGACGTCAATGATCGGCATCTTTGTGGCTTCGGAGCAGTAGGATGGTGACGTCAATGATCGGCATATTTGTGGCTTCGGAGCAGTAGGATGGTGACGTCAATGATCGGCATATTTGTGGCTTCGGAGCAGTAGGATGGTGACGTCAATGATCGGCATATTTGTGGCTTCGGAGCAGTAGGATGGTGACGTCAATGATCGGCATATTTGTGGCTTCGGAGCAGTAGGATGGTGACGTCAATGATCGGCATCTTTGTGGCTTCGGAGCAGTAGGATGGTGACGTCAATGATCGGCATCTTTGTGGCTTCGGAGCAGTAGGATGGTGACGTCAATGATCGGCATCTTTGTGGCTTCGGAGCAGTAGGATGGTGACGTCAATGATCGGCATCTTTGTGGCTTCGGAGCAGTAGGATGGTGACGTCAATGATCGGCATCTTTGTGGCTTCGGAGCAGTAGGATGGTGACGTCAAATATTAAACCATTTTTCACAGACTACATCATGCCAAGAGTCCCATGTTCGTTCATTATCATACAATATGCTTAACTTTAGAACGAGTGTATCGAGCAAAGTTCATACGAATGCAGTTTACTGTGACATTTGATTGACGGTGCACAGTTTGACCAATGAAATTGAAATGACGCCGTTCTTGACACGCTTTTCTGACTTCAATTGAAGAGTATCCAATTGTCACACGCTATTTCATTGGTCAACGATGTTTCATGATTATTCATAAAAGCGAACTAAGTCGATTTTCTGACGGTACATTGCATGTATCTATGAATAACAGAATGTGCACCGTGTGTCCCGAAAAATACAATTCTTATCTTCATGAATCACAATACAAAACATCCACACCGACTGCAAACAGGAAAAGCATTCTATTTTCTCCCAGTATGAAATTGATATTGAAATACCTAAAATCGCTCAAAGCTGTTATAAAATTCTCAGTATGTTAACCATATCTTGTACATAAGAATTCATAAAATTCTATGGCGATTAACCAGGCAGTTTCTAACAGACATCACTGTATTATTCTAAATTTTTAATCAAGAACATAGCTCGATGCACATACCAACTTCCCAAACTTCTAACATTCTTATGACTGGCTCAAAGTAGAGATAGGCAGTCATAGTATCTACCTACACGACTGTCTACCAGTGGACACTATGTCTCAGGTTATAAATTAAATTAGGAGACCAGTCCAAAAACTCGAGCATCTGATTAGCTGTGACACAGTTGCTGAACTCAGTTTTAAAATGGACAATGGTGATGCTGCATTCTGAGACTGGTCTCTAAACTCGAGTGTTATCAGGGAATCAAATAGTATACTGAGTTTTATATTATACTTCATGCTGCTGTCAATCAATTACATTCAATGACTTTAAACTAAATAAGAGTTGTTTCTGTAACATGTATGTTCCCCTTGATGGTTAGTGGGTAGTAAAGTTATGACCAAGTCACATCCTTGAACAGGTATTCAAATGACAACAGTTGATGACACTAGGCAAAAGCTGAACCAATTGTTGATAAAAAAATTAGTCTTAATTTCACTGTGACCTTGACTTTTGACCCTCAAACCAATTAGGGTCACATACTAACCACAGGCAATCATACTCGGAAGTTTGATGACCAATGGTAAAACAGGGTCAATGTCTTAAGGTCACTGGGACCTTGACCTCTGACCACTTAGATATAGTGATCATCTTATGACCGTAAGAGAAGTTCAAGGGCAGTAGGCCTTAATTGGAACTGGATTTCAGTCACAATGTAACTGTGACCTTGACCTTTAACAAACAAATTCCTAAATCAATAGCAGTCATCTACTGTCTGCAGATAGCTACTGACCAAAGACATCATCATCTTATGAAGAATGGCGACTGTGTGCCCAAACATAGCTTGATTATTGACTGGAAACTAAATGATCTACCTACCAACAGGAACAAAACATGTAGCTGCATTTCTTCAAAGCAAGGATTAAAACAGAAAGCAAAGTTTCACATTATATAATATCTTTATTCATTAAGTCATAACAAGACAACAAAAATTCAAAAATAATCAAATCATAATCTCAAAGTGAGACAAAATACATGAATTCGTTTTTAACAAATTTAACAAATAAATACACGAACTAGATCAAAATTGTTTCTTAAAGGAAGATAGCCTTGGTTTGTGATAATGTTTTCTTAAAAACGTTTTTCTTAAAAATAGATATTTAATAGAGTTTTGTTTAGTCATAGAACACAAAGCTTCATTGAATATCTGGCATGTAAGTTAGATTTGGACACATCAACACAGGTCTCCTAGCAGGCCTCAATGAAAATAAGGTTTTTTAAAATTGCAATTTAGCAAACAAGTTTTTTAGGACGATTTCTGTAAAAAAATGCAAATTTTGACCATCTAATTTGATGGATATACAATGAAACATACCTTATTTGAAAGAATTACCCATTCTACACTGTGCAGGGATTTGCCTGACGCAGAAATCTAGAGTCCCTGAGTCCCTTTTCTTTCTAGGGACTCGCATTTTCCACTTACTGTGCATCCCTGTGACCCCTAAATGAACCTTTGACAAGTATAAACTGCATATCTGGGACCCTACAAATTTATGGGGGACCCCCAATTTGTCAAACATGAGGGTCCAAGGACCCGTAGCGGAAAAATCCTAGGGGAAACCCTGCACTGTGTATCTGTTATTCCTATCCAAGGTTGTTTTGCCAGGAATTATGATTAAGTCATGAGAATGCTGTATCTTCACCAGACCATTGTAAGTATTGAGGTCCAAGGTGACACAACAACTGACTGCTAGCAATGGTCTGGTGAACACAACAGCTGACTGCTAGCAATGGTCTGGTGTACACAACAGCTGACTGCTAGCAATGGTCTGGTGTACACAACAGCTGACTGCTAGCAATGGTCTGGTGAACACAACAGCTGACTGCTAGCAATGGTCTGGTGAACACAACAGCTGACTGCTAGCAATGGTCTGGTGAACACAACAGCTGACTGCTAGCAATGGTCTGGTGAACACAGCAGCTGACTGCTAGCAATGGTCTGGTGTACACAACAACTGACTGCTAGCAATGGTCTGGTGAACACAACAGCTGACTGCTAGCAATGGTCTGGTGAACACAACAGCTGACTGCTAGCAATGGTCTGGTGAACACAACAGCTGACTGCTAGCAATGGTCTGGTGAACACAACAACTGACTGCTAGCAATGGTCTGGTGAACACAACAACTGACTGCTAGCAATGGTCTGGTGAACACAACAGCTGACTGCTAGCAATGGTCTGGTGAACACAGCAGCTGACTGCTAGCAATGGTCTGGTGTACACAACAACTGACTGCTAGCAATGGTCTGGTGAACACAACAACTGACTGCTAGCAATGGTCTGGTGAACACAACAGCTGACTGCTAGCAATGGTCTGGTGAACACAGCAGCTGACTGCTAGCAATGGTCTGGTGAACACAACAACTGACTGCTAGCAAGGGTCTGGTGAACACAACAGCTGACTGCTAGCAATGGTCTGGTGAACACAACAACTGACTGCTAGCAATGGTCTGGTGAACACAACAGCATTCTGAGATACTGCAGATGTTATATGCAAGTAGTATCATAAGGCTGAAGTTTTCATAAGAGAATAGTACAATATAAATGTCATATTCGTTGCTCCCAATCTAAAGGTTCGGAGAGTGAATTAAAGGTTTTTATAGTTTTTATGCTATTGATGTGACTGTTTGTAGCACGATACAGAGCATTGTCTGCAGAGAGGACCTAAGGAACCTGCTAATGATGTGACTGTTTGTAGCATGATACAGAGCATTGTCTGCAGAGAGGACCTAAGGAACCTGCTAATGATGTGACTGTTTGTAGCATGATACAGAGCATTGTCTGCAGAGAGGACCTAAGGAACCTGCTAATGATGTGACTGTTTGTAGCATGATACAGAGCATTGTCTGCAGAGAGGACCTAAGGAACCTGCTAATGATGTGACTGTTTGTAGCATGATACAGAGCATTGTCTGCGGAGAGGACCTAAGGAACCTGCTAATGATGTGACTGTTTGTAGCATGATACAGAGCATTGTCTGCAGAGAGGACCTAAGGAACCTGCTAATGATGTGACTGTTTGTAGCACGATACAGAGCATTGTCTGCAGAGAGGACCTAAGGAACCTGCTAATGATGTGACTGTTTGTAGCATGATACAGAGCATTGTCTGCAGAGAGGACCTAAGGAACCTGCTAATGATGTGACTGTTTGTAGCATGATACAGAGCATTGTCTGCGGAGAGGACCTAAGGAACCTGCTAATGATGTGACTGTTTGTAGCATGATACAGAGCATTGTCTGCAGAGAGGACCTAAGGAACCTGCTAATGATGTGACTGTTTGTAGCATGATACAGAGCATTGTCTGCAGAGAGGACCTAAGGAACCTGCTAATGATGTGACTGTTTGTAGCACGATACAGAGCATTGTCTGCAGAGAGGACCTAAGGAACCTGCTAATGATGTGACTGTTTGTAGCATGATACAGAGCATTGTCTGCGGAGAGGACCTAAGGGACCTGCTAATGATGTGACTGTTTGTAGCACGATACAGAGCATTGTCTGCAGAGAGGACCTAAGGAACCTGCTAATGATGTGACTGTTTGTAGCACGATACAGAGCATTGTCTGCAGAGAGGACCTAAGGAACCTGCTAATGATGTGACTGTTTGTAGCAAGATACAGAGCATTGTCTGCAGAGAGGACCTAAGGAACCTGCTAATGATGTGACTGTTTGTAGCACGATACAGAGCATTGTCTGCAGAGAGGACCTAAGGGACCTGCTAATAATGTGACTGTTTGTAGCATGATACAGAGCATTGTCTGCAGAGAGGACCTAAGGAACCTGCTAATGATGTGACTGTTTGTAGCAAGATACAGAGCATTGTCTGCAGAGAGGACCTAAGGGACCTGCTAATGATGTGACTGTTTGTAGCAAGATACAGAGCATTGTCTGCAGAGAGGACCTAAGGGACCTGCTAATGATGTGACTGTTTGTAGCAAGATACAGAGCATTGTCTGCAGAGAGGACCTAAGGAACCTGCTAATGATGTGACTGTTTGTAGCATGATACAGAGCATTGTCTGCGGAGAGGACCTAAGGAACCTGCTAATGATGTGACTGTTTGTAGCATGATACAGAGCATTGTCTGCAGAGAGGACCTAAGGAACCTGCTAATGATGTGACTGTTTGTAGCAAGATACAGAGCATTGTCTGCAGAGAGGACCTAAGGGACCTGCTAATGATGTGACTGTTTGTAGCAAGATACAGAGCATTGTCTGCAGAGAGGACCTAAGGGACCTGCTAATGATGTGACTGTTTGTAGCAAGATACAGAGCATTGTCTGCAGAGAGGACCTAAGGAACCTGCTAATGATGTGACTGTTTGTAGCATGATACAGAGCATTGTCTGCGGAGAGGACCTAAGGAACCTGCTAATGATGTGACTGTTTGTAGCATGATACAGAGCATTGTCTGCAGAGAGGACCTAAGGAACCTGCTAATGATGTGACTGTTTGTAGCATGATACAGAGCATTGTCTGCGGAGAGGACCTAAGGAACCTGCTAATGATGTGACTGTTTGTAGCAAGATACAGAGCATTGTCTGCGGAGAGGACCTCTCTTGAGCAACAACCTCTTCAACAACATTTTTTCACAGTAAATTTCCTCAATATAACCTCTTCATGGCAACAACCTCTCAACAACAGACAAAATCTTTATCTCTCAAAGGGTGTAACCTCTCAAAGACAGACAAAATCTTTATCTCTCAAAGGGTGTAACCTCTCAACAACAGACACAATCTTTATCTCTCAAAGGGTGTAACCTCTCAACCACCGTTAAAATCTTTATCTCTCAAAGGATGTAACCTTTCAACAACAGTCAAAATCTTTATCTCTCAAAGGGTGTAACCTCTCAACAACAGTCAAAACCTTTATCTCTCAAAGGGTGTAACCTCTCAACAACAGTCAAAATCTGCATCTCTCAAAGGGTGTAACCTCTCAACAACAGTCAAAATCTGCATCTCTCAAAGGGTGTAACCTCTCAACAACAGTCAAAATCTGCATCTCTCAAAGGGTGTAACCTCTCAACAACAGTCAAAATCTGCATCTCTCAAAGGGTGTAACCTCTCAACAACAGTCAAAATCTGCATCTCTCAAAGGGTGTAACCTCTCAACAAGTCAAAATCTGCATCTCTCAAAGGGTGTAACCTCTCAACAACAGTCAAAATCTGTATCTCTCAAAGGGTGTAACCTCTCAACAACAGTCAAAATCTGCATCTCTCAAAGGGTGTAACCTCTCAACAACAGTCAAAATCTGCATCTCTCAAAGGGTGTAACCTCTCAACAACAGTCAAAATCTGCATCTCTCAAAGGGTGTAACCTCTCAACAACAGTCAAAATCTGCATCTCTCAAAGGGTGTAACCTCTCAACAACAGTCAAAATCTGCATCTCTCAAAGGGTGTAACCTCTCAACAACAGTCAAAATCTGCATCTCTCAAAGGGTGTAACCTCTCAACAACAGTCAAAATCTGCATCTCTCAAAGGGTATTGCTCTGTAGAGGTCATATTGTATTCATTTGACAAGACGAGATGTGTCCATAGGACACAGAGGGCCACCATAGGCTTTGCAAGTGTTATTGATCTGGGAACCATAGATTTTAGTACAAAAAGGGCCATACCTCTACCAAATATCGGTGGATTGCAGCCCAAATTGAACTTGACCTGTATTTTATTATCCTATGCTTATGTGCCCAATATGAATCGGCCATGACTCCACTAAAAATATGTGGGTTGTAACTTGACCTGTATTTTATCCATCCTTTCCCATCTAAGAGTTATTAATTGGAAACCTTTCTTTTTTGAACAGACGGACAAACAGGCTTTATGCCACTTTGGAATTTGACTTCAAACAAATTTTTTGACTGAGAAGTTTTGTGAAACCATTGACAGGACCAGAGAGACAGGCAGATAATCAAATGTCTACAATACATTGTGCAGGAAGATTGTATGTTGTAAGTATAATGACAGTATTTTAGAATTAATCACTGTCCTTGTCAGACATTTAGTCTTTTCTCTGTCAATTTGTCCACCAACCATTTGCAAGCAGTATAGACAAAATAATATTTAAAGCCAATTCTGGTGACCAACTCTACTGTAGAAGTTCATATATTAGACTGTGTCTCAGTGAACCAGTCTACTATAGAAGTTCATATATTAGACTGTGACTCAGTGAACCAGTCTACTATAGAAGTTCATATATTAAACTGTGTCTCAGTGAACCAGTCTACTATAGAAGTTCATATATTAGACTGTGTCTCAGTGAACCAGTCTACTATAGAAGTTCATATACTAGACTGTGTCTCAGTGAACCAGTCTACTGTAGAAGTTCATATATTAGACTGTCTTGGTGAACCAGTCTGCTGCACAATTCCATATAATAAACTGTGTCTCAGTGAACCTTCTGTAGAAGTTCATATACTAGACTGTCTCGGTGAACCAGTCTACTTCAAGAGTTCATAAATTAGACTCTGTCTCGGTGAAGCGGTCTGGTGTAGAAGTTCATATATTAGACTGTGTCTCGGTGAAGCGGTCTGCTGTAGAAGTTCATATATTAGACTGTGTCTCGGAGAACCTGTCTGCTGCACAAGTTCATATATTAGACTGTGTCTCGGGGAACCTGTCTGCTGCACGAGTTCATATAATAGACTGTGTCTCAGTGAAGCAGTCAGCAGCACGAGTTCATATATTAGACTGTGTCTCGGGGAACCTGTCTGCTGTAGAAGTTCATATATTAGACTGTGTCTCAGTGAAGCGGTCTGCTGTAGAAGTTCATATATTAGACTGTGTCTCGGAGAACCTGTCTGCTGCACAAGTTCATATATTAGACTGTGTCTCGGGGAACCTGTCTGCTGCACGAGTTCATATAATAGACTGTGTCTCAGTGAAGCAGTCAGCAGCACGAGTTCATATATTACACTGTGATTCAGTGACCCAGTCTGCTACAGTAGTTCATATATTATACTGTGTCTCTGTGAACCAGTCTCCTTGATGAGTTCATATATTAGACTGTGTCTGATATATATATTTAAAAATCTGAGAGTGTAAAAACCAGTCTACACTTGCTTCAAGCATATTCACAGATATGACCACACCCAGTTGGACATTCAGCATTTCTTGAGAACCAGTCTTTCACATGTTGTAAATGTCCTCCATGTGAACAGCCTTGACACCACAGAAACAATCCCTTCACAGGTAAATGACTATAATAAAAATATATCACATGTAAAAAAACAACATCAAGTAAACTAAATCTTTTGCGCAAATGTGTACATATACAGGGTGTTAAAAAAAGTTTGTTCCCCAAAGATTGAATTTTAGTATCTTTTTAAATGTTCTTTCCATCTATGTCAATATGGACCAAAAGTTTACTTCTGTGTGAGAGTTGTACATAAAACAGATATTCATGACAGGATCTTTCATTATGGGAAATAAAACCGGTGTTCACAGCATTATTATCATTTTATCTAAATTCAAACTTTGTAAACAAACTTTTTCAATACCCTGTATATGTACACATTTGCGTACAAAAATAATTTTATGATATAAATTACAATAAATTATAATAGAACTTTCAACATTTGTCTAGACTAGATATGATTTTTATTTAACTTGATATTTAACTCCTGAGTTTTGTACCCTGATTGTGAAGCTAAGGGGCAGTATTTCATAAACAATTGAGTGGCTACAGTAGTTGTTTCCCATTTACACATAGTAAACCATTGGAGGGTAACAGACCAGGGGGACTTGTCCGAGACACATAAAATACAGTCACAGATTTGTATGCAAATTTCCAAAACATTGGAAGTTTTATTTGATCAGAAATTAAGATTAACAGAAAGTCGTAAGAACTAGACATACTTTCTTTGCCCTCCCCAGCTAACTTACATCCAGTTCTGTAATCTTTGCCCTCCCCAGCTAACATACATCCAGTTCTGTAATCTTTGCCCTCCCCAGCTAACTTACATCCAGTTCTGTAATCTTTGCCCTCCCCAGCTAACTTACATCCAGTTCTGCAATCTTTGCCCTCCCCAGCTAACTTACATCCAGTTCTGTAATCATAAACTTTCACGCCAAATTTGCGAAGTACAAGAATGCAATATTACAAGAGATACTGAATTAAAGTACATAAAGCTGTATCAAGATTTAGTGCAAAACTGTTCTAACTCCTTCATCAAGACCGAGTAACCATAGTTTCCTGCCAAACTCTATGACACAGAAGTTGGACGAGATCTCTGTTTCTAGCCAACATGAGATCTCCCCATTAATTTTGTTCTCTGTTTCATATTCTTTGTATTATAATTTTATACCTAATCTCCATTCTTGGCACTATTTCGTACTATAAGGGTCCATGTTGGGCGGCCCTGTTGTTTATGACCATGACCTTGCAGCCCCGTGGTAACAAGGAATTTGTTTTCAGGATCAGGGTCCTTATTCACAGACTGAAACTCAGACTTTAAATTGTTTTTGTTCCTATATTGTTATTACAGTAAAACCTGACTTAATGACCACCTAACTAGTAAGACCAACTCAATATAAAGAACACAATTTTCAAGTCCATTTTTACAGTTTTACCCTTTATTCAACCTCAATATTAAGACTACCTCAATAAGAAGACCAGTTTTAAAGGGTCCCAAGGGTGGTCTTATAATTGAGGTTTTACTGCACAATACAGATTTTAATAAAATTGACAGAAGTGCAGAATGGATAACAACAATTATTCTGACAAAATTTCACTTTTTTAGATTTATTTAGAAAAATGAAATATGTTCTGCAAGTTTGAAGTCTAAGACTGAGTTTCAGTCTCAAAATGCTTGTGAATGAGAACCCTGGATCAAGATAAAGATGCATTTGAAACATTTACTATGCAAAACTAAAACTTTTATCATATTAATGTGATAAATGTGAACATTTTGCAAATTTCTAAAGACTTCGAATTCAGATCTCATATTCTGCATAAGATGATAATCAATAAGTTAAGACCGATGCTTCAAAATGGACCCGGATTTCATCAAGTTCAATTCAGTCTAAATTAAAATTGATTAATTTCTCAGCAAAATGGCAGAGTTTATGTTTCCACATCATAAAATAGAAATTGTTAGTGTATTTGTACTGCAGTGTAATAAAGTAATCAATTGCTTTCAGGAAATGGCAAATATTTTTGATATTTTGTAAACGCAGTACCAGAAGCCCACTATTTCACTCTTTTACACAAATTTCTACTAAGACAAGTTATTATAAGTCTAGTCGGGAAGTTTTATGAAATTAACGTGAACAACGAACACCAATCAAAAACAAAGAGATCTGTAAGACGTCGTATGGTCCACAGATAAAAACCAATATCCACCGAAAATCTGTCAATATTCAATGCACAGATTTTGTGATAGCCAAAATAATGAGGGCCAATAATATCAGACTGTATCTGATTAAAACACCACCGTCTGATAAACATAACAAACGGTCTAATGAATAACAAGCAGTCTACAAATTACTATTGACGTAGGATCGACGACTCGACTCTACTAGAACGTTTGGACGTCATAAAACAAAATGTCGGGACCAGTCTCAAAACTGGAGTGTCTGGGTCGAGTTAACAAAACTTGAGATCTCTTGTGTTTCAGAAGTACAGATATGTCAGAAAAAAGTGATAATGAAAACTTGTCTTGAGCATGGAGTCTAATCTCAAGTTTTATAATATCAATTTGAAGACCAATCTCAAAACTCATGTGTCTGGGTAGGAAGCTTGGAGATCAGTCTCTGTGATTGGTTGAATCTGCGCTTAAACTGAATATTGACCAATGGCAAGCCTGCATTCTAAGACTGGTGTCAAACTCAGACTGGCTGGTTCTGAGCTTAGTTAAAACTAACCAATGACAAGGCAAGTCTTAGATTGACCAATGAGAAGGTTGCATTCTGAGACTGACCTAAGACAGGCCAATGGGAAAGCTGCTTTCTGAGACTGATCTTAGATTGACCAATGAGAAAGCTGCATTCCAAGACTGATCAACGATTGACCAATGGGAAAGCTGCATTCTTAGACTGAGCTAAGATTGACCAATGGGAAAGCTGCATTTTAAGACTGACCAATGGAAAAGCTGCATTCTAAGACTGACCAATGGAAAAGCTGCAATTTAAGACTGGTCTCAAACTCAGTATTTAACCTTTGACCCTTGTGTAAAATACTCCACAAGTTCACCCACTATTCTGTTGCATATTGATCTCACCTCAAGGAAAACTCACCAGACAATATCAGTAAGTAATGTATATTTCATGCTGTCTCCATGGGAGTGTATGCTATCAGCTCAGATACCATTATATTTCATGCTGTCTCCATGGGAGTGTATGCTATCAGCTCAGATACCATTATAGTTCATGCTGTCTCATGGGAGTGTATGCTATCAGCTCAGATACCATTATATTTCATGCTGTCTCATGGGAGTGTATGCTATCAGCTCAGATACCATTATATTTCATGCTGTCTCATGGGAGTGTATGCTATCAGCTCAGATACCATTATATTTCATGCTGTCTCATGGGAGTGTATGCTATCAGCTCAGATACCATTATATTTCATGCTGTCTCCATGGGAGTGTATGCTATCAGCTCAGATACCATTATATTTCATGCTGTCTCCATGGGAGTGTATGCTATCAGCTCAGATACCATTATATTTCATGCTGTCTCCATGGGAGTGTATGCTATCAGCTCAGATACCATTATATTTCATGCTGTCTCCATGGGAGTGTATGCTATCAGCTCAGATACCATTATATTTCATGCTGTCTCATGGGAGTGTATGCTATCAGCTCAGATACCATTATATTTCATGCTGTCTCATGGGAGTGTATGCTATCAGCTCAGATACCATTATATTTCATGCTGTCTCCATGGGAGTGTATGCTATCAGCTCAGATACCATTATATTTCATGCTGTCTCCATGGGAGTGTATGCTATCAGCTCAGATACCATTATAGTTCATGCTGTCTCCATGGGAGTGTATGCTATCAGCTCAGATACCATTATATTTCATGCTGTCTCCATGGGAGTGTATGCTATCAGCTCAGATACCATTATATTTCATGCTGTCTCCATGGGAGTGTATGCTATCAGCTCAGATACCATTATATTTCATGCTGTCTCCATGGGAGTGTATGCTATCAGCTCAGATACCATTATATTTCATGCTGTCTCCATGGGAGTGTATGCTATCAGCTCAGATACCATTATATTTCATGCTGTCTCCATGGGAGTGTATGCTATCAGCTCAGATACCATTATATTTCATGCTGTCTCATGGGAGTGTATGCTATCAGCTCAGATACCATTATATTTCATGCTGTCTCATGGGAGTGTATGCTATCAGCTCAGATACCATAATATTTCATGCTGTCTCCATGGGAGTGTATGCTATCAGCTCAGATACCATTATATTTCATGCTGTTTCCATGGGAGTGTATGCTATCAGCTCAGATACCATTATATTTCATAACAGATCACAGAGATAGTGTTAGATAAATATACATTGCTTCATTTATTTTGTCTGGCGAAAAAGTTTTATATTGCATGTTACATTATAATAATCATAAGCCCCTAAATTTTCTCATCAGGGCTAAAAAATCTCAGGTAATGCCCGGTGGGACCGACCCTGCGACAAATATACATTGGTTCATTTATTTGGTATGGCGAAAATGCTTTTGGTGCATTATATTGCACGTTACATAATTATAAACCCTTAAATTTTCTCATCAGGGATAAAAAAGCCCTGCGTCCCCAAAACCTGTAAATATAGCCCAGGCTTAAAGAGAGCGGGCGAGGAATACAGTATGGTAACACACATTTTTCATACAAATTCTAATCTTAATTGAAACTAACATTTAGCAAATAAAATCTACAGCATCAATAAAGTAAATTTCTTCCATACAACAATTTATTTAAGCTTGTGATGTCAGCATAATGTGTATACAGGCTTGTGATGTCAGCATCATGTGTATACAGGCT
Organism: Mactromeris polynyma; assembly: GCA_032209605.1. Classification (NCBI taxonomy): domain Eukaryota; kingdom Metazoa; phylum Mollusca; class Bivalvia; order Venerida; family Mactridae; genus Mactromeris; species Mactromeris polynyma. The sequence continues at coordinate 15,553,380 of JASFXZ010000013.1, forward strand.
TGTGATGTCAGCATCATGTGTATACAGGCTTGTGATGTCAGCATCATGTGTAGACAGGCTTGTGATGTCAGCATCATGTGTAGACAGGCTTGTGATGTCAGCATCATGTGTAGACAGGCTTGTGATGTCAGCATCATGTGTATACAGGCTTGTGATGTCAGCATCATGTGTAGACAGGCTTGTGATGTCAGCATCATGTGTAGGCAGGCTTGTGATGTCAGCATCATGTGTATACAGGCTTGTGATGTCAGCATCATGTGTAGACAGGCTTGTGATGTCAGCATCATAGTTCCGCACGGACGCCACTTAGTTCAGCAAAGCTAGTGCTGTCAGACCACACTACTTACTGATAGATAGGGACTACTTTTCCTATGTTTAAGAAACGGCACCGCTAAATTCCCAAAATAGTGCAAGGTAGAGATCAATTTTTCTTCCTCTAAAAATAGGGCCCCCAGTGTGCTGTGAGGAGGTGTGACTGTGACCTTGGTGGAGTCTGACCCCCACAACCTCTAGGTAAGTGCAGACGAACTTGATCCACTACACTATTGAAGCCCTCTAAATTTACTTGTCAAGATACATGTAGGGCTGTCTTTGATTTAACTTTCTGCATATAAATGATACTGATATCCTGACTGGCAGTTCAAAACTGACGAATGGCAGAAATATAGGGCAACCAATTAGTGAAGAGGTTCAGTGTTGTGATGCAATATTGAGTTACAGCCAGGATCTGACAACATGTAGCACTATGTTATATGACTATTACGCTGATTTCCACTGAGTGCTCCAAACAGTAATTTTTGGCAAAAGTTACATAGCTTTTGGACAGTTATCAATTTATCAATATTGAAATTAGTAAAATCCACATCAATGACTCATTCCAAAATATGACAAAGTCTGAGACATCAGAACTTTTGCCTGGAAACAACAGCATCAGAACAGATTATATTTTGAAATTTACCAGCAGTTAGAAACAATACAATGCAGGGGCCATCCACAATACGATGCAGGGGCCATCAACAATACGGTGCAGGGGCCATCAACACTACGATGCAGGGGCCATCAACAATACGATGCAGGGGCCATCCACAATACGATGCAGGGGCCATCAACAATATGATGCAGGGGCCATCAACAATACGATGCAGGGGCCATCAACAATACGATGCAGGGGCCATCCAAAATATGATGCAGGGACCATCAACAATACGGTGCAGGGACCATCAACAATACAATGCAGGGGCCATCAACAATACGATGCAGTGGCCATCAACAATACGATGCAGTGGCCATCAACAATACGATGCAGGGGCCATCCACAATACGATGCAGGGACCATCCACAATACGGTGCAGATGCCATCAACAACACGATGCAGGGGCCATCAACAATACCAATACAATGCAGGGGCCATCAACAATACGATGCAGGGGCCATCAACAATACAATGCAGGGGCCATCAACAATACGATGCAGGGGCCATCAACAATACGATGCAGGGGCCATCAACAATACGATGCAGGGGCCATCAACAATATGATGCAGGGGCCATCCACAAGCACATTATGGTAACAAGAAATAAACATGCAATACACGACATGTCAGGGATAAACTAGGAACGTGTCTATAGGAAACAGACGCCCCCACTTCCCGCCTTTGTCACAAAAGCAAGGGCCATTATTATGTTTGATGAATGTGAATCAAAATTACCAGGTGCACAAGATTTTGTGACAGACCAGACCAGACAGACAAGGGCAAATCTATATGCTCCCCCCTGAAAGTGTGTTTTTATAACATCGACACTTGGTGACATCTTGCTGGTAACTAATGAATTATATGGTGTGTGTTTAACTTAGATTTGTATAAAGTTTGTAGTTTTGACAACAACGTACAGCAAAAGCTCACATGTCAAGTGTTTGAATACTGGTCACATGATTCGCTGCTCATCAGCTTACTAAGATGGTTGACAAAATTCCTGCTGACATTTGACTCAAGGCAGCATTACATTTCATCATTATACAAATAATTGACATACTAATGTTTTGCCTTATCAGAGGACAGGGCACACAGGGGACATTCGATAGCAGAAGTTTCCCTAAAGGAGAGATAACAACAGGCCTGGCCAGACTGCCATCAAGGAGAGATAACAACATGCCTGGCCAGACTGCCATCAAGGAGAGATAACAACGGCCTGGCCAGACTGCCATCGGTGTTATTGACTTGGCAAGATGCCAAGGACACCTCTGATCCCTTAAAATGTTGACAAAACTCCCTGCTCCAGGGATGGAATTCAGAAAACAAATGTTGCCGCTTGACTAAATCCCCTCGGAGTGCCCCCTGGTGGAGCAAAACATTGAATTTGATAGGTGAAAAATTTAAACTCTCAAACAAACATTCTTGTACGCCATATCAAACCTCCGAACCTATTAAATTTAAAGGGAGGTAACTAGGGTGCATAAAATATTACAGGTAAAGGGAGGTAACAAGGGTGCATAAAATATTACAGGTAAAGGGAGGTAACCAGAAATCATTAAATATCTTCTACATGTACTTACCAAATACAGCAATGATTAGTAATAGATTTACATCTATCACAGAGCCAGCTAGAACGATGTAATGGACGTGTACACACATTACAGTTCACATGTATCGTCGTTGATTGTTGATTTAACATGGAAATTTGTGGTAGGTTGCTAAGTTTTATCACGTAATTAGCAATACTCCACAACTTGAATCTTCCTAGTAGATCTGAAAAACAGTGTTTTACAATATTCAGCAATGGTATTGTTATCACGGACCTATATTTATAGGTCTGGGTTGTTATTAAAGTTTAAACAAACATCTCATTATCAATTATTCATTATTCAAATTGAAATATGAAGACAATGTATACTCCCAAACACAAGTCAATCACGTGCAAGAAGCAATAAATATGCATTTTCTACGTCGTCGTCAGCAATCTTAATTTCATGAGATGGCATTTTCAGTGATAAAAGATTCTAATTCTAGTGAATTCTATATTAAATTCCTGCATTAAAGCCGCAATTGGCTCAAGAATTAATGTTTATTAATGAACTATAAACTTATTTCAATCGAAAGTAACCTTTCAAAGTGTAAACAACAGTTTGCAACTTTTGTCGGTCTAATCAATGGTTATTTCGGCGTATCAAACACTGCAAACAGCGAACCAATTTAGTTCTCTGGAGTGTTATTATTATGCGCTTCACAGGCTATCGCACATGTCGGGTACGCGGGACGTGATCTGATTGGCTGAAAGTGGTTTTGGTGACAAGCGACAAGCTCCGCCTCCGATTGTTTTTGGCAAGCGTGTGAATAATCACATCAATATACACAAACATGTCATAGACAGGATATCAATTGGGGCCCTTATACACGCGAATGTGTCATAGACAGGATATCAATTGGGGCCCTTATACACGCGAATGTGTCATAGACAGGATATCAATTGGGGCCCTTATACATGCGAATGTGTCATAGACAGGATATCAATTGGGGCCCTTATACACGCGAATGTGTCATAGACAGGATATCAATTGGGGCCCTTATACATGCGAATGTGTCATAGACAGGATATCAATTGGGGCCCTTATACACGTGAATGTGTCATAGACAGGATATCAATTGGGGCCCTTATACACGCGAATGTGTCATAGACAGGATATCAATTGGGGCCCTTATACATGCGAATGTGTCATAGACAGGATATCAATTGGGGCCCTTATACACCCGAATGTGTCATAGACAGGATATCAATTGGGGCCCTTATACACGCGAATGTGTCATAGACAGGATATCAATTGGGGCCCTTATACATGCGAATGTGTCATAGACAGGATATCAGCGAATGTGTCATAGACAGGATATCAGTTGGGGCCCTTATACACGCGAATGTGTCATAGACAGGATATCAGTTGGGGCCCTTATACACGCGAATGTGTCATAGACAGGATATCAATTGGGGCCCTTTTACACGCGAATGTGTCATAGACAGGATATCAATTGGGGCCCTTATACACGTGAATGTGTCATAGACAGGATATCAATTGGGGCCCTTATACACGCGAATGTGTCATAGACAGGATATCAGTTGGGGCCCTTATACACGCGAATGTGTCATAGACAGGATATCAATTGGGGCCCTTTTACACGCGAATGTGTCATAGACAGGATATCAATTGGGGCCCTTATACACGCGAATGTGTCATAGACAGGATATCAGTTGGGGCCCTTATACACGCGAATGTGTCATAGACAGGATATCAATTGGGGCCCTTATACACGCGAATGTGTCATAGACAGGATATCAATTGGGGCCCTTATACACGCGAATGTGTCATAGACAGGATATCAGTTGGGGCCCTTATACACGCGAATGTGTCATAGACAGGATATCAATTGGGGCCCTTTTACACGCGAATGTGTCATAGACAGGATATCAATTGGGGCCCTTATACACGCGAATGTGTCATAGACAGGATATCAGTTGGGGCCCTTATACACGCGAATGTGTCATAGACAGGATATCAGTTGGGGCCCTTATACACGCGAATGTGTCATAGACAGGATATCAATTGGGGCTCTTATACACGCGAATGTGTCATAGACAGGATATCAATTGGGGCCCTTATACACGCGAATGTGTCATAGACAGGATATCAATTGGGGCCCTTATACACGCGAATGTGTCATAGACAGGATATCAATTGGGGCCCTTATACACGCGAATGTGTCATAAACAGGATATCAATTGGGGCCCTTATACATGCGAATGTGTCATAGACAGGATATCAATTGGGGCCCTTATACACGCGAATGTGTCATAGACAGGATATCAATTGGGGCCCTTATACACGCGAATGTGTCATAGACAGGATATCAATTGGGGCCCTTATACACGCGAATGTGTCATAGACAGGATATCAGTTGGGGCCCTTATACACCCGAATGTGTCATAGACAGGATATCAATTGGGGCCCTTATACACGCGAATGTGTCATAAACAGGATATCAATTGGGGCCCTTATACACGCGAATGTGTCATAGACAGGATATCAATTGGGGCACTTATACACGCGAATGTGTCATAGACAGGATATCAATTGGGGCCCTTATACACGTGAATGTGTCATAGACAGGATATCAATTGGGGCCCTTATACACGTGAATGTGTCATAGACAGGATATCAATTGGGGCACTTATACACGCGAATGTGTCATAGACAGGATATCAATTGGGGCCCTTATACACCCGAATGTGTCATAGACAGGATATCAATTGGGGCCCTTATACACGCGAATGTGTCATAGACAGGATATCAATTGGGGCACTTATACACGCGAATGTGTCATAGACAGGATATCAATTGGGGCCCTTATACACGCGAATGTGTCATAGACAGGATATCAGTTGGGGCACTTATACACGCGAATGTGTCATAGACAGGATATCAATTGGGGCCCTTATACACGCGAATGTGTCATAGACAGGATATCAATTGGGGCACTTATACACGCGAATGTGTCATAGACAGGATATCAATTGGGGCCCTTATACACGCGAATGTGTCATAGACAGGATATCAGTTGGGGCACTTATACACGCGAATGTGTCATAGACAGGATATCAATTGGGGCCCTTATACACGCGAATGTGTCATAGACAGGATATCAATTGGGGCCCTTATACACGCGAATGTGTCATAGACAGGATATCAATTGGGGCCCTTATACACGCGAATGTGTCATAGACAGGATATCAGTTGGGGCACTTATACACGCGAATGTGTCATAGACAGGATATCAGTTGGGGCACTTATACACGCGAATGTGTCATAGACAGGATATCAATTTGGGCCCTTATACACGCGAATGTGTCATAGACAGGATATCAATTGGGGCCCTTATACACGTGAATGTGTCATAGACAGGATATCAATTGGGGCCCTTATACATGCGAATGTGTCATAGACAGGATATCAGTTGGGGCCCTTATACACCCGAATGTGTCATAGACAGGATATCAATTGGGGCACTTATACACGCGAATGTGTCATAGACAGGATATCAATTGGGGCACTTATACACGTGAATGTGTCATAGACAGGATATCAATTGGGGCACTTATACACGCGAATGTGTCATAGACAGGATATCAATTGGGGAACCAGTAAATAGCTCACCTATATAAGTCAGGAACCAGTCCTCCTGCAATTCCACATCAATATAATTCCGTATCTTATCTTGTAGGACAATCAACATACACACAGGAGTTTGAACATCACCCTGGAGATACAATGTATCTTATTAACAATAATTAAAACCTAAATTAAGTCCACCTCAAAATTAAAACCATCTCGTTAATAAGACCATATTTTCACGTTCAAGTTTTCACTTTTTCTTAACTCAATTATCAGACCACCTCACAACTTTGACCAACTATCTCAAGGTCAATATAGTTTGTAACATTTCCGAATGAACTAAACAGAACGTACCTCTGCAGCAAAATTTTTCAACATATCAGTGACAATATTGATGAACTGCCAGTCAGGATACTGTACAAGTCTCATATCTGTGGTTAACACTTTATTTGTTGATTGATCCGGGTTCGTATTTGTTACAACACTATTACATAGTTCGTTTTCTAACGCCAGTTGAGCCTGCGTATCTGTACCCCCATGTTGGAACGTTTCTAGGGGAGCCTCTCGGTCCAGTATTTCGTGTCTAGGATGGAATGCTTCAGATGGTAGAACCCATTCCTAGAATATAATAACATGTTACAGTGTCAGCGAACAAGACATACAATAATATATCTAGAGAAGTACAATACGAAACAGTAGCTCAATATGAAAGTGTAGCTCAGTATTAAGGTGTAGCTCAATATGAAAGTGTAGCTCAGTATTAAGGTGTAGCTCAATATGAAAGTGTAGCTCAGTATTAAGGTGTAGCTCAATATGAGAGTGTGGCTCAGTATTAAGGTGTAGCTCAATATGAAAGTGTAGCTCAGTATTAAGGTGTAGCTCAATATGAAAGTGTAGCTCAGTATTAAGGTGTAGCTCAATATGAGAGTGTAGCTCAGTATTAAGGTGTAGCTCAATATGAGAGTGTAGCTCAGTATTAAGGTGTAGCTCAATATGAGAGTGTAGCTCAGTATTAAGGTGTAGCTCAATATGAGAGTGTAGCTCAGTATTAAGGTGTAGCTCAATATGAGAGTGTAACTCAGTATTAAGGTGTAGCTCAATATGAAAGTGTAGCTCAGTATTAAGGTGTAGCTCAATATGAGAGTGTAGCTCAATGCAATTTCGTTTGAAATAAGGTTACGGTTCATTAATAAACATTATTTCTGGAGCCAAAAGGCGGCTTTTATACAGGAATTTAATCATTATTATTAATCTAATATCACTGAAAACGCCGGAAATTAAAATTACTGCCGATGACGAAGAAAACGTGTATTTATTAGCAGCCCACGTTTAATTCTTGAACCAGTTACTCCAGCATTGCAGGACATCAACTATGAAAATTCAATATACGCTTTTATGCCCCGAGATTTTCAAACAAATAACCATGCAATCACTTTCGTTTTTGGGTCTAGCATACGATAAAATCCGTACCGTACGGTCCGTAATTCCGCCTGCTCCGTATTTTACCAGGAATGAAAATTATTATAGTAAATTCATATTACTATTATTTTTGCCTGATGATTTATATCTCATAGTCTGTGCTATGATTATTCTCATATAATTTAAGACATTGTATGTTTAGTTTATGTTACATATGTGGCCTAGTGTTTATGTACATGTATTGCTTCTTGCATGTGACTGACTTGTGTTTGGGAGTATACATTGTCTTCATCTTTCAATTTGAATAATGAATAATTGATAATGAGATGTATTGTATGAACTATAATAACGATAATAAAATAAACAAGAAATAAATAACAGTGCTACAGTGAATCATCCTACAAGCTACAGTGAATCATCCTACAAGCTACAGTGAATCATCCTACAAGCTACAGTGAATCATCCTACAAGCTACAGTGAATCATCCTACAAGGTACAGTGAATCATCCTACAAGCTACAGTGAATCATCCTACAAGCTACAGTGAATCATCCTACAAGGTACAGTGAATCATCCTACAAGCTACAGTGAATCATCCTACAAGCTACAGTGAATCATCCTACAAGGTACAGTTAATCATCCTACAAGGTACAGTGAATCATCCTACAAGCTACAGTGAATCATCCTACGAGCTACAGTGAATCATCCTACAAGGTACAGTGAATCATCCTACAAGGTACAGTGAATCATCCTACAAGCTACAGTGAATCATCCTACAAGGTACAGTTAATCATCCTACAAGGTACAGTGAATCATCCTACAAGCTACAGTGAATCATCCTACAAGGTACAGTGAATCATCCTACAAGGTACAGTGAATCATCCTACAAGCTACAGTGAATCATCCTACAAGGTACAGTGAATCATCCTACAAGGTACAGTGAATCATCCTACAAGGTACAGTGAATCATCCTACAAGGTACAGTGAATCATCCTACAAGGTACAGTTAATCATCCTACAAGGTACAGTGAATCATCCTACAAGGTACAGTGAATCATCCTACAAGGTACAGTTAATCATCCTACAAGCTACAGAGCATCATCCTACAAGGTACAGTGAATCATCCTACAAGCTACAGTGAATCATCCTACAAGCTACAGTGAATCATCCTACAAGCTACAGTGAATCATCCTACAAGCTACAGTGAATCATCCTACAAGCTACAGTGAATCATCCTACAAGGAACAGTGAATCATCCTACAAGGTACAGTGAATCATCCTACAAGGTACAGTGAATCATCCTACAAGCTACAGAGAATCATCCTACAAGCTACAGTGAATCATCCTACAAGGTACAGTGAATCATCCTACAAGCTACAGTGAATCATCCTACAAGCTACAGTGAATCATCCTACAAGCTACAGTGAATCATCCTACAAGCTACAGAGAATCATCCTACAAGGTACAGAGAATCATCCTACAAGCTACAGAGAATCATCCTACAAGGTACAGAGAATCATCCTACAAGCTACAGTGAATCATCCTACAAGCTACAGTGAATCATCCTAAAAGCTACAGTGAATCATCCTACAAGCTACAGTGAATCATCCTACAAGCTACAGAGAATCATCCTACAAGGTACAGAGAATCATCCTACAAGCTACAGTGAATCATCCTACAAGCTACAGTGAATCATCCTAAAAGCTACAGTGAATCATCCTACAAGCTACAGTGAATCATCCTACAAGCTACAGTTAATCATCCTACAAGCTACAGTGAATCATCCTACAAGCTACAGTGAATCATCCTACAAGCTACAGTGAATCATCCTACAAGCTACAGTGAATCATCCTACAAGCTACAGTGAATCATCCTACAAGCTACAGAGAATCATCCTACAAGCTACAGTGAATCATCCTACAAGGTACAGAGAATCATCCTACAAGCTACAGTGAATCATCCTACAAGCTACAGTGAATCATCCTAAAAGCTACAGTGAATCATCCTACAAGCTACAGTGAATCATCCTACAAGCTACAGTGAATCATCCTACAAGCTACAGTGAATCATCCTACAAGCTACAGAGAATCATCCTACAAGGTACAGAGAATCATCCTACAAGCTACAGTGAATCATCCTACAAGCTACAGTGAATCATCCTAAAAGCTACAGTGAATCATCCTACAAGCTACAGTGAATCATCCTACAAGCTACAGTTAATCATCCTACAAGCTACAGTGAATCATCCTACAAGCTACAGTGAATCATCCTACAAGCTACAGTGAATCATCCTACAAGCTACAGTGAATCATCCTACAAGCTACAGTGAATCATCCTACAAGCTACAGAGAATCATCCTACAAGCTACAGTGAATCATCCTACAAGCTACAGTGAATCATCCTACAAGGTACAGTGAATCATCCTACAAGCTACAGTGAATCATCCTACAAGGTACAGTGAATCATCCTACAAGGTACAGTTAATCATCCTACAAGGTACAGTGAATCATCCTACAAGGTACAGTTAATCATCCTACAAGCTACAGAGCATCATCCTACAAGGTACAGTGAATCATCCTACAAGCTACAGTGAATCATTCTACAAGCTACAGTGAATCATCCTACAAGGTACAGTGAATCATCCTACAAGCTACAGTGAATCATCCTACAAGGTACAGTGAATCATCCTACAAGCTACAGTGAATCATACTACAAGCTACAGTGAATCATCCTACAAGCTACAGTGAATCATCCTACAAGCTACAGTGAATCATCCTACAAGGTCTGTTAGAAATCAATGTAGGACTGAAACCAAAACAAAGTATGAAAAAAATAAGCGAAAACTCCTGCAATTTCTCTCTACATTTTCTTGTTTAAGATCAGGACAAGTAAACATTTGATCAGGACAAGTGATTTTTAAATCTACTTGTCTGATTTGTCCAGTAGTACAAAAAGTTAACGTTTAGCCCTGTACAAATTTACAGCTCAATACAAATGTACAGCTCAATACAAAATAGCTCAATACAAATTTACAGCTCAATACAAGAGTGTAGGAATTGAGCTGTACTTTTATAAAATGGTATATATTTAACCTGTTTATTGTTGTCAGTGAAACCATTTATTGTCCTCAAGTCGTAAGATCCAGGTTCACCGTCACCAAAGAATATATCCCAGTCCGGGTTGATCTGTCCTCTTGCAATATTAGACAACTTAAAATCCATCTCCTTATCGTCCATCTCATCGTCGGAGTTTCCTACAATATCAATATTTATGTGATGGAGCTTTAAATCATATACTCCGTACATTTAAATATGCACAGTCTGAGACCTGCGAAGTGTTTCTAAAGCGTCATTTTATTGCATTTTGAAGAAATTTAATATGAAAATACCCAATATTTACAATGACATATATCAGTTCATTTCTAGTATCCCTATGTTTTGTGGTTTTTTTTCAATGTACTGAGAACAGCCAGGTTCATGTAGAGACTTTTCAAGCAATTAGGGTAGATAGATAGATAGATTTATTTCTCCTAAAATGCACAAATTTGGCCTAAGATCATAGAACTTAATTTGATGACCAGTCTTAGAATGGAGCCTTTCCATGTGTCAAAACTCATACCCGACGTTCCTTCAGCATTTTTATCATCAATATCAGTGTCTGTAATCACTTCTTTAACGAGTTTATCTGAAATATAACAACAAGACAGAATAAAGTACTAGAGTACAACACGCTGTGGACGATACAAATCAGCAGCAATTATGTAGAAAAATATTTGCAAATTGCCGTTATATCCTACTTTCACTTTGTCTGCGAGTATCAGCATAAAGTGTAATGCTGTGATAATCAGGAATGAAACTCAGTATCAATACAGTCCAGCCATTTTGTTCAGTTTTAGGGGATGATGGCGAGTCCATTTGATAGGGGAAATTTGCATCATGAATCACCAAATTCATGGTATTTATAAGGCCAAAATTTTAATTAATTTACTGAAGGGAATTTCTTTCGAAGTAGGGGAAAATATATGTCTTTGGGGAATGGGGCCCAATAACGGCACCAAATTTGCCATAAAAAAGGGCTGCAATCGGACCTCGTTTATTCAACAACCTTCTATCCGAATACTTGGTATCATAAGAAATAAATATCACGTCCCGATGTATTCAAATGAGCGATCTAGATTTTTATGAATTTTACTGCACAAGGATAAAGTGAAAATTAAAAACATGAGACAATATGGTACATACTTTTATCCGGCTCCAATTTGTCGATATGTCGTGATGTAGCAGTGGACGTTGTTCTGTTCTGATGTTGAGATTTGGAATCACTTTGATTTGTACAATACAACATACACAGTATTAACCAGGCTTGAGCGACCTGAAATAGAATTATACATACACCATCTCCTGTGACCGAGTGGTTAAGGCATCTGGCTTTGGAGCGGGAGGTGGAAGATTTGAATGCCAGGAAGGATCTGTCCTTATATGGCAGTGTATTGAGCCGCCAGCACCCAATTGTTTAAATCTTAACTGCGGTACATTTTAGCCAAGAGTTAAAATCTGGTTAATTAATCAGTTTGGTAAATGGCTTGTATAAAACTTGTGTTAATAACTGCTCAGTTATAAATACATCTCATGTTTTGATGTATCTTCCTAGGCACCTCCAATTTGAAACTATGCATTGTTCTAAAAGAAATTTCGGACCTGATGAATGTGACTGGACGAGGTCTGACTGTACGTGTACAATATAATGCTTGTAAATACAGAAGAGATTTATTCAAATTGTTACAAGACAGTTTCAGAGCTGAGGTAAAATTCAAAGTTGATCTATAAAGTAAGAACAGTCATACATTTTTAAATGGACAAGGGTTCAAGACCCAGCTTGAGCCATATTCTTCCCATTTCCACAACCTAGGCCCCGATCTCCCGAGCATCTAAAATAGAAATCTCAGCTCAAAATTTTCTGCGACAAAACTCATCTAATTTTCGTGTTGTTATACCAATTTTGAGTCCAGTTTCAGATGAGAAAAATCTCAAGGATTTGAGCCAATATTTGAGCTGAGATTTGAGCCAATATTTGAGCTGAGATTGAGCTCAGACTGAGATACTTCAGGAGATCGGGGCCTGAAATAGGCGCAAATTTTCGACAAAAACCCAGGTAAAAGTAAATGAGTGACTAATAGAAGCAGTAAGCATATATTACAATCAATGTTAAGATTGGTTTCAATATGGAATAGATTATATCAGGAATTCACTAAAAAACTATTTTTACCACAGGGTAAAAACAAAATTTAAATCTGAAAACTGAAAAAGTATTTGGCTCCACAATTTTATTAACAGAGCATCCTACCGACTGATTGACCAACCAACAGAGTGGCTCCCGTATATCAAACCTTTTTTTTGCGGGGTATAAAAACCCAAATGTCTAGCAATCGGGAATTGAACTATTATCTAGCAATAAATATAATTACCTGTCCTCTGTTCAACGACTGTGAGACTTCAGCGTTATGATTACACATTTCCTCCATAGATTTCCCAGTAAGCATGTATCTTCTAGCAGATTCTACCATCCAGGATAATTCCTATATCACAGAGCACAAAGTTAGACATACTGTAGAACAATGTCTGAGGTTATAAAACAGAGTCTGGAAACCAGTCTCAGAATTCAGCCTTGTCATTGGTCAATACCGAAACCAGTCATAAAATGAAACCATGCCATTGGTCAATATCTAAACCAGTCTCAGCATGCATTGATCCATTCTAAGGCTGGACTTAGAAACAACCAATCTGCTTGAGTTTTGAGAATGTTCTTCAAGCTCAGTTATATAACCTTAGACATATTTATTTGTCCATTAGATTTTGTTTAGAAGTTATGTTTCCAACAATGGTCATGCACACAATAAAAGGGAAAGGCTCAGAAGAAAGTTGAAAGACAAAACTACTACATTGTATTCCCCCAACGATAACACGATCTCCGACCGAACATGTAACCTGACAAAACTACTGTATTGTATTCCCCAAACGATAACACGATCTCCGACCAAACATGTAACCTGACAAAACTACTGCATTGTATTCCCCAAACAATAACACGATCTCCGACCGAACATGTAACCTGACAAAACTACTGCATTGTATTCCCCAAACAATAACATGATCTCCGACCGAACATGTAATCTGACAAAACTACTGCATTGTATTCCCCAAACAATAACATGATCTCCGACCGAAATGTAACCTGACAAAACTACTGCATTGTATTCCCCAAACAATAACATGATCTCCGACCGAACATTATTATTAGCGGTTGGATTAATACCGCGGATTGCATTTTGGATTATATTAGCGGTTGGATTGATACTGCGGATTGCATTTTGGATTATATTAGCGGTTGGATTGATACTGCAGATTGCATTTTGGATTATATTAGCGGTTGGATTGATACCGCGGATTGCATTTTGGATTATATTAGCGGTTGGATTGATACCGCAGATTGCATTTTGGATTATATTAGGGGTTGGATTAATACCGCGGATTGCATTTTGGATTATATTAGCGGTTGGATTGATACTGCAGATTGCATTTTGGATTATATTAGCGGTTGGATTGATACCGCGGATTGCATTTTGGATTATATTAGCGGTTGGATTGATACCGCAGATTGCATTTTGGATTATATTAGCGGTTGGATTGATACCGCGGATTGGATTTTGGATTATATTAGCGGTTGGATTGATACCGCATATTGGATTTTGGATTATATTAGCGGTTGGATTGATACCGCAGATTGCATTTTGGATTATATTAGCGGTTGGATTGATACTGCAGATTGCATTTTGGATTATATAAGCGGTTGGATTGATACCCCAGATTGGATTTTGGATTATATTAGCGGTTGGATTGATACCGCAGATTGGATTTTGGATTATATTAGCGGTTGGATTGATACGATTTTGGATATTAGCAATTTTGGATTTTGCTTTGGAATATAATCACATTTTTGCTTGTCGCTGGTTATATAGCTAGGCAAGTCGCGTAGTTTTGCTTGTAGCTGGTTATATAGCTAGGCAAGTCGCGTAGTTTTGCTTGTCGCTGGTTATATAGCTAGGCAAGTCGCGTAGTTTTGCTTGTAGCTGGTTATATAGCTAGGCAAGTCGCGTAGTTTTGCTTGTAGCTGGTTATATAGCTAGGCAAGTTGCGTAGTTTTGCTTGTAGCTGGTTATATAGCTAGGCAAGTCGCGTAGTTTTGCTTGTCGCTGGTTATATAGCTAGGCAAGTCGCGTAGTTTTGCTTGTAGCTGGTTATATAGCTAGGCAAGTCGCGTAGTTTTGCTTGCTCCATTAATATCTTTTCCTTATTAATATGAATGTAAGAATAATAACAATGACATTGTTTTGTATATATTGTTATAAATAAACATGTTTGCTTGTATCTTTTGTTCTGTTTGGTCTTAAAATGGTATATACTAAAATAAAGACTTTTCCGAGACAGCACTTAGTTTGAGATGTCAACATTTCGTTGGGAAATACTCGATGTCATTACCAACATCATTAATACAGGTTTGTTTTCATGGAAGCATCCATATTATCATTGGGGAATTAATTATATAGATTTACTATGTTTAAAACATGCAACTGAACTAATTATAGAATATATATAATATACTGCAAGAATTTAGTGTTATATAGGTAAAATTTAACACTATTACAGTTCATTTGAAACAAATTGTTTGAAAATTATTTGTCCATAATCTAATATCAAAATGAGCTTTGTACTAGAATTAATTTTATTAAAAAACTTTGTACTAGAATTAACTTTATTAAAATAACACTTTCAACTAGAATTAATTTTATTAAAATAACACAAACTCAATACTTTCCAATACTTCATATATTTTTTTATTTCATACAAAGAAATTAGGCTACTGAATAATTACACAATTGAAATTAGGAGCTAAAAGTCGTCTCATGCCATCAATTGTGTTTCCTCTACAAATATTTACAATATTTCAGGAAATATTACATGCAAATCTAGAACTAAATATCTGAGAATGAAATCAATCAAGTCAATACAATAAGGCCAGATATCTCTATTTGCTATACACTGAAGTAGGCTCCATTAATAGGGATTTCTTTTATTTCAAATACTTTTTTAAACAGTTGTATATCGACAGAGGTCATTATTTCTGAATTCTTTGCCATGACAAAAATTGCAGTCGGCGACAAAATAATACCGTCGGTAATGTCACAGGAAACTGAGATATTTTTCAGCCATATTTCAGACAAAACTCGCAGACAAATCGTACACAATTTTGAAGAGTACAAAGTGCAGCATAGCGTATTGTGAGTACTACAGCAGTTATATTTCTATTATTTTCCTATCCAGAAAAACATACACCCATACATACAGTGTATACTGGTCAAACATACATCCATACATACAGTGTATACTGGTCAAACATACATCCATACATACAGTGTATACTGGTCAAACATACATCCATACATACAGTGTATACTGGTCAAACATACATCCATACATACAGTGTATACTAGTCAAACATACATCCATACATACAGTGTATACTGGTCAAACATACATCCATACATACAGTGTATACTAGTCAAACATACATCCATACATACAGTGTATACTGGTCAAACATACATCCATACATACAGTGTATACTGGTCAAACATACATCCATACATACAGTGTATACTGGTCAAACATACATCCATACATACAGTGTATACTGGTCAAACATACATCCATACATACAGTGTATACTGGTCAAACATACATCCATACATACAGTGTATACTGGTCAAACATACATCCATACATACAGTGTATACTGGTCAAACATACATCCATACATACAGTGTATACTGGTCAAACATACATCCATACATACAGTGTATACTGGTCAAACATACATCCATACATACAGTGTATACTGGTCAAACATACAACCATACATACAGTGTATACTGGTCAAACATACATCCATACATACAGTGTATACTGGTCAAACATACATCCATACATACAGTGTATACTGGTCAAACATACATCCATACATACAGTGTATACTGGTCAAACATACATCCATACATACAGTGTATACTGGTCAAACATACATCCATACATACAGTGTATACTGGTCAAACATACACCCATACATACAGTGTATACTGGTCAAACATACATCCATAAATACAGTGTATACTGGTCAAACATACATCCATACATAGTCTAAACTGGTCAAACATACACCCATACATACAGTGTATACTGGTCAAACATACATCCATACATAGTGTATACTGGTCAAACATACACCCATACATACAGTGTATACTGGTCAAACTTACATCCATACATACAGTGTATACTGGTCAAACATACACCCATACATACAGTGTATACTGGTCAAACATACATCCATACATACAGTGTATACTGGTCAAACATACATCCATACATACAGTGTATACTGGTCAAACATACATCCATACATACAGTGTATACTGGTCAAACATACATCCATACATACAGTGTATACTGGTCAAACATACACCCATACATACAGTGTATACTGGTCAAACATACATCCATACATACAGTGTATACTGGTCAAACATACACCCATACATACAGTGTATACTGGTCAAACATACACCCATACATACAGTGCATACTGGTCAAACATACACCCATACATACAGTGTATACTGGTCAAAAGTGCTTACCCCGTATTTTGAAGTTTGAGAATCTTCACTACATTATCAAACGATAATCTATACAATAAATGTGATTTGACAGGTAAACATGGACTGTTTAGTTAAATTCTTTTGCATCATTAATTTATAGATCACTGTAATCAAAATCAACAGAAGATGCATCCAGTAAGTTTGTAGAAACCACTTGAAATATACTCATGGGTCAGCACCTTTGACCAGTATAGATACTTGGCATATACAGTGCAACTTATGCAGGCATGAGAATGCATAATTTCAAAATCAGCTGTAAATTTGGCAAGGGGTCCAGGGGGCAGCTGAAGCTCCTGGCTTTAAAGCATCTTAGATTACTTAAATTGTCTCAATAATTGGCCATTGCAAGCGTCAAATCCATGGATGCCTGCTATGTTCATTATTTTGAATGTATGAATAACAAGAAAGTGGTTGACTAACAACGTGATCGGACAGTGCCATCAACAGATATAGGGGTCAGTTCCGATATGGACTGTCAGTTAGCCACCAGCAAGTTATATAAAGGTTACTGTTTGCCATCAGTCTAGTGCCTGGCATTAAGGAATAGAAATCAGGAAGTAAATTTACTCAGAAAGACGGTGTCTTGTAAGTCGGAAAGGGCTGGCCTTTTAAATAGAGGTGACACTTTAACAATCATACATTTTACTTTACCAATAAACTATGATATGGTATAACCCCTCCTGATTATATCGAGGGTCGCACTGTATACACCTGGTTTACTGTAGATATACATGGTTTATTACTACAAGAAGAGAGGTCCATGGAAGTGATTAGTGCCTACATAGTACTATTTTGTCAGAGAAAATAAAAACATATCTAACAAAATAAAATAACAATAGTCAATGAATACAGTGTAACCAGTCCATAACGACACATGCAGGGTTCTGACATAACTGTCAGATATAGCAAGTCGTCGTAGGGGTCCTGACCTAAGTGTCAGATACATAAAGTCGTCGTTTGTACACACGGGGTCCTGATGTAAGCGTTGGAACAGGTGTCGTTATGGGCAGGTTATACCGTACTCAGTTTACCAGTCCACATCCTGTATTAGTATGATGAAATGATGTTAGAACCAAAGCATTAAAAGCGTGTACCTCAATAGGAACTACCTGTCCTGTATCCCGGAACACTTGCATGTACGCCGTCACGTCAACAAAATGATCATTACGATCTGAACTCTTCTTGTTGAGTAACCCCGCCATAATACCACCAGCATCGGCACTTGGATTCAACTTTCCTGGTGAAAAAAGGATATAGTACATTACTCCCTCTATTGAGCAAGAACCTCTCTTCAACAACAGAATAAACAACAGATATCACTGAAGGTGACTGTTATCCCCACAATACCGCTTTGTCAGACATATTTTTAGAGAAAATCAAAGATGGCCACCAGATGGATCTTGAATGTGATAACAAATAAATTACATCACACACTACAGCTCATCATATAAACATCACACACTACAGCTCATCATATAAACATCACACACTACAGCTCATCATATAAACATCACACTCTACAGCTCATCATATAAACATCACACTCTACAGCTCATCATATAAACATCACACTCTACAGCTCATCATATAAACATCACACTCTACAGCTCATCATATAAACATCACACACTACAGCTCATCATATAAACATCACACACTACAGCTCATCATATAAGCATCACACTCTACAGCTCATCATATAAGCATCACACACCACAGCTCATCATATAAGCATCACACACTACAGCTCATCATATAAACATCACACACTACAGCTCATCATATAAACATCACACACTACAGCTCATCATATAAACATCACACACCACAGCTCATCATATAAACATCACACACTACAGCTTATCATATAAGCATCACACACTACAGCTTATCATATAAACATCACACACCACAGCTCATCATATAAACATCACACACCACAGCTCATCATATAAGCATCACACACTACAGCTTATCATATAAACATCACACACCACAGCTCATCATATAAGCATCACACTCTACAGCTCATCATATAAGCATCACACACTACAGCTCATCATATAAGCATCACACACTACAGCTCATCATATAAGCATCACACTCTACAGCTCATCATATAAACATCACACACCACAGCTCATCATATAAGCATCACACTCTACAGCTTATCATATAAACATCACACACTACAGCTTATCATATAAACATCACACACTACAGCTTATCATATAAGCATCACACTCTACAGCTCATCATATAAACATCACACACCACAGCTCATCATATAAGCATCACACACTACAGCTCATCATATAAACATCACACACTACAGCTCATCATATAAACATCACACACCACAGCTCATCATATAAGCATCACACACTACAGCTCATCATATAAACATCACACACTACAGCTTATCATATAAACATCACACTCTACAGCTCATCATATAAGCATCACACACTACAGCTTATCATATAAACATCACACACCACAGCTCATCATATAAACATCACACACTACAGCTCATCATATAAACATCACACACTACAGCTCATCATATAAACATCACACACTACAGCTCATCATATAAGCATCACACACTACAGCTCATCATATAAACATCACACACTACAGCTCATCATATAAACATCACACACCACAGCTCATCATATAAGCATCACACACTACAGCTCATCATATAAACATCACACACTACAGCTTATCATATAAACATCACACTCTACAGCTCATCATATAAGCATCACACACTACAGCTTATCATATAAACATCACACACCACAGCTCATCATATAAACATCACACACTACAGCTCATCATATAAACATCACACTCTACAGCTTATCATATAAACATCACACACTACAGCTCATCATATAAGCATCACACACTACAGCTTATCATATAAACATCACACACCACAGCTCATCATATAAACATCACACACTACAGCTTATCATATAAACATCACACACTACAGCTCATCATATAAACATCACACACCACAGCTCATCATATAAGCATCACACACCACAGCTCATCATATAAGCATCACACACTACAGCTCATCATATAAACATCACACTCTACAGCTTATCATATAAACATCACACACTACAGCTTATCATATAAACATCACACACTACAGCTTATCATATAAGCATCACACACTACAGCTCATCATATAAACATCACACACTACAGCTCATCATATAAACATCACACACTACAGCTTATCATATAAACATCACACACTACAGCTCATCATATAAACATCACACACTACAGCTCATCATATAAACATCACACACTACAGCTCATCATATAAACATCACACACTACAGCTCATCATATAAACATCACACACTACAGCTTATCATATAAACATCACACACTACAGCTCATCATATAAGCATCACACTCTACAGCTCATCATATAAGCATCACACACTACAGCTTATCATATAAGCATCACACACTACAGCTCATCATATAAACATCACACACTACAGCTTATCATATAAACATCACACACTACAGCTCATCATATAAGCATCACACTCTACAGCTCATCATATAAACATCACACTCTACAGCTCATCATATAAACATCACACTCTACAGCTCATCATATAAACATCACACACCACAGCTCATCATATAAGCATCACACACTACAGCTCATCATATAAGCATCACACTCTACAGCTCATCATATAAGCATCACACTCTACAGCTCATCATATAAGCATCACACTCTACAGCTCATCATATAAGCATGTTTTAAGAAAACTAGTCGGACCTCGTTCATTCGAATTCATTGGGTCGGAAATATCATTTTGAATAATAAATAGTTTCAAATAACCCATTTCAATTTGATGTGATAAAGAGTTACATTGGGACCTGATATAAATTTTGTATTCGGATAGAAGGTTGTCAAATAAACAAGGTTTTTCAACAAAATAGTAAAGTTGTGAATGTTTTCACAATGTAAATTTTAGGCATCCTGAGTTCCTCTATGTCTAAGGTATTCAGTTGCAAATATTTCAAGATCAGCTGAATCTTAGTGAACACCGACCCTGATCTCAGCCCCTTGGTGGATGTTAGTGAACACCGACCCTGATCTCAGCCCCTTGGTGGATGTTAGTGAACACCGACACTGATCTCAGCCCCTTGGTGGATGTTAGTGAACACCGACCCTGATCTCAGCCCCTTGGTGGATGTTAGTGAACACCGACCCTGATCTCAGCCCCTTGGTGGATGTTAGTGAACACCGACCCTGATCTCAGCCCCTTGGTGGATGTTACATACCTTGTTTATCACTGTTTGCATGTCCAACAAGCCCGTGTACGCTGATGTCGACGCCTGCGGGAACGAGCTCCTCTCCTGGCCTCTTGGCATCACGGAACACATGCTGATATAATAACGAATCTTTGCTACCACTCAACATGACATGCGGATCTTTGTTCTTGAATATAATACCTGTAGCATATCGTAAAATCTCATTTAAAGACGACATAGAATAAGGACTAATTTCGTTAATAAGATCTAGATCAAATTAAGTCAATATGCCTCTTTATGTCTCGCTACCAACATGCCTCTCTATGTCTCGTTACCAACATGCCTCTCTATGTCTCGCTACCAACATGCCTCTCTATGTCTCGCTACCAATATGCCTCTCTATGTCTCGCTACCAACATGCATCTCTATGTCTCGCTACCAACATGCCTCTCTATGTCTCGCTACCAACATGCCTCTCTATATCTCGCTACCAACATGCCTCTCTATGTCTCGCTACCAACATGCCTCTCTATGTCTCGCTACCAACATGTATGCCTCTCTATGTCTCGCTACCAATATGCCTCTCTATGTCTCGCTACCAATATGCCTCTCTATGTCTCGCTACCAACATGCCTCTCTATGTCTCGCTACCAACATGCCTCTCTATGTCTCGCTACCAACATGTATGCCTCTCTATGTCTCGCTACCAACATGTATGCCTCTCTATGTCTCGCTACCAACATGTATGCCTCTCTATGTCTCGCTACCAACATGTATGCCTCTCTATGTCTCGCTACCAACATGTATGCCTCTCTATGTCTCGCTACCAACATGTATGCCTCTCTATGTCTCGCTACCAACATGTATGCCTCTCTATGTCTCGCTACCAACATGTATGCCTCTCTATGTCTCGCTTCCAACATGTATGCCTCTCTATGTCTCGCTACCAACATGTATGCCTCTCTATGTCTCGCTACCAACATGTATGCCTCTCTATGTCTCACTACCAACATGTATGCCTCTCTATGTCTCGCTACCAACATGTATGCCTCTCTATGTCTCGCTACCAACATGTATGCCTCTCTATGTCTCACTACCAACATGTATGCCTCTCTATGTCTCGCTACCAACATGTATGCCTCTCTATGTCTCGCTACCAACATGTATGCCTCTCTATGTCTCACTACCAACAGGCCTCTCTATGTCTCACTACCAACATGCCTCTCTATGTCTCGCTACCAACATGTATGCCTCTCTATGTCTCACTACCAACAGGCCTCTCTATGTCTCGCTACCAACATGCCTCTCTATGTCTCGCTACCAACATGTATGCCTCTCTATGTCTCGCTACCAACATGTATGCCTCTCTATGTCTCACTACCAACAGGCCTCTCTATGTCTCGCTACCAACATGCCTCTCTATGTCTCGCTACCAACATGCCTCTCTATGTCTCGCTACCAACATGTATGCCTCTCTATGTCTCGCTACCAATATGCCTCTCTATGTCTCGCTACCAATATGCCTCTCTATGTCTCGCTACCAATATGCCTCTCTATGTCTCGCTACCAACATGTGTGCCTCTCTATGTCTTGCTACCAACATGTATGCCTCTCTATGTCTCGCTTCCAACATGTATGCCTCTCTATGTCTCACTACCAACAGGCCTCTCTATGTCTCGCTACCAACATGCCTCTCTATGTCTCGCTACCAACATGTATGCCTCTCTATGTCTCGCTACCAACATGTATGCCTCTCTATGTCTCGCTACCAACATGCCTCTCTATGTCTCGCTTCCAACATGTATGCCTCTCTATGTCTCGCTACCAACATGTATGCCTCTCTATGTCTCACTACCAACAGGCCTCTCTATGTCTCGCTACCAACATGCCTCTCTATGTCTCACTACCAACAGGCCTCTCTATGTCTCGCTACCAACATGCCTCTCTATGTCTCGCTACCAACATGTATGCCTCTCTATGTCTCGCTACCAACATGTATGCCTCTCTATGTCTCGCTACCAACATGCCTCTCTATGTCTCGCTACCAACATGTATGCCTCTCTATGTCTCGCTACCAACATGCCTCTCTATGTCTCGCTACCAACATGTATGCCTCTCTATGTCTCGCTACCAACATGCCTCTCTATGTCTCGCTACCAACATGTATGCCTCTCTATGTCTCGCTACCAACATGTATGCCTCTCTATGTCTCGCTACCAACATGCCTCTCTATGTCTCGCTACCAACATGTATGCCTCTCTATGTCTCGCTACCAACATGTATGCCTCTCTATGTCTCGCTACCAACATGTATGCCTCTCTATGTCTCGCTACCAACATGTATGCCTCTCTATGTCTCGCTACCAACATGCCTCTCTATGTCTCGCTACCAACATGCCTCTCTATGTCTCGCTACCAACATGTATGCCTCTCTATGTCTCGCTACCAACATGTATGCCTCTCTATGTCTCACTACCAACATGTATGCCTCTCTATGTCTCACTACCAACAGGCCTCTCTATGTCTCGCTACCAACATGCCTCTCTATGTCTCGCTACCAACATGCCTCTCTATGTCTCGCTACCAACATGTATGCCTCTCTATGTCTCACTACCAACAGGCCTCTCTATGTCTCGCTACCAACATGCCTCTCTATGTCTCGCTACCAATATGCCTCTCTATGTCTCGCTACCAACATGTATGCCTCTCTATGTCTCGCTACCAACATGCCTCTCTATGTCTCGCTACCAACATGCCTCTCTATGTCTCGCTACCAACATGTATGCCTCTCTATGTCTCGCTACCAATATGCCTCTCTATGTCTCGCTACCAATATGCCTCTCTATGTCTCGCTACCAATATGCCTCTCTATGTCTCGCTACCAACATGCCTCTCTATGTCTCGCTACCAACATGTATGCCTCTCTATGTCTCGCTACCAACATGCCTCTCTATGTCTCGCTACCAATATGCCTCTCTATGTCTCGCTACCAACATGCCTCTCTATGTCTCGCTACCAACATGCCACTCTATGTCTCGCTACCAACATGCCTCTCTATGTCTCGCTACCAACATGTACGCCTCTCTATGTCTCTCTACCAACATGCCTCTCAATGTCTCGCTTCCAACATGTATGCCTCTCTATGTCTCGCTACCAACATGCCTCTCTATGTCTCGCTACCAACATGTATGCCTCTCTATGTCTCGCTACCAACATGTATGCCTCTCTATGTCTCGCTACCAATATGCCTCTCTATGTCTCGCTACCAACATGCCTCTCTATGTCTCGCTACCAACATGCCACTCTATGTCTCGCTACCAACATGCCTCTCTATGTCTCGCTACCAACATGTACGCCTCTCTATGTCTCTCTACCAACATGCCTCTCAATGTCTCGCTACCAATATGCCTCTCTATGTCTCGCTACCAATATGCCTCTCTATGTCTCGCTACCAACATGCCTCTCTATGTCTCGCTACCAACATGTATGCCTCTCTATGTCTCGCTACCAACATGTATGCCTCTCTATGTCTCGCTACCAACATGTATGCCTCTCTATGTCTCGCTACCAACATGTATGCCTCTCTATGTCTCGCTACCAACATGTATGCCTCTCTATGTCTCGCTACCAACATGTATGCCTCTCTATGTCTCGCTACCAATATGCCTCTCTATGTCTCGCTACCAACATGTATGCCTCTCTATGTCTCGCTACCAACATGTATGCCTCTCTATGTCTCGCTACCAACATGTATGCCTCTCTATGTCTCGCTACCAACATGTATGCCTCTCTATGTCTCGCTACCAACATGTATGCCTCTCTATGTCTCGCTACCAACATGTATGCCTCTCTATGTCTCGCTACCAACATGTATGCCTCTCTATGTCTCGCTACCAACATGTATGCCTCTCTATGTCTCGCTACCAACATGTATGCCTCTCTATGTCTCGCTACCAACATGTATGCCTCTCTATGTCTCGCTACCAACATGTATGCCTCTCTATGTCTCGCTACCAACATGTATGCCTCTCAATGTCTCGCTACCAACATGTATGCCTCTCTATGTCTCGCTACCAACATGTATGCCTCTCTATGTCTCGCTACCAATATGCCTCTCTATGTCTCGCTACCAACATGCCTCTCTATGTCTCGCTACCAACATGCCTCTCTATGTCTCGCTACCAACAAGATTCTATTTATGACATCAGAGCAGGAAAAGCTGATTTCGTCAAAACATTGTTGATAAACACCTATACACTAGAAAAGTACGACATGTGTAATTTGGTCTTCCGTGAACAAAAGCTGACGTAATCAAAATGTGGTTTTGACAATTTTCATTTTTATTTAAAACAAGAGCGCATACCATTGCAAAATACGCTTGTTATAAATTTTTTGTCACAAGAGTTTAAAATAAAGCAGAGTAAAAATAAAACGACTCATCTCCTATGACTCCACCTTTAGTGACCTAGGTTTCAACCTGACTTGATCCATTTGCATAGAATCAAATATCTTTGGGAAAAATATTCCAACACCTGTTTTCGAAATTTGCCAATACACATTCTGACCAAGTCTAGTGATGATTGGACAAAGAATTCTAAAGTTATTGATCGGAAAAGACCAATTTTAGGTAATTTATCAAATTAAAGGGCAATAACTCCACAGTGAAAAGTGCGAAATGGCTGGTTAGCGAACTTGTCCAAGAAAGTATGCCGATACACATTCTGAGCATGTCTGGTGAAGATTGGACAAAGAATTATAAAGTTATTGATCGGAAGACCAAATTTAGGTAAGTTCTCTAATTAAAGGGCAATTACTCTGGAATGACAAATGCCATATGGCTGATTATTGAACTTGTCCAAGATATTTTGCCGATAGACATTATCACCAAGTCTGGTCAAGATTGGACAAAGAATACTTAAGTCATTGATCGGACAAGACAAATTTTAGGTAATTTCTCTAATCAAAGGGCAATAACTGTGGAATGACAAGTGCGATATAGCTGGTTATCGAACTTGTCCAAGATATTATGTCTTTGTGTTTCATTAATGTGATAGAAAAAGAAAAAATCCTTACTAGTTGCGACGTCTTTATGATTATCAAACGTAGCAAAGGGAACATATGGTCGTCTGACATCCCAGATGTTGATACTACAATCGACTAACAACGAACACGATGCTATGTGGTATCGTCGTTGTGGACGCCATTTTATCCTGGCAACAGACGCTATACTGTATATCGTGTGCAAACATTTCTGTTTCACTAGATCCCACACCTGTAAGTACATACAGTAAAACCTCAATATAAAACCTCAATATAAAACCTCAATATAAAACCTCAATATAAAACCACTTCATAAATGAGACCATATTTTCATAGACAGTTTTTAAAAAATCCACGTTAAACATTCATCTGTATTGATAAAAAGCAAAGATGATAAATTTAACTTCTTCAAATTTAAAGTCCAAGTCTGAGTTTCTGTCTCAAATGTTTGTGAATGAAGTCCCGGCTTACTATCTTGATTTCAGGGTAAACCACGTGCATTGTTATATCTTGATAGTTTTATCCCGACCAGCCGTAGCAAACAATGTCATACCTTGATAGTTTTATCCCGACCAGCCGTAGCAAACAATGTCATACCTTGATAGTTTTATCCCGACCAGCCGTAGCAAACAATGTTATACCTTGATAGTTTTATCCCGACCAGCCGTAGCAAACAATGTCATACCTTGATAGTTTTATCCCGACCAGCCGTAGCAAACAATGTTTTGTCTTCAGGATGCCAGTTAACTGAGAAAACAGGACCACTGTGTGCCGGGAACTGTTTCTCACATCGTTCGTTCCTACGCATATCCCATATCTAACAAAATAAAGAATTTTGTATAAGCATCATAAACTTCAGTCAGACCTCGTTTTTTTGACAACCTTCTATCTGAATACTTGGTATAATCCAAAATAAATATCAGGTCCTGATGTATCTTCTAATGCACGTCAAATTGAAATGGGCTATTCGAAACCATGTATTACTTGTAATTTTGGACTCAAATTTGTATAATAATAATTAAAATAAACTTTATTTATTGAAGGTAACTCATTAAGACATGCAGATAAAAAACATGCATACATAAACTTGTCTAACTAGAGGCCTTCATACATACATAAATTATTACAAAATAAAGTGAAAATATAAAGAATAAGCATTATTATAATGCTAAATCAATAAATCATAACAACTCATTTTACAATATATATGAAAGATCGAGTGATTAAATTATTACAGGAAACTCCGCATGCGCAATACAATGCCTCCCACACAGACTCCCAGGAAAACATATTAGGCACCGAGGAAGTGCTAGGGTACACTTTATAGTGGTGCAAGGAATGGTCTGTACGACCATAAAGAAGAACTATGTACGAGGTCCGACTGTGTACATAAATTCGATAATTTGAGTGGACAAACTCTACCACTCCCACGTTCCTTCCCAGTTATTGTATATTTACACGGTTAGTGTCACAGGAAGCATTGGTTAGTAACCAACGAAGCAGTCATCAAGTTGTGAGAACTTGTTTTATAATAATATTATTGATGTAAAATAAATAAGTTTAGACGAAACAAAAGAACACAAATTTGTTTACCATGAGATTCCCGTTTTCATCTGCAGCGGCAAAATTGAAGTAACTAAGGTTACTCGGACCAAACTGTACATCACGTATACTTATATTACCCATAGAGAAAGACATGCCCACTTCTTTCTTTCGTAAGTCCTGCAAAAGAGAGATTAAGTTGTAACAGGGAAGACCGAATACATTCAAGAAAATACCTCCCAACATCAGTCCACAAAACATAAAGCACTGAAGAGATGCAAGGGGGAACATGCGTGGGAATAGGATTGCAAGGAATGGTCTGGCCATAGTGAATGTAGGGGGACAACAAGGGAGAACATGCGTGGGAATAGGATTGCAAGGAATGGTCTGGCCATAGTGAATGTAGGGGGACAACAAGGGGGAACATGCGTGGGAATAGGATTGCAAGGAATGGTCTGGCCATAGTGAATGTAGGGGGACAACAAGGGGGAACATGCGTGGGAATAGGATTGCAAGGAATGGTCTGGCCATAGTGAATGTAGGGGGACAACAAGGGGGAACATGCGTGGGAATAGGATTGCAAGGAATGGTCTGGCCATAGTGAATGTAGGGGGACAACAAGGGGGAACATGCGTGGGAATAGGATTGCAAGGAATGGTCTGGCCATAGTGAATGTAGGGGGACAACAAGGGGGAACATGCGTGGGAATAGGATTGCAAGGAATGGTCTGGCCATAGTGAATGTAGGGGGACAACAAGGGGGAACATGCGTGGGAATAGGATTGCAAGGAATGGTCTGGCCATAGTGAATGTAGGGGGACAACAAGGGGGAACATGCGTGGGAATAGGATTGCAAGGAATGGTCTGGCCATAGTGAATGTAGGGGGACAACAAGGG
Organism: Mactromeris polynyma; assembly: GCA_032209605.1. Classification (NCBI taxonomy): domain Eukaryota; kingdom Metazoa; phylum Mollusca; class Bivalvia; order Venerida; family Mactridae; genus Mactromeris; species Mactromeris polynyma. The sequence goes on from JASFXZ010000013.1 coordinate 15,582,507, forward strand.
AGAACATGCGTGGGAATAGGATTGCAAGGAATGGTCTGGCCATAGTGAATGTAGGGGGACAACAAGGGGGAACATGCGTGGGAATAGGATTGCAAGGAATGGTCTGGCCATAGTGAATGTAGGGGGACAACAAGGGGGAACATGCGTGGGAATAGGATTGCAAGGAATGGTCTGGCCATAGTGAATGTAGGGGGACAACAAGGGGGAACATGCGTGGGAATAGGATTGCAAGGAATGGTCTGGCCATAGTGAATGTAGGGGGACAACAAGGGGGACAGTATAAAGGATGGAATACATCACAGAATACATCACAGAATACATCACAGAATACATCACAGAATACATCACAGAATACATCACAGAATACATCACAGAATTAACCAAGAAAGAAATACTACACTACATTTACATATTAAAAAACATTTAACAGCAGACTCAAGCCATCAAAAATATAAATTTGTGAGCCGTAGATTAAAAACACCACAGAACATTAAAGGAATCATAACACGGCCGACCTTTATTCCACTTGGCAGACCGAGTTCACTTTGGCTCACATAAATTATTTAGTAAAACAGACTGACCAAGACACGAACATTATGATGCAATAAAGTAATCATAGAAACATAAAATGAACGTACAAACAGTTTCATGGAACCATCTTGTGATGCACTGAGTAAATAACGATGTTCAGTCTCATGAAATGACACTCTGTTTATTGTCCTTTTGTGCTCTTGAAAAACATGTTCTGTACAAAATATAAATGATAATTAGACACAAAGCATATTGCATGAATGTCCAAAACCTTTTTTTGAAAATGACAAAAAAACTGTAATAAATATGGGAAAATCTTCATACAGATGTACTCGTCATTTTTCTTACAAATTTCACAAAACCACAAATACATGTGTCCGATGCCAATATTTTCTATCCTGACCTACATGCTGAGTTAGTACAAGCATAGAAAATTCCTGTATCGGACTCATCTCTGAAGTTCCATGAAATTTTAAAGAAAAGTTACAATGCATGTTTCAGTGAATGTCTGCATGAAGGCATTAACAGGCCATATTCAAAAAATCATAACTTAGCATATTTGACAGAAAATAAGACTATCTACCATTAAAGTACATATAGCTTGTAAATTAAACCTGATCCTCTTGACCTCCTGTTAGCATAATTTCACAGTTGAATACTTGTCTATATTTGTCTTCGACTTTCTACATGTTTACTGTTAAGATTATACACATACATGGTATACTATAATATCCTAGGTTAATGTTTTTTCAGACAATGTATAGACAGACATGATAATGCACAATCGTTTGCAGACATTGATATGTTTATGTCTCAAAAATCAACTTGTGATGCAAGGAAGTCATGCAGTGATTTAGGTGGGCACAGGACTGTGGACTAGTATTAGTGTCAAACCCCGACCATGCATTAAGAAATTAAATTATTTGTGTACCAAAACTTTAACTGTAACATGTTGGATGAAACATGAAGTTTAGTACAATGTACCTTGTTTGCATCGAGTCGGCATATTCAAATCCCAAATCACAACGGCACCGTTAGTAGCTCCGGTAGCTATAATATTATCTGAAAATAAAAATGACGACTCACTCTGAGCAAACAAAATTATAAGACCATTTAAAAAAGCTGATTCGGTGAGACAGATAATCTTATTATATACAAGTGCATAGCAAGAGGATACATTTTTTACACGAAAAAACCTGTATTAGTGACCAACAAATCCATTGTCAGATTTTTACATTTTCTAAAAACTTACTATATTTTTTTCTAGTTCCATTTTAATACTAGAAGTATTATCATTGAACGTCTAATTTTCTTTGTATATAGCAATTCAAATATTAATAACAAATGCAAAAATAAACTACAGAATGACATTGCATCATAAATGCTTTACTAACATGTACATTTATTCATGAAATCTTCTCTAATACAAATGTTCTGGTATCGTCATTTACTTTCTAGGCAGTTCACATTTGTAAACACAGTAAACAATGTCTCGTACCTTCAGTATGATTCCACGCTATATCATACAACACAGTAAACAATGTCTCGTACCTTCAGTATGATTCCACGCTATATCATACAACACTGTAAACAATGTCTCGTACCTTCAGTATGATTCCACGCTATATCATACAACACAGTAAACAATGTCTCTTACCTTCAGTATGATTCCACGCTATATCATACAACACTGTAAACAATGTCTCGTACCTTCAGTATGATTCCATGCTATATCATACAACACAGTAAACAATGTCTCGTACCTTCAGTATGATTCCACGCTATATCATACAACACAGTAAACAATGTCTTGTACCTTCAGTATGATTCCACGCTATATCATACAACACAGTAAACAATGTCTCGTACCTTCAGTATGATTCCACGCTATATCATACAACACAGTAAACAATGTCTCGTACCTTCAGTATGATTCCACGCTATATCATACAACACAGTAAACAATGACTCGTACCTTCAGTATGATTCCATGCTATATCATACAACACAGTAAACAATGTCTCGTACCTTCAGTATGATTCCACACTATATCATACAACACAGTAAACAATGTCTCGTACCTTCAGTATGATTCCACGCTATATCATACAACACAGTAAACAATGTCTCGTACCTTCAGTATGATTCCACGCTATATCATACAACACAGTAAACAATGTCTCGTACCTTCAGTATGATTCCACGCTATATCATACAACACAGTAAACAATGTCTCGTACCTTCAGTATGATTCCACGCTATATCATACAACACAGTAAACAATGTCTCGTACCTTCAGTATGATTCCACGCTATATCATACAACACTGTAAACAATGTCTCGTACCTTCAGTATGATTCCATGCTATATCTGCAGCACAGTAAACAATGTCTCGTACCTTCAGTATGATTCCACGCTGTATCATACAACACAGTAAACAATGTCTCGTACCTTCAGTATGATTCCATGCTATATCATACAACACAGTAAACAATGTCTCTTACCTTCAGTATGATTCCATGCTATATCATACAACACAGTAAACAATGTCTCGTACCTTCAGTATGATTCCACGCTATATCATACAACACAGTAAACAATGTCTCGTACCTTCAGTATGATTCCACGCTATATCATACAACACAGTAAACAATGTCTCTTACCTTCAGTATGATTCCACGCTATATCATACAACACAGTAAACAATGTCTCATACCTTCAGTATGATTCCACGCTATATCATACAACACAGTAAACAATGTCTCGTACCTTCAGTATGATTCCACGCTATATCATACAACACAGTAAACAATGTCTCGTACCTTCAGTATGATTCCACGCTATATCATACAACACAGTAAACAATGTCTCGTACCTTCAGTATGATTCCACGCTATATCATACAACACAGTAAACAATGTCTCGTACCTTCAGTATGATTCCACGCTATATCATACAACACAGTAAACAATGTCTCGTACCTTCAGTATGATTCCACGCTATATCATACAACACAGTAAACAATGTCTCTTACCTTCAGTATGATTCCACGCTATATCATACAACACAGTAAACAATGACTCGTACCTTCAGTATGATTCCACGCTATATCATACAACACAGTAAACAATGTCTCGTACCTTCAGTATGATTCCACGCTATATCATACAACACAGTAAACAATGTCTCGTACCTTCAGTATGATTCCACGCTATATCATACAACACAGTAAACAATGTCTCGTACCTTCAGTATGATTCCACGCTATATCATACAACACAGTAAACAATGTCTCGTACCTTCAGTATGATTCCACGCTATATCATACAACACAGTAAACAATGTCTCGTACCTTCAGTATGATTCCACGCTATATCATACAACACAGAAAACAATGTCTCGTACCTTCAGTATGATTCCACGCTATATCATACAACACAGTAAACAATGTCTCGTACCTTCAGTATGATTCCACGCTATATCATACAACACAGTAAACAATGTCTCGTACCTTCAGTATGATTCCACGCTATATCATACAACACAGTAAACAATGTCTCGTACCTTCAGTATGATTCCACGCTATATCATACAACACAGTAAACAATGTCTCGTACCTTCAGTATGATTCCACGCTATATCATACAACACTGTAAACAATGTCTCGTACCTTCAGTATGATTCCATGCTATATCTGCAGCACAGTAAACAATGTCTCGTACCTTCAGTATGATTCCACGCTATATCATACAACACAGTAAACAATGTCTCGTACCTTCAGTATGATTCCATGCTATATCATACAACACAGTAAACAATGTCTCTTACCTTCAGTATGATTCCATGCTATATCATACAACACAGTAAACAATGTCTCGTACCTTCAGTATGATTCCACGCTATATCATACAACACAGTAAACAATGTCTCGTACCTTCAGTATGATTCCACGCTATATCATACAACACAGTAAACAATGTCTCTTACCTTCAGTATGATTCCACGCTATATCATACAACACAGTAAACAATGTCTCATACCTTCAGTATGATTCCACGCTATATCATACAACACAGTAAACAATGTCTCGTACCTTCAGTATGATTCCACGCTATATCATACAACACAGTAAACAATGTCTCGTACCTTCAGTATGATTCCACGCTATATCATACAACACAGTAAACAATGTCTCGTACCTTCAGTATGATTCCACGCTATATCATACAACACAGTAAACAATGTCTCGTACCTTCAGTATGATTCCACGCTATATCATACAACACAGTAAACAATGTCTCGTACCTTCAGTATGATTCCACGCTATATCATACAACACAGTAAACAATGTCTCTTACCTTCAGTATGATTCCACGCTATATCATACAACACAGTAAACAATGACTCGTACCTTCAGTATGATTCCACGCTATATCATACAACACAGTAAACAATGTCTCGTACCTTCAGTATGATTCCACGCTATATCATACAACACAGTAAACAATGTCTCGTACCTTCAGTATGATTCCACGCTATATCATACAACACAGTAAACAATGTCTCGTACCTTCAGTATGATTCCACGCTATATCATACAACACAGTAAACAATGTCTCGTACCTTCAGTATGATTCCACGCTATATCATACAACACAGTAAACAATGTCTCGTACCTTCAGTATGATTCCACGCTATATCATACAACACAGAAAACAATGTCTCGTACCTTCAGTATGATTCCACGCTATATCATACAACACAGTAAACAATGTCTCGTACCTTCAGTATGATTCCATGCTATATCATACAACACAGTAAACAATGTCTCATACCTTCAGTATGATTCCACGCTATATCATACAACACTGTAAACAATGTCTCGTACCTTCAGTATGATTCCACGCTATATCATACAACACAGTAAACAATGTCTCGTACCTTCAGTATGATTCCACGCTATATCATACAACACAGTAAACAATGTCTCGTACCTTCAGTATGATTCCACGCTATATCATACAACACTGTAAACAATGTCTCGTACCTTCAGTATGATTCCACGCTATATCATACAACACAGTAAACAATGTCTCGTACCTTCAGTATGATTCCACGCTATATCATACAACACAGTAAACAATGTCTCGTACCTTCAGTATGATTCCACGCTATATCATACAACACAGTAAACAATGTCTCGTACCTTCAGTATGATTCCACGCTATATCATACAACACAGTAAACAATGTCTCGTACCTTCAGTATGATTCCACGCTATATCATACAACACAGTAAACAATGTCTCGTACCTTCAGTATGATTCCACACTATATCATACAACACAGTAAACAATGTCTCGTACCTTCAGTATGATTCCACACTATATCATACAACACAGTAAACAATGTCTCGTACCTTCAGTATGATTCCACGCTATATCATACAACACAGTAAACAATGTCTCGTACCTTCAGTATGATTCCACGCTATATCATACAACACAGTAAACAATGTCTCGTACCTTCAGTATGATTCCACGCTATATCATACAACACAGTAAACAATGTCTCGTACCTTCAGTATGATTCCACGCTATATCATACAACACAGTAAACAATGTCTCGTACCTTCAGTATGATTCCACGCTATATCATACAACACAGTAAACAATGTCTCGTACCTTCAGTATGATTCCACGCTATATCATACAACACAGTAAACAATGTCTCGTACCTTCAGTATGATTCCACGCTATATCATACAACACAGTAAACAATGTCTCGTACCTTCAGTATGAATCCACGCTATATCATACAACACAGTAAACAATGTCTCGTACCTTCAGTATGATTCCACGCTATATCATACAACACAGTAAACAATGTCTCGTACCTTCAGTATGATTCCACGCTATATCATACAACACAGAAAACAATGTCTCGTACCTTCAGTATGATTCCACGCTATATCATACAACACAGTAAACAATGTCTCGTACCTTCAGTATGATTCCACGCTATATCATACAACACTGTAAACAATGTCTCGTACCTTCAGTATGATTCCACGCTATATCATACAACACAGTAAACAATGTCTCGTACCTTCAGTATGATTCCACGCTATATCATACAACACAGTAAACAATGTCTCGTACCTTCAGTATGATTCCACGCTATATCATACAACACTGTAAACAATGTCTCGTACCTTCAGTATGATTCCACGCTATATCATACAACACAGTAAACAATGTCTCGTACCTTCAGTATGATTCCACGCTATATCATACAACACAGTAAACAATGTCTCGTACCTTCAGTATGATTCCACGCTATATCATACAACACAGTAAACAATGTCTCGTACCTTCAGTATGATTCCATGCTATATCATACAACACAGTAAACAATGTCTCGTACCTTCAGTATGATTCCACGCTATATCATACAACACAGTAAACAATGTCTCGTACCTTCAGTATGATTCCACGCTATATCATACAACACAGTAAACAATGTCTCGTACATTCAGTATGATTCCATGCTATATCATATAATAAACACTGTAAACAATGTCTCGTACCTTCAGTATGATTCCACGCTATATCATACAACACAGTAAACAATGTCTCTTACCTTCAGCATGATTCCACGCTATATCATACAACACAGTAAACAATGTCTCGTACCTTCAGTATGATTCCACGCTATATCATACAACACAGTAAACAATCACTTGTACCTTCAGTATGATTCCACGCTATATCATACAACACAGTAAACAATGACTCGTACCTTCAGTATGATTCCACGCTATATCATACAACACAGTAAACAATGTCTCGTACCTTCAGTATGATTCCACGCTATATCATACAACACAGTAAACAATGTCTCGTACATTCAGTATGATTCCACGCTATATCATACAACACAGTAAACAATGTCTCGTACCTTCAGTATGATTCCACGCTATATCATACAACACAGTAAACAATCACTTGTACCTTCAGTATGATTCCACGCTATATCATACAACACAGTAAACAATGACTCGTACCTTCAGTATGATTCCACGCTATATCATACAACACAGTAAACAATGTCTCGTACCTTCAGTATGATTCCACGCTATATCATACAACACAGTAAACAATGTCTCGTACATTCAGTATGATTCCACGCTATATCATACAACACTGTAAACAATGTCTCGTACCTTCAGTATAATTCCACGCTATATCATACAACACAGTAAACAATGTCTCGTACCTTCAGTATGATTCCACGCTATATCATACAACACAGTAAACAATGTCTCTTACCTTCAGTATGATTCCACGCTATATCATACAACACAGTAAACAATGTCTCGTACCTTCAGTATGATTCCACGCTATATCATACAACACAGTAAACAATGTCTCGTACATTCAGTATGATTCCACGCTATATCATACAACACAGTAAACAATGTCTCTTACCTTCAGTATGATTCCACGCTATATCATACAACACAGTAAACAATGTCTCGTACCTTCAGTATGATTCCACGCTATATCATACAACACAGTAAACAATGTCTCGTACCTTCAGTATGATTCCACGCTATATCATACAACACAGTAAACAATGTCTCTTACCTTCAGTATGATTCCACGCTATATCATACAACACAGTAAACAATGTCTCGTACCTTCAGTATGATTCCACGCTATATCATACAACACAGTAAACAATGTCTCGTACCTTCAGTATGATTCCATGCTATATCATACAACACTGTAAACAATGTCTCGTACCTTCAGTATGATTCCACGCTATATCATACAACACTGTAAACAATGTCTCGTACCTTCAGTATGATTCCACGCTATATCATACAACACAGTAAACAATGTCTCGTACCTTCAGTATGATTCCACGTATATCATACAACACAGTAAACAATGTCTCGTACCTTCAGTATGATTCCACGCTATATCATACAACACAGTAAACAATGTCTCGTACCTTCAGTATGATTCCACGCTATATCATACAACACAGTAAACAATGTCTCGTACCTTCAGTATGATTCCACGCTATATCATACAACACAGTAAACAATGTCTCGTACCTTCAGTATGATTCCACGCTATATCTGCAGCACAATAGTTCAAGTTGACGTGTTTTCCTACACGTAAATTATGCTTCTCTTCAAAACTTTCATCATCAACATTGTAGATCTTGAAAACTGAACAGAATAGAACACATCATTTATAGCTTGAGTGAAGACCATATCAATCTATTTATAGTCAGGGGTGTAGCTAGCAATACACACAAACACATGTGCATAATATCAGTCAATGAAAATATAGTTATGGCCGAAAAAGGAAAAAGGATGGACGGTGAGAGGGTGAGCCTTAAAATAAATGTTTCAGCAAGACAAAACAGCTAAACTTTGTACTTTATTTTTTGGATAAAATGTGTATAAAAATGCCTCAGAATGCAGCTGAGACAATATAGAATTGTTTTGGGGGAGGGGTGGGGGCATGCCCTGGACCACAGATTTTTTTGACTTGTACGACATGGGAGGCTAGAATAGGGTATGGAGGCGTGCATAACAGACTTATCCTGGACCAAGCCTAGCCCGAATTGGCAAATAGACTTGTCTGGGACGTCATCAGGCTGGTGGATTTCTAGAGCCCTGCCCCCTAGAAAGTCATGCATATACTGTAATATGGCCCAGCTGCACCCCTGATAGTGTCATTTTCCAAATACATTTAAATATAACAGTTTGAAACAAATGATGCGTATTAAATAATACTGTATATCCTCACACGGGGACCATGGTCCAAGATTACAAAACCTCAAATCAGTTTCTTCATTAAAAACTCATTTATTATCGTATGAGTAATTAAACAATCTTGTCATAATTAAATTGAGAATAAACAAAATAAAGATTTGAGATCAGAAACAATCTTAAGGTTACTGACCTTTCACCTTCAAGTCTACAGACAGGTTATAAATAAAGGCAAAAAACTTATGACGTATTGATCCAACCATAAATATTAAATCACGAAAAATATGCAACTTGATAAAATTATAAAAAGAAAAGAAAAAGAAGGTATATAGACACCTGTTCGGCCTCCAACAACCACTTGAGATCCATCTCTGTTCTGTGCAATCGTGCTCACTACCCCACCACAGTCAATACACATTGTCTGCGGGTTACTGGACGTAACTGAAACACATACAGTAAATACACATTGTCTGTGGGTTACTGGACGTAACTGAAACACATACAGTAAATACACATTGTCTGCGGGTTACTGGACGTGACTGAAACACATACAGTAAATACACATTCTCTGTGGGTTACTGGACGTGACTGAAACACATACAGTAAATACACATTGTCTGTGGGTTACTGGACGTGACTGAAACACATACAGTAAATACACATTGTCTGCGGGTTACTGGACGTGACTGAAACACATACAGTAAATACACATTGTCTTTGGGTTACTGGACGTAACTGAAACACATACAGTAAATACACATTGTCTGTGGGTTACTGGACGTAACTGAAACACATACAGTAAATACACATTGTCTGTGGGTTACTGGACGTAACTGAAACACATACAGTAAATACACATTGTCTGCGGGTTACTGGACGTGACTGAAACACATACAGTAAATACACATTCTCTGTGGGTTACTGGACGTGACTGAAACACATACAGTAAATACACATTGTCTGTGGGTTACTGGACGTGACTGAAACACATACAGTAAATACACATTGTCTGCGGGTTACTGGACGTGACTGAAACACATACAGTAAATACACATTGTCTTTGGGTTACTGGACGTGACTGAAACACATACAGTAAATACACATTGTCTGTGGGTTACTGGACGTGACTGAAACACATACAGTAAATACACATTGTCTTTGGGTTACTGGACGTGACTGAAACACATACAGTAAATACACATTGTCTGCGGGTTACTGGACGTGACTGAAACACATACAGTAAATACACATTCTCTGCGGGTTACTGGACGTAACTGAAACACATACAGTAAATACACATTCTCTGCGGGTTACTGGACGTGACTGAAACACATACAGTAAATACACATTGTCTGGGGGTTACTGGACGTGACTGAAACACATACAGTAAATACACATTGTCTGCGGGTTACTGGACGTGACTGAAACACATACAGTAAATACACATTGTCTGCGGGTTACTGGACGTGACTGAAACACATACAGTAAATACACATTGTCTGCGGGTTACTGGACGTGACTGAAACACATACAGTAAATACACATTGTCTTTGGGTTACTGGACGTGACTGAAACACATACAGTAAATACACATTGTCTGCGGGTTACTGGACGTGACTGAAACACATACAGTAAATACACATTGTCTGCGGGTTACTGGACGTGACTGAAACACATACAGTAAATGCACATTGTCTTTGGGTTACTGGACGTGACTGAAACACATACAGTAAATACACTTTGTCTGGGGGTTACTGGACGTGACTGAAACACATACAGTAAATACACTTTGTCTGTGTGTTACTGGACGTGACTGAAACACATACAGTAAATACACATTGTCTGCGGGTTACTGGACGTGACTGAAACACATACAGTAAATACACATTGTCTGCGGGTTACTGGACGTGACTGAAACACATACAGTAAATACACATTGTCTGCGGGTTACTGGACGTGACTGAAACACATACAGTAAATACACATTGTCTGCGGGTTACTGGACGTGACTGAAACACATACAGTAAATACACATTGTCTGTGGGTTACTGGACGTGACTGAAACACATACAGTAAATACACATTGTCTTTGGGTTACTGGACGTGACTGAAACACATACAGTAAATACACATTGTCTTTGGGTTACTGGACGTGACTGAAACACATACAGTAAATACACATTGTCTGTGGGTTACTGGACGTAACTGAAACACATACAGTAAATACACATTGTCTGCGGGTTACTGGATGTGACTGAAACACATACAGTAAATACACATTGTCTGCGGGTTACTGGACATGACTGAAACACATACAGTAAATACACATTGTCTGCGGGTTACTGGACGTGACTGAAATACATACAGTAAATACACATTGTCTGTGGGTTACTGGACGTGACTGAAACATATACAGTAAATACACATTGTCTGCGGGTTACTGGACGTGACTGAAACACATACAGTAAATACACATTGTCTGTGGGTTACTGGACGTGACTGAAACACATACAGTAAATACACATTGTCTGTGGATTACTGGACGTGACTGAAACACATACAGTAAATGCACATTGTCTGTGGGTTACTGGACGTGACTGAAACACATACAGTAAATACACATTGTCTGTGGGTTACTGGACGTGACTGAAACACATACAGTAAATACACATTGTCTGTGGGTTACTGGACGTGACTGAAACAGATACAGTAAATACAAATTGTCTGTGGGTTACTGGACATGACTGAAACACATACAGTAAATACACATTGTCTGTGGGTTACTGGACGTGACTGAAACACATACAGTAAATACACATTGTCTGCGGGTTACTGGACGTAACTGAAACACATACAGTCATTACATTAGGCAGAACACAAGAATGTCTCATTCTGATTTCCCAAACCTACTTTAAATTTTAGCGCTACATACAAAAAAAATACGGAAAAAAATCTTGCTATGAGTTTTGTATCCTTTTGGGTACTTTCTTGTTCTGGACATCTGGTATTACATCACATTTTATTTTAGTGTTAACAACATGGCAACAATTATGAGAGTGACTGTGCACAAATGTCTCAACAATTCAATTCAAACAAATTCTAATTCTTTGTTTGAATACTTAAGACATTAGACAAGGTGGATTTTTTAGCCAATCATGTTAATACAACAGTAAAAATATTAAGCATAAATAAAAATCCTTTTTATCCTTTTTGGCAGGTAAATCTGAACACGAACTGTTTTTGGCCTCGAAAATAATTTTACTGCCTGTGCCTTTTCAATTGGGAAAATATGCGCAATAAATCCCAAATTTGGGAAAATAAGAGCAAGGTTATTTTATAATGTTTTAATTTCCTGCTTTTGCTGAATGTATTATTACTTTGCCCTCGTCATCTCAAAGTGCAAATAAAGTAATGTCTTAAAGCTCTTTTCAGGATGGTAAAAAAAGTCTGTAAAAAACCCTCAACTTTTTGGGGAAAAGAGGGACACTTTTTTGGGAAAAATGGAGGCTTTTTGCTAGGGGAAACAGCCGAAATTAGGCAGTAAAATTGACAAAAAAATCATGGCAATGGTATTTATTGTAACCTGTCTTTATTTTGTAACAAAGATACAGCATCATCAATGTTTACCTCTGTCGTGTACAATTTTTGTCACAGTCTGCATGGTGAATATTACTGTTGGGAATTATCTGTCAGTAAACATAGAATCCAAGCCAGGAAAGTTACACACATCAATAAGGTAGGCAGACGTTAACAGTTACACACATCAATAAGGTAGGCAGACGTTAACAGCTGCCACTAGTCTCTGAAATGAGAAAAGGATTCTGATGTATGTATTTAGAAACTAAATTTATCAGCAAATATTTCAAAAACACGATAATCATACAGAAATTGTCACCACATTTAATGATTTATAATGGTCCACCTGATTTTCGTGGTACTAAAGATATCAGCAGATATTCTTCTTTTTCAAGTCTGTGGTGCCTTTTATTTACAAATAGGTAACCGTTGCGTGTATGTAAAAAATTACAAACAAGTTTTTGTGGGGGTCGTTTCAAACATATCATCATGCCGTTTTAAGGGCAATTATGTTAATATTTCAAGATAATCAATTAATTTTGGAAACGGTCCCTCTTGTGACATATGATTATAATTTATAGCTCCGCCCATCTAAAAGAATACGCAACTGCCGTCCGCTGTATTACTGCATGAAATCACAAATGGAAATTATCCTAGATTATAAAATTAGCTCATGACTGCTTTTTGTTATTTTTAGTGGAAAATTAGAAAAATGCGAGATTTTAAACCTGTTTAGAGAACATTTCTTCAAATTTAACATTTAGCTCATTTGGTGCTTATGAATGCATATACCACGATTTCTTGACACGAAAACACGTTGGTCAATTAAAAAAATAGACATGTATTTTTTTGTCATAATCATGTAGTTAGTTATCTTCATGTTAACTTAAACTTGTAGGAATAACTTAAAATAGGCTACTTGTCAACTTGAATAATATTGTCTATTTTAAAATTTAATACTGTGCCAACAATAACATAGATAAGAAACAAATCATCAGTGCATACTTGGAACTGATGTTTTGGGAACAATACATTTTTCAGCACTGAAACTGAAGCAATGTACATATTCAACTGCAATAAATGAACATATCCGAACATATAACCTATCCAACAACTATACAACCGTGAGGGTAATCTTACCTATGACAGGGCATACCTTTCTACCACTGACATTCAAATGAATAATGCAGAGCGAATTAACTTGAACAAACGTAAGAAAGATAAAATACGTTTAAGTTCATCTACAACTCGACAGAAACTTCTTTTCAAATGTTGTTGATGTTTCAAGTATCGGCGGACATTGATTATTTCGTGATTAAAAATCTTTGCGTTCTTTACAAGAATGTCGGCTCATTCAAAAGTTTGAAAACCAGTCCAGTCAGAATAACTTCCGGTAACAGCTTGCTTAATTCGTTTGTAATTTTACGTTGATTAAAATGGATTTTATCCCGTTTAATAGCTCTAGTTCTAATAGAAACAAGACCTCATCTCCGCAAAATTTCCAAACTTCATCTCAGAAAAGTACTCCGCCTTCGAATGCCAAGAAAATGTCGTTTTCCAGTCCGGGAATGCCAGCGTTTGGAAGCCCTGCCGTGAATTTTAATTTTGGAGCGCCCGCTGTACAAAATTCAGGTTTTGACACTCAAAATAGGACGCCGAGTCCTGGACAATACAATAAACAATTCTCACCTCGTACACGGGGTAATAATATGAGCCCGAGGGGCTACTATAACTCGAATCATAATTACAGAAATCAACATCACTCCCCCTATTCTCAGAAGGACTGCTATAATCAGTATGGGGATAATTCAAGAATGTCAAATGATGCCAGTAACTTTAAAACTCCACATCAATTCTCTTCAAATAGAGGTAGAGGAAATGGTAGAAAATCTTTCAACAAACAATTTGGCCAGGTGATTATAATTGATTCAGATGTATTCTGAATGCATTCTTCTCTTTTGAACCTTTCCCTATATTTTTTAGACTTAAAACATGTTTAAATTGATTCAATCCCATATATTTGACTTATAGTTCTGAACGGTATTGGAACTTTAATGTAGGTTGTGGCCAGGCATCTGGGATATCAAATGATAATCGCACTGATTGATTGCCGAACATCATACCTGTAGCTCAGGATATGAAATTAGTTATCCGAAGTCTATCTTCCCTCCAGATGCCTTATTGCTAGTAGTCTACTTTTATTGCACTGGAAAGAACATGTTCCGGTTGGAGTGGATCCCCACTTCTGATTGGTAGAAGCTGGGTGATCGACTTCGACTTACTGTCCTTAAAAGTCGAAGCACCATGAATTGACAAAACACAAACATAGATCTATCTGAAGGGTTTGTCTGATCAATACAAGTACTGATTTGTGTATGCTGACCAAAATGGACGTATACTATCTTAGGCTATTTTAAGTGATTGAACCATATCTTTGCAAGAGAAATTAATAATTATGGATACTGAAATTAATTAACATGTAAGAAAAAGTTTGAAGATAGATATCAGTGAAGTGTCAGTTTCATAGTAAATTCTGTCATGTTGAATTTCTTTGCAACGGTGTACATTCATTGTCTCTGCAGTCAAATCTTATACTGTATAACAGGTAGTTTGAATCAAGCGTTTTACATATATATAACAATGATATATTCAGGTTGGTTTTTGGAAGAATATTGCCTTTTTTCAGTTTTGGATATATTAATATACATACCATAGAGCATATATTATATGTTCATTCCATTTTGATGTAAAATTCCATTTTGATGTAAAACCATATTGTTTTATTGTTGTAGTTGAAACAAAACTTTTTCTTCCTTCACAGACGCCCCGTAATTATAATCAAGGAGGAAATTTATACATTGAAGATTACTATCATCCTTCTATGATTGAGGATCCGTGGTGCAGTTTAAGTCCAGTATTAAGGACATGATTTTGAAGATTTGATTAGATCTCCAAAATAACTTTCTGGGTTGAAGCAGTTTGAAAATCATTAACTAATGTACAAAAATAGTTGTAAAATATTTCAGTATTGAATTTCTTTACTAAGACATGTGAATTTGAATAATGAAGTTGAACATACAAAACAAAGCCTAAAGTCTCATTCTCCAGAATGGTTATTGTAAACTTGTGTCATATTTGGAGGCTGATATATTCTCAGTCTTTATGCAGGCAGCACATAGAATATCCTGACATTTGTTGGGGACGGAATTCAGGGAATTTATCATTTTATCATCGTGAAATTTGAAGATTTGGCGCAAAACTGTTTTAACTCGGTTATGGTTAACAGTTTTGTATCAATAACTCAAATATACATAATCTTATGTACCTTTGCTTGAAATATATATAGGGAATTAACCAGGGGTTCCATATAACTCTGGAGTTGACCCATTGCCCCTTAAATTTAACAAAAGCCACATTTTGGCCCAAAGGTAAAATCCAGTCACAAACTATCAAATTGACCCTTTAGATTCAGCACCTAGTGGAACCCCTGGATTAAAGTGTTCCTTCAGAAGGAAGATTAAATGTTTCTAAACTGACTTTATTAACTAGAGACATTTGTTAGCTGAATGAATTACCAACTGAAGGTTTGGAAATGACTACATGCTCTGCTCAGGAAAGTTTTTACCTTGGTTTTAATCTATGGGAATATAATTATGGTAAATGCATATTTATCAATATCATTGACTGTAACTTGCAGTGGCAGCAATTTTATCATACATACAGCTGTGTTTTATGTCATTTAGAACCTGTGGTGTTATAATTTACACATTTGAATTGAGAGATCGTTTTATTCTGCTAAAAAACTATTAATTAACTTAAATGTTTTATGAAATAAAATCACTGACTTCGTTAATGAAATTGCCCACAATTCGGTTGTGTGTCTTGTATAATTGTACTTGTGTAAACTTAGCAGTGTTTTATATCTCTCAAAACTGCGAGGAAGCAAGGTTTTCAGTATATTACACTTGAAGATATTCATTTAATGCGGTACACAGGTTATTGTGTCCATATTTATGTCTGTGAAAAAGTCATGGTTTCATTTGTCCATATTTGATATAAATAAACATGTTTTATTTTTTATTTGTTAATGTGCAGTTGTAAATAAAAGATTTTATAAGTAAAAGTGTGTAATAAATTTGAAAAAACCGAAGTCCACCAACTAGGCGACTCTTTTCTTTCGACTCCAAATTCCCATTTATGTTGGTTCAAGTAAGGAGATGATAGATGCATTACATTGGCTACATTCTTGCTGTATGCATACGGTATCCATTAGTATATAGGGTGACGATAATTGCTGGATCAGTACATGGTGCTTTTGCATTTAGATTGCCTACAAACATTTACTATAGTTTAAATGTTTTTGCACTTGACCAGACTTGCAGTTGATATTTTTATATTTTCGAAGCAAAACTTGACACCAAGTCATTATAACGGCTCTTATGTATATGTGTGTACTTCAAGCAATGTGTGTATATGACTGTGTCTGCTCTTGTTCATACTTTAGAGTAACATGTCTTGATCAACGCAAGAGAGCCAAGATGGCCCTATATCGTTCACCCGATCTGTAATTTATCAAGAAAATCATTCTGCCCAATTTTCCGAATGATTTACTGCAAAATGTGACTCCTAGAAAGTTCACAAGGTTTTTTAGCTTGCCAAGCAAAAGCTTGGGGTGAGCTATAGTTTATGATCTCTCCCTGTCCGGCATCTGTCCGTCAACACTTATTTAAATGTCATTTCCTCTGAAAGCAGACCCAGGGTCAAACTTTACCTAGAATTTATCAAGATTAACATACTGACCCAAGTTTCATACAGATAGGGTTTATTCTCTATCATGTTCACATGGTAAATCATGGCTATCACTAGTACTTCAGAACAGGGAGAAGTTTTTGTGATTTTAGGGATAAATTACAGCATTTCACCCAGTTTAAGGCATTTTTATGTAGGAAAACTTCTCCCTCATTTCAAATTAGGGAGAAGTCGGATCATTTTGGGAGACTATTTCTCCCATTTCTCCCTCTAGTTAGAGCCCTGTAAATATGTGGCCTCTATCGTGTTCACATGGTAAATATGCAGCCTCTATCGTGTTCACAGGCTAAATATGTGGCCTCTATCGTGTTCACATGGTAAATATGTGGCCTCTATCATGTTCACATGGTAAATATGTGGCCTCTATCGTGTTCACATGGTAAATATGCAGCCTCTATCATGTTCACATGGTAAATATGTGGCCTCTATCATGTTCACATGGTAAATATGTGGCCTCTATCATGTTCACATGGTAAATATGTGGCCTCTATCATGTTCACATGGTTAATATGTGGCCTCTATCGTGTTCACATGGTAAATATGCAGCCTCTATCGTGTTCACATGGTAAATATGCAGCCTCTATCGTGTTTACAGGCTAAATATGTGGCCTCTATCATGTTCACAGGGTAAATATGCAGCCTCTAGCGTTTTTATTGGGTAAATATGTGGCCTCTATCATGTTCACGGGGTAAATATGCAGCCTCTAGCGTTTTTATTGGGTAAATATGTGGCCTCTAACGCGTTCACGTGCTAAATATGTGGCCTCTATCGTGTTCACAGGGTAAATATGCATAAATATGCAGCCTCTAGCGTTTTTATTGGGTAAATATGTGGCCTCTATCGTGTTCACAGACGAAATATGTGGCCTCTATCATGTTCACATGGTAAATATGCGGCCTCTATCATGTTCACAGGGTAAATATGCGGCCTCTAGCGTTTTTATTGGGTAAATATGTGGCCTCTATCATGTTCACATGGTAAATATGCAGCCTCTATCGTGTTTACAGGCTAAATATGCAGCCTCTAGCGTTTTTATTGGGTAAATATGTGGCCTCTATCATGTTCACAGGGTAAATAAGCAGCCTCTAGCGTTTTTATTGGGTAAATATGTGGCCTCTATCGCGTTCACATGCTAAATATGTGGCCTCTATCGTGTTCAGAGGGTAAATATGTGGCCTCTATCATGTTCACATGGTAAACATGCAGCCTATATCATGTTCACATGGTAAATATGCAGCCTCTATCATGTTCACAGGCTAAATATGTGGCCTCTATCGTGTTCACAGGCTAAATATGTGGCCTCTATCATGTTCACAGGGTAAATATGCAGCATCTAGCGTTTTTATTGGGTAAATATGTGGCCTCTATCGCGTTCACGTGCTAAATATGTGGCCTCTATCGTGTTCACAGGGTAAATATGCAGCCTCTAGCGTTTTTATTGGGTAAATATGTGGCCTCTATCGTGTTCACAGACGAAATATGTGGCCTCTATCATGTTCACATGGTAAATATGCGGCCTCTATCATGTTCACAGGGTAAATATGCGGCCTCTAGCGTTTTTATTTGGTAAATATGTGGCCTCTATCATGTTCACATGGTAAATATGCAGCCTATATCATGTTCACATGGTAAATATGCAGCCTCTATCATGTTCACAGGCTAAATATGTGGCCTCTATCGTGTTCACAGGCTAAATATGTGGCCTTTATCATGTTCACAGGGTAAATATGCGGCCTCTATCATGTTCACAGGGTAAATATGCAGCCTCTAGCGTTTTTATTGGGTAAATATGTGGCCTCTATCGTGTTCACAGGCGAAATATGTGGCCTCTATCATGTTCACATGGTAAATATGCGGCCTCGATCCTGTTCACAGGCAAAATATGTGGCCTCTATCATGTTCACATGGTAAATATGCGTCCATTAGCGTTTTTACAGGGTAAATATGTGGCCTCTATCGTGTTCACAGGGTAAATATGTGGCCTCTATAGTGTTCACAGGGTAAATATGTGGCCTCTATCATGTTCACAGGGTAAATATGCTGCCTCTAGTGTTTTTACAGGGTAAATATGCGGCCTCTATCGTATTCACGAGGTAAATGTTGACAGATGGGAGACATACAATTGTTGATCACATTAGGAACCAAGTCCCTATCTCAAAAGTCAATGTCACATTTAAGCGTTCATGTCTGGTCTTGTTCAGTCTGTAAGACATGCATTGAGCAGTTTTGAAAGTAATTTGCAGAGTTTTGCTTCAATGAGATGGCCCGTGGTGCACAGAACCCAGTCTGTCACAGTACCATCCCAAGCTAAGGTCTGTGTAAACTTGTTCATTATTACATACCAAGTGTGATCAGATACAATCAAACCTATATACTATATATTCTTCCTGGCAGCAAGCAAGAGAATCATATAAAATACATCAAAAAAGAATGTTTACAAATCTTTCTTTATCAAATAAGCACAAGGGACTCTGCTTCCATTAACAAATTGACAATTATAGCCCTGTATGCTCCATGTCCCTGTATGCCCCATGTCCTGTATGCTCCATGTCATGGTTAGAAATAACATTAACTGTCACAAGTAATATGTACTTCTAGTCATGTAAATCTATACTAGGAGCAATTAAAAATGCAACCATTTCACATAACCTTCATTTTGTTAAAAATGTGTAAATCATTCATCAAAAAGAATTCAAACTTATTACTATGGCTCTAGTATTCATATTTTTTAACTGATTAAGTTGAGGAAATTATGTTTGATAATTAAAATATAATTATTTCTTCAACTTATAATGTCAGTGTTAACACAGTCAATTTATTGTTGCATTTTTAATGCGTGTTTCAATACTTATAAATGTATGTCAATCAGCCTAAGTGATTAACCTTCAACAATCTATCAATATTCCTAGAGATACATTGACATGCCTTCGCTACATAAGTCCACATTTGCCATTCAACTAACTTTCAACTGAAAGAACTTACTGCATCTATTGTTTGATAGATTCCATGGCAGTTGTTACAGCTTGATGCCCTATGGCAGCATGTTGAGCCTGCCAATTGTCAAGAGATGAAGTGAATATGGTTGATAAATGTGATCTTGACCTTTGAGCTACAGGTGTTGTATGGTGAATATTTGTGCCAAGTAATGTGAAAATTCTCCAATAAATGA
Source organism: Mactromeris polynyma (assembly GCA_032209605.1). Taxonomy (NCBI): domain Eukaryota; kingdom Metazoa; phylum Mollusca; class Bivalvia; order Venerida; family Mactridae; genus Mactromeris; species Mactromeris polynyma. The sequence goes on from JASFXZ010000013.1 coordinate 15,603,383, forward strand.
CGGTGTAATATTCCGGACAAGATGTTTTAGACCCAATATTTGACGTTTGACCTGTAAGTATGACCTTTGGACACAAGTCTTATGTACAACACACCATCTCATCATAGTGAACATTTGTGCCAAGTGATTTGAAAATCCCTCCGTATATCATATCATATGGCCGTGTAATGGTCTGGACAAAATCAGAAACGCGACTTTGACCTACAGACAGGGGTCTTGTGCACAACACACTGTCTCATCATTGTTAACATTTGTGCCAAGTAATTTGAAATCCCCCCATAAATGACAGATTATTGGTCCGGACAAAAATCCACACGCCAAACCGACTATATGAAAATTGACAATGCAGTGAGAACATCTGTATGAAGACGATAACACCGATTTCTCATATTTATGACTCAGGATATTTTGTCAAATATATAAGACTATCTACCCTTAAAAAATAAAGAGCAAGAAAGCCAGAATGAAGCCAGACAATTTATTCTAGAATACATCCATTTTGTATGACATAGTTTTAACTTCAAAAATGAGAAACTATATTATGGAAATTTTAAACATAAAACTTTTCTTCAAATTTTAGTGCAATGTCCATCACTATATATAAAAACTAAAAGTACAGAAACAAATCAACACAAATGGATACACTTGAGAAAAGTAGAGCCTGATGATTCTCAATAATAATTTACATGATTAGAGGGAGACAACTCCGTAACAGAAAGCAAGATATGAATCGTCGTGTTAAATAATCTGAAATTCCAAACTGAATATAACAAAGCTAGATATTATATCAAGAGTTGTGTGCGATACTACTATGAGTTTAAACTAGCAGTTCACAATAGTTCAGCACCAAACCATTGATATACATGTAGTAAACAATTAGTGGAGTAAACCTATACATGTAGTACAGTTTTGAGAACAGTTCAACAGTTAAAAACATATCAGAATAAACTTACACCTGTGCACAAGAACATTGTTTTTGTTTTTTATAATCAAGTACACCCATTTTATTTTCAGAGTAATGTACCAAAAATTCAACAAAGGAAATACACATTGATCTACGGTACTTATGTTCAAATGGACATCCGATGTCAATCTTGTTTCATTAAATTAATTGAATAAGAGTAAATTTGATAATTAGCCTACATGATATCAACCAATATACCAAAAAAATTAACTACAGTCAACCTTGTTCATTCCAATTCCGATTTTATTTTCAATTTCAATTTGACATGTCTAAGAAGATACATCGGGACCTGTTATCTATTTCGGATTGTACCAAGTATTCGGATAGAAGGTTGTCGAACGAAGTAGGTCGGACTGTACCACATAAGCAAGAGGATTTCCTTATTTATGCGCAGCAAGAGATTGGATAAATGCTTTTTAACCAATTTAACCAAAAAAACGTACTAAACGCTGAAGTTCGTTTCCTGCATATCGTTTGGAATTTGTATCATTTCCCCTAAGTTGATCTTACAGTAATCCTTTGGAGCTTGTATAAGAAGACGGATAGTTCTTGTAGTGCAGAGAAATCCAAATGAAGATTTACGGAGCGTTGTATTCAAGTGTATTTAAATTAACAGACAAATCTATGAGCAACCTTACCAATGAACAAATGGACAAAACTTTCATTGTAATCAAAATAAAGGACGTATATGTCTATCAACGTAATCAAATGATAAATCATATAAATTAAACAAATTATATAAAAAAAGCAAAATCGCAATGGATGATTCATTAACGAAATATCTGGTCTGTAATGTTTATAGATTTATCGACAAGTTGAGTGATTTAACAATAAACAATATCACTGATTCTTTCATATCCATCCATCCGTCGATCATGTAACACATACGCCATACAAAGCATCTACGCGCATTCACAAATAATATATGGAAATGTTTCAAAATATGCATACTTTTGAAGTATCTAATACAGCTATTCAATCTGGAACATACATATTGAAATGTTTTCAATGCCTTAGAATAATTCAAAGCACATAAGGCTTCACTGCGAACTCCAGTCCAACCGTAACCTGTTAATAATATAATACAAGTTACGTACATAATTTAATACAAACTCGATAAACACAACAAAAGAAATGTAAAACAAGTTATGACAATAACTAAATGAGATACACTGTCTGACCAGACATAAATACTCAAAATGATATAGTCAGCTGTCATAATTACAATTTACATGTATATATACATTTCACATCCAGCAAAATTTGAAAGCCGAGGACGACGCACAGTGCAAAACCAATACAAGTTTTCTCACCAAACAATACTTGACCATCTTACATATTTTACCTTCACAGAGTCAAATTCAATTTTTCTGCCATCAACTTTATTTTATTTACAGAAATGTTCGTAAAAAAATGGAAAAAGTATCATCGTCCTTGTTGTTTTATTTATATAACTGTTGGTTCAAAGAACCATTTTGCTTGTTTAAAAAATTGTTATAATAATTTCAGAATCTCTAGAAATAGCTCAACATTAAGTATTGTATTATGCAGTAAAATTTCAAGCATTAAAATTGCCATACAACACAATATGCATCAATTTGAACATTGTCACACAATGTTTTGACCTCCACACAAAGCGCATTGAAACCACAACGTAAACTGAACCACGTCTCATTCAATCATATCTTTCATCAAGACCAGTACGTAAACTGAATCATGCCTCAATGTTAAATTAACTTTAAGTAATTCATCGTATCCCATCATCAACCAATAACATTACTGCAAAATCAGATATATATTTGTGAGGTCAATATTTCGCGACTTAAAGTTACGGTGTTGTTTTGCAAAGTTAAAAGTTAGGAAGTTTCTGCTTTCAGTTTTGTCGTATAGGCAACACAACAATATTAAGTGAGCATTTATTTTCGCAAATTTAACTTGTGAAAATTAATCCCTCACAAACATTTCCAATTTTACAATAAATATTTCATTCTCGACAAGAATTAATGCACCAAAACATTCGAATTTCACACAGGAGAGAATATCACCACTTTTCTCTAAACCCGCCTCTATGATTGCCACGACCTCGGCCAATATCGTAAGACATCAACGGTCTTGGTCCTCCTTGACCACCGCGACTAAACTGCGCACCTGCGGTATAACCTTGCGATTGATTACTATATATTCCATGGCCACGAGTGAATTTACCATCCTCCGACGATGTACGGCGATACGCTACGTTAGCCGCTGCTCCGTCCCCAGCATTTCTAAAAGGTGGCGAAGACAACAGACTTGGTGGAGCTGCTGAATTACCAGTGAAGTTGGAGGAACTGGAATTTCTATGTAAACTGGGTTTTTGAGCACCATCTTTGTCGCCATAGGAATACTGTTTTTGAACACCAACAGATCGTATATCGTCACTACCATATTGTTTAAAATCAGAATTAACACCCCCTGATATGTTATGATCACGATTATGATCAACAAAACCAGACGATTCCTTTACGTCCATTCTACCAACCGACTCGGGACGAAATGCACTATACCCATCACCTTTATCCGTGTTTGTCAAATCTGCACTTGTAGAATCAAGTGTACGTTTATCATAACTAGAGAATGTTTCACCAGTTTCACTACTATATATATTAGCAACTGGTCCCCTGGCTTGGGAATATACGGGATCCTGGGCGTTGTAGTCCACAAAGCTCTGCCCTTGCTGTTGACTCAACATCTGATTCAAGGCTATTTGCACGCCAGAGCTATCACCAGACGGCTTATTAGCACTATCCTCACTATAACTCGCGTTACTATAATCGTAAGTTTTCCCTACCCCACTTTGGTCAGGCACAGTATAACCCTGATTCATCGCCGTTTGTTTGGCTATAGCAGTTGCTAAATCCAGCTGCTTTTTTAAAGTCGTTAACAATCCATGAGTTTGATCATCTAGTGTTATTTTTAGACTGTCGGCAACTTCTTCGACACTCATACCTTGTTGTAGCATAGCAGTTAGTGCATTCATATCAGGATTAGGATTGGACACAGTCTCCTCGCCTCCTTGTTCTTCCTCGTCTTCCGGTGCTTTGAATTGTGTTATATCTAAATATTTTGTAGGCAGTGTGGGGTCTTCAGGGGGCGTAGGAGAATGCGGTTTTGGTACAATCAATGTCGGGGGTGCTTGCTGGACTGGCAGTGAACTACTAGATACTGACTTAGCAGGTAGACTGGGTTTCTGAACAGCAGCACTAAGGACAGATGGACCCACACTTGGCACTGAACTCAGTTCCACTTTTGAATTTCTATCTTTACCATCATTGTTTGAATATTTGTCTCTATGATTACTAGATGCACTAGGTTGCCTCTTGTTTTTATCACCGTCTTTTGGTTGCACCACTTTCTGGTTTGTATTAGCACCGCGGTCCCTGCTACCCTCTCGGCTGTGTGGTTTTCCTACAATTATAATTCAGTTGTAAGTTCAGTGTTAAACATATCGTTTTACATTGATGGTGAAACAAGGCATTACAACTCCTAATAATTATTCTCAATGACTATTTCAGGAGCTAGTAGCCAGTACTTTTGCCGAATTCAGGAACTATGACTTTTGAAGTTTGAACCGAATATTTGAACTGAATATTTGTTAATATCAATACTGAAATGACACAAACATTGTGTACAGTCATACTATCATACACTTACATAAAATTTAAGCCAATATACAATGTGCATGCATCATTCAGAACATGTTTAGTTTATTTAATACATACACATTGAGAAGTTTTCCATATACTTTGTTCTGAAGGGTTTTTTCCCAATAAAATGCATTCAGATTTTCATTTTGCCCCTTTTCTGTCATGTGTTAGCAATAGCATTGTTTTTTTAATAATCAGATCCGTCTCTATGCTCAAATATTGATGACTTTCTTGTTTTATCTAAAGTACACTTGTATTATAAATTTTGGAGAAGTCAATGTAACATCAAATGTGTGACAATCTGGTTAATTCCCTCTACTTTATAATTAACGTAACAACAACAACAACAACAGAATGACAAAACCACAGACCTAGGACTAATTTCAATCAAGTTAGCAAGTTCTTTCTTCCTAGGGACTCCCATTTCCACTTGCTGTGCTTCCCTGGGACCCCTAAAATAAACTTTTGTCAAGTATAAACTGCATATCTGGGACCCTACAAAATTGACTAAGGATCCCCCAATTTGTTAAACACGAGGGTCCAAGGACCCCTAGCTGAAAAATCCTAGGGAAAACCCTGTTTAAGACGTTAGTTTGTTACCAGTGAATGCACCAAATGTCTATCAATGTAATTATTACAGCATAAGCAACATACATACCATGATCCGACATTTTCAAACCAGCGCTAGATTCCTCTCCCCGATTCTTCATCTCTTTCAAGAATTTCTTTCGATTTTTACACCACATTTCATGACAATCTTGATCCTTCGGTAAACTGAATATTCAAATATACAAATAATAAACTCATACACAATATACAAACATATACTATAAACCTGAAGTTGAAGAAGAAATTTCGAAAGTCGTCTCGAATTCCCCGAGGGGGAGCATCTTCATTGGTGAACAAAACATATCATTTATTATCAACAAGTACTAACTTGCCCTTCCGCAAGTAGCTGAATTTCTCCACATATGCCAGAGGAGGACGAGTGACCGTAGCAACATGGCACAGTAGGGCATGACCTGCTCAGTCCGAGAATCAGACCCAGACCTCCTGGGTGACAGTCCAGTGCTCTACCGCCTTGAGCCAACAAGGAGGGCACAGAACATACTCAGGGGTTCCACTAGGTGCTCAATGATTTGTGTTATTACCAGATTTTACAAAATTACCAATAATTTAGAGAAAAACTTACGTTTCAACCAGAATCCTAGGGGTCAACATGTGGCTTTTTCGAAAATTCTAGGGGTCAAAGGTTCAACTCGATGGTAAACATGAACCCCTGTGGAATACATGTACAGGGTGGAACGAAGAACTGTATCACAGTAAGACGACAGTTCCCAGATAACCCCATCAATTGCTTTAGGAAGACAAAACTATGAGGATGTCCAATCTATGAACACCTCTGTAATTTCGTACTTCCAGGGTCAAACAGAACTCCCGACACCTCTTGCAAAGCAATGGTACATAACTCTCAGGTTCAGAATTAGTCAAAAACTGAAATAAGATGCAAGATTAACTTACTCAGGAGGGGATGTAATTCTAATATCTACATGTTTCAGCCATGGTGAAGAAAGTGCTTGCTCTGCGTTGCAACGTTTACTTGGATCTAATTCCAACATATTGTCCATCAAATCTAATGCTAGCTTTGGTAGGCTGAAAAAACAAACTTCTACATATATTCTGTACATCATCATCACAGATCCACGTAACAAGTCAATTATCAATGTAAGTATCCAGGTGTCTTCGATACATACAATATCAATCAGGTTATCAATTTAAACACGTTGATGGATACGGATAAAGATTTTGAAATATTGATACAATTTAAGTAATTCTGTTAGTATTTTTTTATATTGTCGTCGACTCTCTACTAAGTGCGCTTCCATGCATGTTATAGTCCCAATGGTTGCCTGGTTATGCAAAAAAAATCTAACTGGTTATCAAATTCTACCGAGATATCAATCATTTTATTATTTCACCCCAGTTTGTTGCAAAACATCATTACAGTTTGAGGCTGACATCTATGGTAGACGTCCCCTACCATGGTACACCTCATCATGCAGCTTGCATAAAACAATTACATTTGTAAACACAGAGGTTCGTATTTGAATGTAATATGGTATGAATGATTACAATGAAACCAACGTAAAGAAAAAAACATGAAGGTGTGTAAAATCAACAAGAAATGTGGAAATTCATGAAAACCAGGTTTTATAATGCAACAGGATTGTAACCAGCAAAAACATAACCCCAGGTACACAACTTCACATGCTGATAATCATTTCTGTAAACTTTCATAACTCTTAACTAAAATACTTTGAGAGATATATGCGACACAACAAATGTCCCGCCAGCCTCACTACCTGCCCAATTCGCTAATCTAATAACCAGAGTTTTCTGTTGGAAAACCTCGTTAAAAATTGCTATCCTAAGATACATCCCATTAAGTGGCAGCCATATAAAAATAATCTTTTTGACAGAGTCACAGAGGTTTATATCAGAAAGGAATGAATGACTAACCAACTAAAAGAACAAGTCATGAATTAGTGCGACTACTGAATGTAGAAAGTACAAAATCACAGTACTTACAATGAGAATTCTTCCCTGAGTTTCCTTCTGTACTGTTTTTTAGGTTTAAATGTATGGAATAGAGGAAGTTTGATGACATCTGGCCAGACAGCCGGACACGGCGAGCCACACGTCTTACTGATATACTCTAGCTGGGCAAGCTCTTGCTGTGCTTGAAATATTGGCTTCCTGGTAAACAGCTCGCCAAGGATACAGCTGTAATATAAGGTCGTTGCTAACATACAACAAATGGCAGATTTCATAAATATAACAAGAAATGGGCAATGCCCACAAACCAGGTTTTAAACCTAATTATTTGAAACCAAGGCTCTATTTGTATAATGAATACATGATGATCATCAATGCTGCAAAGGTGCCAGCGGTGATACATGCATACACAGTTACACAGTTACACACACTCACACTTAAGATATATTATACATATATATGCCACAACTATACACCACGCATAGCGAAGATATAAAGTGGACAAGTTATTCGCCGGATACCAAATTGCTATTTTTAGTAATGGTACCTTGACCTTTGACGGAATGAGTCTTAAAGCAATCCCAAGTGAGCTCTCCACATGTACTTCCTTTAAAACAAGTTTGATGTCAATATGATCAACCAAACTCAAGTTATTCACCGGAAATTAAATTTCTATTTTTAGCAATAGTGACCTTGACCTCTGGTGGACCGAACCCAAAGGCAATCCAAAGCGAGCTGTCCACATGTTCTTACTATACACCAAGTAAGGTTACAATATGATCAAGGGGACTCGAGTTATTCGCCGGAAACTAAATATCTATTTTTAGTAATGGTGACCTTGACCTTTGGCGGACCGAACCCAAAAGCAATCCCAAGCGAGCTCTCCACATGTTTATAGTGTACACCAAGTTTGGTTACAATATGATCAACAGAACTCAAGTTATTCCCCGGAAACCACCAGTTTGACGCCCGCCAACCGATAGCACCATTCTAATAACCTGGTTTTCTTTGAAAACCTGGTTAAAAATATAGGTGCAGAGAGCAGCAGGTAATTTTTATGCGACTACACTTTGCAGCAAATTCAAATCATTTTTAAACGACTAATTTTAAACTTAAAATTTGTTTTTGGTGAAAATCAATGCGTTTTTACGATAAAATGATGCTTCACTGTAGCTCTGGTGTGAAAATACAAAGGGTGAGCATCTATTTTTAGCCAATTTCCCCTTTTTTGGACAAAAAATAGTTTACTGGAATTACAAATCAGCGAGTCCATTTGCGATATTGACAAAAGTAAACCTCTTTGCAAATACAAATGTAAAAGGATATGAACCCGCATTTGTGACACTTAGCAGCATCAGGAGTTAACAGACCTTTTTTCCAATAAAGTTACCATCTAAAATCTTCAGTATTCCAAGTATAAATTTTTCCCCCAAATTGGACATCAAATTCCAAAATGATTCCACTATTTCTTCAGCTGATTTTTGTCAGTTTTTAAGCATTATATTGTATTGAAATGTCGAAAATAATTGTACTAAATTCAAATAGGGGTCCTGGGACTCCCATATTTGCAAATCTGGGGTCCCTGATAAATTTTGGGGTCCCAAGTGTTACTTTTTAGTCGTGACCTTTTTTAATCAGCCATTGTAATCATGAGACACCCTACAACATGCCATCGGAATATCTCATGTGAGCCTTCGACTCAAGTGGGCTAAATAGTTGGCCACAACAAGACAAAAACATGACCTTACCCGATACTCCATATATCAATAGATGGTCCATATCTTTCCTCTCCAAGCAATAATTCTGGCGGTCTGTACCACAATGTGATCACTTTATTTGTATACAAACGTTCTTTATCCTCAGCATCGTATAGTCGAGCCAATCCCCAGTCACCAAGTTTTATCTGACCCCTGAAGTTAAAGATATCAGTAATTTATATTAGAACAGTTAGACCTCAGTTATTCCACAACCTCCAATCCGAATACTCGGTATAATCCAAAATAAATATCAGGTCCTGATGTATCTTCCTAGGCACATAGAATTGAATGGGCTATTTGAAACCATGCACGATTCAAAATAAAATTTCAGACCCTGTGAATTTGAATGAACCAGGTGCAACTGTAATATATAGGGTTGTCATTGATTCAAATGTCTGCATATATATCTATGATATCAAAAGACAAATGATGACATATCAATTATATTTTTAAATTCCTTTAACAGATTATTAAGTCCTATTTTTCTGACAGTATTTCCAGCATAAAACCACAATGTCATTGTTAACTCTTTCAACAATCTTTAATAAACAGATCAATACAGAAATACTTAACCATTTCGAAATACAGTCAGACCTCATTTATTTGACAACCTTATATCATCCAAAATGAAGATCAGGCCCCAATGTATCTGCATGTCGAGTTTACATCAGCTATTCGAATTCAAAATAAAAAATTGATGACCCAAGTTTACCATATTTCTAAATACGAAGTCTGTAGCATTATTTAGAGGTAGGAAAAATAGAATTCAACCCGCACTACGTAGGGCGAGTAGCAGAGTACTACTGTCTTAAAAGTACTCCCTATCTTTACCTGATCTGATGTCTGTGCAGGACAATGTCCAGGGTTTCCCCAGGATTTTTAAGTTAGGGTCCTTGGACACTCGTGTTTGACAAATTGGGGGTCCTTAGTAAATTTGTAGGGTCCCAGATATGCAGATTATACTTGAAAATGGTTTAGTTTAGGGGTCCCAGGGATGCACAGTAAGTGGAAAATGGGAGTCCCTAGAAATAAAAGGGAGTCAGGGAAATCCCTGAAAGTCTCTGTGTTCTACCTCAGCTAACCTTTCTCGCTTACTTCCCCTACCTCTAAACACCACCCCTCCAGCAGTCTTGCTTACTTCCCCTACCTCTAAAGACCGCCCCTCCAGCAGTCTTGCTTACTTCCCCTACCTCTAAACACCACCCCTCCAGCAGTCTTGCTTACTTCCCCTACCTCTAAACACCACCCCTCCAGCAGTCTTGCTTACTTCCCCTACCTCTAAAGACCGCCCCTCCAGCAGTCTTGCTTACTTCCCCTACCTCTAAAGACCACCCCTCCAGCAGCTTGCTTATTTCCGCTACCTCTAAACACCACCCCTCCAGCAGTGCTGCTTACTTCCCCTACCTCTAAACAACACCCCTCCAGCAGTCTTGCTTACTTCCCCTACCTCTAAACACCGCCCCTCCAGCAGTCTTGCTTACTTCCCCTACCTCTAAAGACCGCCCCTCCAGCAGTCTCACTTACTTCCTCTACCTCTAAACAACGCCCCTCCAGCAGTCTCACTTACTTCCCCTACCTCTTAACACAGCCCCTCCAACAGTCTCACTTACTTCCCCTACCTCTTCACACAGCCCCTCCAGCAGTCTTGCTTACTTCCCCTACCTCTTAACACAGCCCCTCCAGCAGTCTCACTTACTTCCCCTACCTCTAACCATCGCCCCTCCAGCAGTCTCGCTTACTTCCCCTACCTCTAAACACAGCCCCTTCAGCAGTCTCGCTTACTTCCCCTACCTCTAAACACAGCCCCTTCAGCAGTCTCACTTACTTCCCCTACCTCTAAACACAGCCCCTTCAGCAGTCTCGCTTACTTCCCCTACCTCTAAACATCGCCCCTCCAGCAGTCTCGCTTACTTCCCCTACCTCTAAACACAGCCCCTTCAGCAGTCTCGCTTACTTCCCCTACCTCTAAACACAGCCCCTTCAGCAGTCTCACTTACTTCCCCTACCTCTAAACACAGCCCCTTCAGCAGTCTCACTTACTTCCCCACCTCTAAAAAAACGCCCCTCCAGCAGTCTCGCTTACTTCCCCTACCTCTAAACACAGCCCCTTCAGCAGTCTCACTTACTTCCCCTACCTCTAAACACAGCCCCTTCAGCAGTCTCGCTTACTTCCCCTACCTCTAAACATCGCCCCTCCAGCAGTCTCGCTTACTTCCCCTACCTCTAAACACAGCCCCTTCAGCAGTCTCGCTTACTTCCCCTACCTCTAAACACAGCCCCTTCAGCAGTCTCACTTACTTCCCCTACCTCTAAACACAGCCCCTTCAGCAGTCTCACTTACTTCCCCACCTCTAAAAAAACGCCCCTCCAGCAGTCTCGCTTACTTCCCCTACCTCTAAACACAGCCCCTTCAGCAGTCTCGCTTACTTCCCCACCTCTAAAAAAACGCCCCTCCAGCAGTCTCGCTTACTTCCCCTACCTCTAAACACAGCCCCTTCAGCAGTCTCGCTTACTTCCCCACCTCTAAAAAACGCCCCTCCAGCAGTCTCGCTTACTTCCCCTACCTCTAAACACAGCCCCTTCAGCAGTCTCGCTTACTTCCCCACCTCTAAAAAAACGCCCCTCCAGCAGTCTCGCTTACTTCCCCTACCTCTAAACACAGCCCCTTCAGCAGTCTCGCTTACTTCCCCACCTCTAAAAAAACGCCCCTCCAGCAGTCTCGCTTACTTCCCCTACCTCTAAACACAGCCCCTTCAGCAGTCTCGCTTACTTCCCCACCTCTAAAAAACGCCCCTCCAGCAGTCTCGCTTACTTCCCCACCTCTAAAAAAACGCCCCTCCAGCAGTCTCGCTTACTTCCCCTACCTCTAAACACAGCCCCTTCAGCAGTCTCACTTACTTCCCCTACCTCTAAACACAGCCCCTTCAGCAGTCTCGCTTACTTCCCCACCTCTAAAAAAACGCCCCTCCAGCAGTCTCGCTTACTTCCCCTACCTCTAAACACAGCCCCTTCAGCAGTCTCGCTTACTTCCCCACCTCTAAAAAAACGCCCCTTCAGCAGTCTCGCTTACTTCCCCACCTCTAAAAAAACGCCCCTCCAGCAGTCTCGCTTACTTCCTACGAAACGGTTTCGGCAGTGCATTAGAATATTTACACTTACTTGTTATTGAGAAGAATATTGGAGCATTTGATGTCTCGATGTAGGAAGTTCTTCTTATGACAATACTCGAGACCCTCCAATAACTGCCTCATAAACGAAGCTATATGAGACTCACTGAAGTTCACCAGACCAGACTCTAATATTCCCATCAAATCATGGTCCATGTATTCAAATACAAGATAAAATGCACCTGTAATAGATAAAATTTATTATTTATATAGATTCTTATTAACTGGGATTTATATATAAGCATCTTAGACAACAAATCGTGAACATTAATGTAGTCTTGGTAATGTAGTCTTGGTAATGTAGTCTTGGTAATGTAGTCTTGGTAATGTAGTCTTGGTAATGTAGTCTTGGTAATGTAGTCTTGGTAATGTAGTCTAGGTAATGTAGTCTTGGTAATGTAGTCTTGGTAATGTAGTCTTGGTAATGTAGTCTTGGTAATGTAGTCTTGGTAATGTAGTCTAGGTAATGTAGTCTTGGTAATGTAGTCTTGGTAATGTAGTCTTGGTAATGTAGTCTTGGTAATGTAGTCTTGGTAATGTAGTCTTGGTAATGTAGTCTAGGTAATGTAGTCTAGGTAATGTAGTCTTGGTAATGTAGTCTTGGTAATGTAGTCTTGGTAATGTAGTCTAGGTAATGTAGTCTAGGTAATGTAGTCTTGGTAATGTAGTCTTGGTAATGTAGTCTTGGTAATGTAGTCTAGGTAATGTAGTCTTGGTAATGTAGTCTTGGTAATGTAGTCTTGGTAATGTAGTCTTGGTAATGTAGTCTTGGTAATGTAGTCTTGGTAATGTAGTCTTGGTAATGTAGTCTTGGTAATGTAGTCTTGGTAATGTAGTCTTGGTAATGTAGTCTTGGTAATGTAGTCTAGGTAATGTAGTCTTGGTAATGTAGTCTTGGTAATGTAGTCTTGGTAATGTAGTCTTGGTAATGTAGTCTTGGTAATGTAGTCTAGGTAATGTAGTCTTGGTAATGTAGTCTAGGTAATGTAGTCTAGGTAATGTAGTCTAGGTAATGTAGTCTTGGTAATGTAGTCTAGGTAATGTAGTCTTGGTAATGTAGTCTAGGTAATGTAGTCTAGGTAATGTAGTCTTGGTAATGTAGTCTTGGTAATGTAGTCTAGGTAATGTAGTCTTGGTAATGTAGTCTTGGTAATGTAGTCTAGGTAATGTAGTCTTGGTAATGTAGTCTTGGTAATGTAGTCTTGGTAATGTAGTCTTGGTAATGTAGTCTTGGTAATGTAGTCTTGGTAATGTAGTCTTGGTAATGTAGTCTTGGTAATGTAGTCTTGGTAATGTAGTCTTGGTAATGTAGTCTTGGTAATGTAGTCTTGGTAATGTAGTCTAGGTAATGTAGTCTTGGTAATGTAGTCTTGGTAATGTAGTCTTGGTAATGTAGTCTTGGTAATGTAGTCTTGGTAATGTAGTCTTGGTAATGTAGTCTAGGTAATGTAGTCTTGGTAATGTAGTCTAGGTAATGTAGTCTAGGTAATGTAGTCTAGGTAATGTAGTCTTGGTAATGTAGTCTAGGTAATGTAGTCTTGGTAATGTAGTCTAGGTAATGTAGTCTAGGTAATGTAGTCTTGGTAATGTAGTCTTGGTAATGTAGTCTAGGTAATGTAGTCTTGGTAATGTAGTCTTGGTAATGTAGTCTAGGTAATGTAGTCTTGGTAATGTAGTCTTGGTAATGTAGTCTTGGTAATGTAGTCTAGGTAATGTAGTCTAGGTAATGTAGTCTTGGTAATGTAGTCTAGGTAATGTAGTCTAGGTAATGTAGTCTTGGTAATGTAGTCTAGGTAATGTAGTCTAGGTAATGTAGTCTTGGTAATGTAGTCTTGGTAATGTAGTCTAGGTAATGTAGTCTTGGTAATGTAGTCTTGGTAATGTAGTCTAGGTAATGTAGTCTTGGTAATGTAGTCTTGGTAATGTAGTCTAGGTAATGTAGTCTAGGTAATGTAGTCTAGGTAATGTAGTCTTGGTAATGTAGTCTAGGTAATGTAGTCTTGGTAATGTAGTCTAGGTAATGTAGTCTAGGTAATGTAGTCTTGGTAATGTAGTCTTGGTAATGTAGTCTAGGTAATGTAGTCTAGGTAATGTAGTCTTGGTAATGTAGTCTTGGTAATGTAGTCTTGGTAATGTAGTCTAGGTAATGTAGTCTTGGTAATGTAGTCTAGGTAATGTAGTCTTGGTAATGTAGTCTTGGTAATGTAGTCTAGGTAATGTAGTCTTGGTAATGTAGTCTAGGTAATGTAGTCTAGGTAATGTAGTCTTGGTAATGTAGTCTAGGTAATGTAGTCTTGGTAATGTAGTCTAGGTAATGTAGTCTAGGTAATGTAGTCTTGGTAATGTAGTCTAGGTAATGTAGTCTTGGTAATGTAGTCTAGGTAATGTAGTCTTGGTAATGTAGTCTAGGTAATGTAGTCTAGGTAATGTAGTCTAGGTAATGTAGTCTTGGTAATGTAGTCTAGGTAATGTAGTCTTGGTAATGTAGTCTTGGTAATGTAGTCTAGGTAATGTAGTCTAGGTAATGTAGTCTAGGTAATGTAGTCTTGGTAATGTAGTCTAGGTAATGTAGTCTTGGTAATGTAGTCTAGGTAATGTAGTCTTGGTAATGTAGTCTAGGTAATGTAGTCTAGGTAATGTAGTCTAGGTAATGTAGTCTAGGTAATGTAGTCTAGGTAATGTAGTCTAGGTAATGTAGTCTTGGTAATGTAGTCTTGGTAATGTAGTCTAGGTAATGTAGTCTAGGTAATGTAGTCTTGGTAATGTAGTCTAGGTAATGTAGTCTAGGTAATGTAGTCTTGGTAATGTAGTCTAGGTAATGTAGTCTTGGTAATGTAGTCTTGGTAATGTAGTCTAGGTAATGTAGTCTTGGTAATGTAGTCTAGGTAATGTAGTCTAGGTAATGTAGTCTTGGTAATGTAGTCTTGGTAATGTAGTCTAGGTAATGTAGTCTTGGTAATGTAGTCTAGGTAATGTAGTCTTGGTAATGTAGTCTTGGTAATGTAGTCTTGGTAATGTAGTCTTGGTAATGTAGTCTAGGTAATGTAGTCTAGGTAATGTAGTCTAGGTAATGTAGTCTAGGTAATGTAGTCTTGGTAATGTAGTCTTGGTAATGTAGTCTTGGTAATGTAGTCTTGGTAATGTAGTCTAGGTAATGTAGTCTTGGTAATGTAGTCTAGGTAATGTAGTCTAGGTAATGTAGTCTAGGTAATGTAGTCTTGGTAATGTAGTCTTGGTAATGTAGTCTAGGTAATGTAGTCTAGGTAATGTAGTCTTGGTAATTTCGTAAAGAGGTGAAGGTAATTTTGTCGTTGTTGAGGTTTTCCACTTTTTTTGGGCAAATAAGCATCTCAGTCCTGTACATAGTGAAATTATCGGTACAACTACTGCTGTCGTATTCAAATGAATCACTCGGGAATGAGAATGCAAAACCCTTAAATTAAGGAACGGAAAATTATCACACTGTTCGCCATTTTGGAGAGAGATTAAATATTTGCTCGGCTGTAAACTTGTAAAGACGGCTTGGTTGGCAGAGTCCAAATTTCCATCTAATGAGAGCGTATGATCTCCAACTGTATTCTTAAACAGTCAAACTCAAAACATTGATAACATTGTCTTATAGACTTGCACTGACCCCTAATGACCCTGAAATAAGCAAAGTTCTGCGAAAGAGTTCATGCTTCGAAAATTAATTATATAAATTAACAAAACTACCATTTCTACACTTAGCATTAGTGATCTGGAAAATAATGTGATTATATCATGGAACCAGCAGTTTAACCTAGGTGAGTATATCATGGAACCAGCAGTTTAACCTAGGCGAGTATATCATGGAACCAGCAGTTTAACCTAGGTGAGTATATCATGGAACCAGAAGTTTAACCTAGGTGAGTATATCATGGAACCAGCAGTTTAACCTAGGTGAGTATATCATGGAACCAGCAGTTTAACCTAGGTGAGTATATCATGGAACCAGCAGTTTAACCTAGGTGAGTATATCATGGAACCAGCAGTTTAACCTAGGTGAGTATATCATGGAACCAGCTGTTCAACCTAGGTGAGTATATCATGGAACCAGCTGTTTAACCTAGGTGAGTATATCATGGAACCAACTGTTTAACCTAGGTGAGTATATCATGGAACCAGCAGTTTAACCTAGGTGAGTATATCATGGAACCAGCTGTTTAACCTAGGTGAGTATATCATGGAACCAGCTGTTTAACCTAGGTGAGTATATCATGGAACCAACTGTTTAACCTAGGTGCTCAATCTCAAGCATCATTTTGATAATTTTTGACCTGATTCAACATTTCATAGGCAAATACCTACAATTTGGAGAAACAGTGACCCTTTAGCCAGAATCCCGAGAATCAAAATGTGGCTTTTTGGAAATTATAAAGGGTCAATTCCAGGGTCAAATGGAACCCCTGTGGAACACATGTACAGGGTGGAACGAAGAACTGTATCACAGTAAGACGACAGTTCCCAGATAACCCCATGAATTGCTTTTGGAAGACAAAACGATGAGGATGTCCAATCTACGAACACCTCTGTAATTTCGTACTTCCATAAACGTGAAATAAAATTGAATATAATGTTAATCAAGATAATGTATACTAATATACAACATAACCTCTCCAAAGTGGCCATATCTTTTGCAACAACCTCCCTTCATAAAAATTATCCATTTTTTTGTAGTAAACATTTACCATCACTCCCACCTCTTTAGCTCAACAACCTCTCAACAACAGCTGAAACTATATGCATCACCTAGTGACCTACACAGGGTGTCTCTCTGGAGAGGTTGTACTGTATAAACTATATGCATCACCTAGTGACCTACACAGGGTGTCTCTCTGGAGAGGTTGTACTGTATAAACTATATGCATCACCTAGTGACCTACACAGGGTGTCTCTCTGGAGAGGTTGTACTGTATGAACTATATGCATCACCTAGTGACCTACACAGGGTGTCTCTCTGGAGAGGTTGTACTGTATGAACTATATGCATCACCTAGTGACCTACACAGGGTGTCTCTCTGGAGAGGTTGTACTGTATAAACTATATGCATCACCTAGTGACCTACACAGGGTGTCTCTCTGGAGAGGTTGTACTGTATAAACTATATGCATCACCTAGTGACCTACACAGGGTGTCTCTCTGGAGAGGTTGTACTGTATGAACTATATGCATCACCTAGTGACCTACACAGGGTGTCTCTCTGGAGAGGTTGTACTGTATGAACTATATGCATCACCTAGTGACCTACACAGGGTGTCTCTCTGGAGAGGTTGTACTGTATGAACTATATGCATCACCTAGTGACCTACACAGGGTGTCTCTCTGGAGAGGTTGTACTGTATGAACTATATGCATCACCTAGTGACCTACACAGGGTGTCTCTCTGGAGAGGTTGTACTGTATGAACTATATGCATCACCTAGTGACCTACACAGGGTGTCTCTCTGGAGAGGTTGTACTGTATGAACTATATGCATCACCTAGTGACCTACACAGGGTGTCTCTCTGGAGAGGTTGTACTGTATAAACTATATGCATCACCTAGTGACCTACACAGGGTGTCTCTCTGGAGAGGTTGTACTGTATAAACTATATGCATCACCTAGTGACCTACACAGGGTGTCTCCTGGAGAGGTTGTACTGTATAAACTATATGCATCACCTAGTGACCTACAAAAGGTTCCTCCTGGAGAGGTTGTACTGTATATTACACAACAATAAAGTTTATAATTATCAATTTCCCATAATAATTTTCTCACAATCATTGTTAAAGGCACAATTTCCTATGATATCACAAACACTTAGAATAATTACAGTGGTACAGAGCTGATATGTGGGGGAAATTAAGATAAGATCAGTAGAATGCAAAATGAAGAAAGAAAAGGGCCACAACTCTTTGTTTGACCATGTACATTTTATTATCCTATGCTTATGTGCCCAACATGAATGAAATAAATTCATTATATCAAGAGTAATTGATAGAAAACCAATCTTGCATATAGAAGGACAGGGTACCACTTTATTGCCCCCCCCCCCCTTGCCATTCAAAGAATGGTGGACAATGTAACAAATAAAACCTTGATATTAGACTGTTTGTCATCTCTCTTGCTTGAAAGTCACATACGGACAGGTCGAGATGACATTTTAATGTACCTGATATATTTTATGACTATTCCAATGAACAAAAATAGCCATTCGTTTCCATCAGGACTAAAACAAATACCTACAAACCGAGGCCTTGATAACCTACCAATTTGTGACAGCTGATAGCATTTAAAACTTCCATTATATACTTAAGCTAAAATACTGCCATGTCAGAAGACACAAGGTCCTTAAACTCCGCAATGCTAGGACCCACCCTGAAAATATGTCACGCACATCTACACATCAGGGTGACCATGTGTATGAATTTTCACAGGCATCCCTGTCAAAGTGTGAAAGTAGTTCTTGCTACAAATGTTTTGCTACGAACTTACCAACTGTAATTACGACATGACAACCACACACTCCTTCAAACTAAGTTTGCTGGGGTACAAGAAGTTGTGTAAGCCAAGCATGTATTTGCTATCACAGAAATGTCTAACATAACTAACCTCTGTCTTTCCTGAAGTCAACAGCGTCTTGTTTATCAGTGACAATCTCTTTCAGGTTGACAATACTTTGATGATTCAGTTGACGTAATATTTTGATCTCTCGTACAGCAGTTATAGGGAATCCTTCCTTCTCATTCTCCAGTCGAACTTTCTTCAAGGCAACTAATTCATCTACAATACAAAACATAGCAATCTAGGAATCAACATGTATAACACAAACTTGACACCACATCTGACACGGTACACACACATGACACCACATCTGACATGGTAACACACACATGATACCACATCTGACATGGTAACACACACATGACACCACATCTGACATGGTAACACACACATGACACCACATCTGACATGGTACACACACATGACACCACATCTGACATGGTAACAATAAGAAGTCGGCCTACCTACCCATGAAACATTTCTGCACCTGCACTTTCTTTGGCCCTCGACAGGATTTTGTTTTGTCAAGCGAAATATGATTACTTATAAGTTGATTGTAAGGAAGTTACCTACCCAACAGTAGGGTTGGTAGACAACGCGGACTTTCTTAAATGTGGCTTAATAATGACCAACCCTTACCTGTAAGACTGTCTCTCGCTTTATAAACTTGACCGTAAGTACCTTCGCCAATAATCTCAATTATATGAAATAAATCCACACATCTTTCTCCCCAAGCTCCTTTAATCTTTTCGTTCTGTCTTCTCTGTAGACATATCCTACAATAGTACAACAAATTGACAAGGAAGAGACAACACATGGTAGAGTATTCACAACACCTAGAAGAAAATTTGTGGCAAGGGTAACATACCCAGAAAAATAGGTAGGATAGGGCAATTTATTATTCTTTTTTTTTAATAAACACAATTCTAAATATTCACGAATGTGTGATCATATTAGACCATTTCTAAACAGAAACAAGCAATTGATGCCGGTTTTGTGTAGCCTGTCAGACCAGAGCTAGAGACATCGCACGGCAGAGAAGTCACTAGATACAGGTGGAATAGAACAGAGAAAATATAAGATTTATACAAGAGTTATGTTGAAACATCTAAACAAAGAGCTGTCACTGGTTAGTAATAAAGTGAAACATCCCCAAAGACAAGTGACCTGGATGTATCGACCAGACTCCTGTGCTGCACGCACCTCATCATGCTACACGTGCGTGTGTGACCTGGATGTACCGACCAGACTCCTGTGCTGCATGCACCTCATCATGCTACATGTGCGTGTGTGACCTGGATGTACCGACCAGACTCCTGTGCCGCACGCACCTCATCATGCTACACGTGCATGTGTGACCTGGATGTACCGACCAGACTCCTGTGCCGCACGCACCTCATCATGCTACATGTGCGTGTGTGACCTGGATGTACCGACCAGACTCCTGTGCCGCACGCACCTCATCATGCTACATGTGCGTGTGTGGACAAAACTCTCGAATGGTTTACAAGTAACAGTTGAGTCACACAGTGCTCCAGAACAATAACACTTAATAAACAAATGCCTTGAACTTTTTAAGTAAAACAAGAACTTGACCTGTATTTTATTATCCTTTGCTTTTGTGCCCCATATGAATTGAATCCATCCATCCTTTCAGAAGTAATTGATAGGAAACCAATCTTGCATATAGACGGACAGGGTACCACTTTATTGCCCCCCCCCCCCTTGCCATTGAAAGAATGGTGTGTCATTGTAACAAATAAAAACCTTGACATTAGACTGTTTGTCATCTCTCGCTTAAAAGTCACATACAGACAAGGAGAGATGACATTTTAATGTACCTGATATATTTTATGACTATTTCAATGAACAAAGATAGCCATTCGTTTCCATCAGGACTAAAACAAATACAAATACCTACAAACTGACCCGAGGCCTTGATAACCTACCAGTTTGCGACAGCTGATAGCATTTAAAACTTCCATTATATACTAAGCTGCAATATTGCCGTGTCAGAAGAAACCAAGGTCCATACGGACGGACGTATCAACAGACCCGGACGCATCAACGGACAGGGGGTAACACTTTATGCCCCCTTGCTTCAAACTTTAAAAGATAACAGAGACACTGACCCCTAGGATATAAATTAATATTACTACTTCAAATATGTGTTTATTTTATTTTTACAAGAAGTAATAAACTGAGATATTCATACTTGGGACGTTTTGGTCGACTTTCTTTCTTTTCACCATCAGGATCTAGCGAATCACCGGGCGAGTTCTCGTAGTCAGCATCTAAATCTGGCTCATCTAACATTGGTGGCATAGGTAAATCTGTGATCCTACGTTGTCTCTGTGGACTTGGTGGGCGATCTCTGTAATATACATACACACTAAGTTAATATGTTATAGTATATAGCATTCCCAGTCATTTTTTAAATAATAAAAATCATAAAATTAGTGCTCAATTAATACTACTAAAATCTCTTCTAGAACAAAAGTTACAACAATTTGAAGTTTTGAAAAATTGGTTGTTTTTAGGA
Source organism: Mactromeris polynyma (assembly GCA_032209605.1). Lineage (NCBI taxonomy): Eukaryota > Metazoa > Mollusca > Bivalvia > Venerida > Mactridae > Mactromeris > Mactromeris polynyma. The sequence continues at coordinate 15,624,619 of JASFXZ010000013.1, forward strand.
TTTTTTAAAGTATATTCTGATTTTTTTTACCAGTCACATGTTATTTGACCTTGAATATTCATTGGTACAGTTACAAGTCTGATGAAAGCAGCATTTCAAACTTTGTGAATATAATATACGCAAAAACAATTTTTACATGTTTGATAATGAATTGACATTCTTGCTGATGAAAAAATTATTTCACATAATTTGAAATTTTGACTTAAATTTGCATAAAATGTGACATTCAATTCCTGACTGTCTTTGAAGAAACTTGGCTGTCAATTCTAGGCATAAACTGTTAAATGTGATGATATATGACATGAAAACACGTATGAAAAACATTTTTGATGTAACGAAACTTAATGTTATTCCATGTTCATTATCAAAACGATATTAGAAAATCCTTTACGATCTGTCAAAATCCCTACTTTTGGTTTGACATCTAAAATCAGCTACTTATGGTTTGACATCTAAAATCAGCTACTTATGGTTTGAACTTATGGTTTGACATCTAAAATCAGCTACTTATGGTTTGACATCTAAAATCAGCTACTTATGGTTTGACATCTTAAATCAGCTACTTATGGTTTGACTTATGATTTGACATCTAAAATCAGCTACTTATGGTTTAACTTATGGTTTGACATCTAAAATCAGCTACTTATGGTTTGAACTTAATGGTTTGACATCTAAAATCAGCTACTTATGGTTTGACATCTAAAATCAGCTACTTATGGTTTGACATCTAAAATCAACTACTTATGGTTTGACATCTAAAATCAACTACTTATGGTTTGACATCTAAAATCAGCTACATGTCAATATCCCAAACGAGCAGGTCATTTTGTAGCATAAAATGCAAAATGTGTGGTTTGAAACTAACATGTATACAGCCAACTGAGAAGAGAGAAAAACGCCACTTTAAGGTATTTCCACCCCTAATATGTTGTGCAAATAACACAGGCAGCCTGAATCTTCATTGCATCACACCAACATGAGATAAATATTTTAAAAATATCAACATTTAGTACAAGGTGTATATGAATCAATCAATGAATATGACGCTATCACTTCAATGATTTCAATGTTTCACTTACCTAGTTTTATACTTGGGATAATCCACTTTTGGAGGCATAGGAAGGTCAGTAATTCTGGGTTTCTGTGGTGGAGTCACTTTTTGTTGAACACTATAAAACATATTCATAATAAATTAATATACATTAAACATTGATTGTCAGCACAACCTTTGAATACAAGATCAACAGTAAAATCCCACTTAAACCACCATTCAGATAAGTGACCATCCCTCTAGTAAGGGCACATTTTAAGTGACCACCCCAAGTATAAAGGCCAATTTTTAAATGACCATTTCCTCTATTCTCTGAAAAACTTAAATGACCACCCTTCTATTCCTGGTAAATTTTTAAGTGACCATCCCTTGCCAATTTTTAATGACCACCTCTATTAAGTTCAAATTTTTAAGTCCCAATTATTTTTTTTACTTACTGGTTCCACACCAGATTTCAGACTTACCATCAAAGACCACCTCACTAATGACAGGACCGACACAAAGATCCATAAAATAGTAAAAATATCAGGTGTTCACATAAAAATTATAAGGATATAAAAACCATTGTAAAAAGAGATGTTTGTAAAACATTATATGCCCCCTGTGACCTTGACCCTTGACCCCAAAATCAATAGGGTTCCTCTACTACCCAAGATGAATGTGTGGACCAAGTTTCAGGATGATACGTCAAGGGGTTCTCGAGTATTTGATCGGAAACTCAAGGTAACGGACGAACCGACTGACCGACATGTCTTCGAAGGGGGACATAACAAATGGCTTCTAAAATGATTCTTCAAATGTAGACTGGTTACAAAAAATCACAAAGCTACAAAATTGGAAGAAATTAAGTTGTCAACATCATTTGGGAAGTAATTATGTAATTCTTGTTCAATACCAAACAACAAATCAATCAATGAATCAACTTACCATTGTGGACTGGGCTCAATATCACTAACATTTTCGTAACCAGGAGACTCCTTTGGAAAGCCTGGTTTGATATTTCTTTCTATATTAACAATATCTGGCACCTTCTCGTGTACTTTTTCTAAAGATTGTCTTTTAGGAGAGTAAGCTTTCTCTATAATATGTCTCTCTTGTGAAGATCCATGATTATGCTGCACATTTTCCACCTTCACGATAATGTCTCTTGCATCTTGCATGCGTTCTTTGCGTGAATATTCCGGCTCCTTCCTCACTCTTTCAATCACTTTAGTTTCCGGAGTCCGTTCCTTTCTCAGTTTTATTTCTTTTTTACTCTCAGGAGGAAGGTCACTAACAGACTTTCGCAGCTTTGCTGCAATTTGAGCATCACGCATATCGCGTGCTTCACGTGCTTTCTTATGTTTACTAAGTTCTGATGCAAGGCTGGTTGGCGCGTATCTGACGTTAGAACTGCTGGATCGTGAATGTGCTCTTGTAGGACTAGCAGGTGGCGTAAGACGACGCTTTATTTGCCTGGAATGGCTACGAGATCGTGATCGACTCCTTCTAGACCAGCTGGGAGGACTGCGACTCCTTCGTAAACCTTTATATCTGGTTCTAGACCTGAATCAATGTTAAAACACGAATCTCATTACATGATATGTCATTTTAATAATAGCAAAATGCTAGTAACTTACTGACTAGACAAACACTAGTAGACCTGTACTAAATAACTATTGGCTTATAAAACTACTTAGTATTAAAATTGCATGTTTTTCAAATTAATTTAATCCAGGGCTCTCGCACGGGGGCAACTTGAGCGAAGTGGTCGCCTAAAATTGTGACACTTCGCCTATTCCTTAGATCAAAGCAAAATCGACTGCGCCGACAATTTTGGCGAAGTTACAGACGCTCAGACGCTGTCAATCAACGAGTGTTAGGCAGAGCAGACGCTCAGACGCTGTCAATCAACGAGTGTTAGGCAGAGCGTTCCCGCAGTCAAAACAATACAATTACCCATGCAGATCCCCCGATACCGAGCGACTTGTATAGACTAGGTAGAAGAATCATAACAAATTACCGCCTAACTTTTTTTTTGTACCCGGAAATTTCGACCCAGCGCAAAAGCAAAATATGCGGTAGGAGCCTACCGCATATTTTGCGCTGGGTCGAAATTTCCGGGTACGAAAAAAAAGTGAATTCCGTATGTAATTTGTCGGGTTTTTGTTTGTTTATTATCATCCGCAAATGGAAGAACATGTTCCCAGCGACTACCGCGTTATCGATAACGCGGTAGACTGTCTTGCAGACCTGTAGCAGCAGATTGTTCGGTTAATATTTTGTAATATTCGATCGCATTTAAAATCAAGCAAAGTTCAATATGGCAGCTCCCTAGCTTGGAAAGTCATACAAATACTGAAAAATGCATGCAGTAGCGAAAAACGGATAATAGGAAATGAATCAAATTCGGATAGAATAAAGCGAGCATGGAGCTGTATAATGTTTGGTCTGTCTATAATTCTGAACAACACATATGTGTACGATTCGATGCTTCGTTATAAACGTCTTGATTGGGAAAATGCATTAATCTAGGACAATGTAGGATAGCATGGAAGCTACACAACTATAATTTAGAACACACAATGGTAAGCCCCCTTATTAGGCATTACATTGTACAGTAGCATATTTTGTCCAAAACAGAGGAAATCAGAAGTTTGAAAGGCTGTTGAAGTTTAGCTAAGACTAACATTATGCTATTGAACATTATAATTTTAAACTTGAAATGTTATAAGACTTGCTATACAGTTTTACATTGTTCAGAATCACCCTGTCTGTCAGTGGTTGTGTCCAGATATAACATACATGTATTAGTTTGAGGCAAGAAATACTTAATCAGTTTTCAAGGAAATGTAACTTGGCAAACAGAAGCTATCAGAAGTGTAGATTATGTAAGCCATCTTTGAGGCATATCCACCAAGGCTTTAAGGAGTTATGACCCCTTATTAAACAGAAACTAGTTGTGCATTTCATGGTAACATTCAAGTCTAAGTGGGTGGCTCACTGATGTCTAGTTTTAAGTTTGCAGCCAGCATTGCTCAATGTTTTTGTGACTCAATAAATGGATAGAATTGGAGAAAAAAGCACTGTCAGTGAAATTTTGAGAAATATAAGAAAAATAAAATAATAAATAAAGACCTGTTGCCTGTGAAATTTTGAGAAGTAAAAAAAATACAAATACAAATTTTGCTCGCTCGCCCCATCATTTCTTAAAAAAATCTGAAGAACTCATGATCAATTTGGTGTAGCCAAATGGGCTTTTATTAAAGCCACTAAAACACTTAACACATAATTTATAACATATATACGCAAAGGCTAATTAGTTTCAAACGTATATAAAGGCATAACAAATTCTATATTTTTAATACCAGATTACCTTTATATTGTCATTTGTCGACTCTGTCTATCATGTTTCCTTACTTTAAAATGTTGGCACTTAATTATCATGTATCTAGTCAGTTTTTGTGGTTATCCTGCTGTATAGTTTCTATTACCCTTTTCAGCTTCATTCTGATATCATAATATACATTTTTTTTCGCTCGCTCGAATAAAAGACAGTTTGAAACAAGACATCTTTAAAAAAAGATGGTCGGCGCAACTTGAAGAATGCAAATTTGTTGCAATCTGAAGGTTAACATTTGTTGTACAACATAAAAAAATGCCTAAATGTTACGACTGCCGGTCATTCAATTACGCTATACTACAGAAACTCCGAGACCTGTAAGGGGAGATCACTGCATAGTGTGATTAGCCATAGACACAGTATAGTTTGTTTCAATATATAGTTCATCAATATTACTTAATGCATTAGTCGTGAACTCACACATTCATGTTAATAAACTTGTTATATAGTGATGTATCTGATTAAAACGATATAAATGATCGCGACTGGTACATTACACCAAGAAAGTCATCTTAATTCCAACACTGGACAATTCCCCGTGGTGATGACTAATTAGTCTAGTACTCTGCACATGTAATGTAATGGTAAGGGAAGGTAATCCATGCTATAATGACTAACAACAATTTACATTGTGTATATTGTATTTCATGATTTATCCAGTAAGTATTATACTTACTGGATAAATCATGAAATACAATATACACAATGTCAACCAATCTGCGTCAATGTTACAAATATTTTTCAGTTGAAGAGAAATTGCCTTGGTGGTTAACGTAAGATTTGATTGGTTTACAAAACACTGATATGCAAATAGCAAAAACCATGTTAGTACGGCTGCGCCGAAAAAGATGGGCGGCACAATTTGAAGGTTAAGATTTGTTGTGCAAAATAAAAAAATGCCGAATGTTACGCTTGCTGGTCACTCCAGATCCAAAATAGATTTCGGTAAATTCACCAAAATTCAGTGGATTTCGGTAAATTCACCAAAATTCAGTGGATTTCGGTAAATTCACCGAAATTGAGTGTATTTCGGTAATTAACGTAACCTTAATCAAGAGTGTTAACAAATCTGCATCAAGGTTACAAACGTTCGGTTGAAGAGAAATTGCCTAGCAAAACCATGTTAGTACGGCTGCGCCGAAAACAAATATTTTGGGGAGGGAAAAATCCGAAGAACAAAAACTTTGTGTGGCCTTACAGTGAAATAACAAAGTCCTATGCTATAGAATATTGGGGATTTAGGGGACAAACTACAATAAATATTTGTCGATTGCACGCCGTTATATAGCCCGTGAATTACTGAAACCGACCGGTTCCGAAATTGGCTCAAGAAGAAAAAAAGCCGCTAGCCCTGTGCGACCGTCTGCAAAGAATGTAAATTTTTAACATGTTTTCAGTCTGACAAGTTTGCTTTCAGTCTGACAAGTTTTCCAAGGTTGTCAGACCGAATGACAAGTCTTGGAAGTCATTCGCCATGACTGAAGTGCTGAATCTCAAAGGTCATTTTGATTATTTTTAACCGGATTTGACCAAAATACCTCGAAATGTGGCTTTTTGCAAATTCCACGGTCAAGGGGTCAACAATATTGACCACTACTGACCTGTAAAATCCTGTATTTACTGAAAGTCCAGTTAGTATTCATATCAACCAGACTTTTGCCAACCTTGTTATGCACCAGTCAATTGTAACCACGGCCCCCCCAGGTCCGGGGGTATACCGGGGGAAATGGGCTGTGTTTTTACCTTCCAGGTGGCCCCGCAGTGCCGAGTGAATGCGGTGGTTTTGTTTTCGCGCCGAAAATAGCGGGAAATGGGCCTTACCTAGGATGTCCCCGGGGTGTGGGGGCATTTGGCGGAGATTTTACCAGCAGTTTGTCCCCGCAGGGCGGGGATTTTACCTGGGATTGGCTGGACCGAAAGTCGAAGTCCCCGCTATTCCCCGGCACTGGGGGGTCGTGGTTACAATTGACTGGTGCATTACCTTGATACCAATTTTGAAATATCGATACAATTGAAAAAATCATGTTCATAAAGTTGTAGTTATGGTAAGTTAAAAATGTCTAATTTATTTTCTGCTGTGGTCGTCCACTCGATGTGCAGTGGCTGCAGCAAATCAGGGAAATGCACAGCCCAGATAAGCTAAAGAAACTCAAACTGGCATACGTAGACAAAACTTATTTTTTAAATATTTATTCACAGGGAATCAATATAATAATACAAACCAAATGTCACCCCCAATGCCCCACCCTGCATGGCAATCTCAAGACCAATGAATATATTGTAAATTATTATGAAAAAAAATTGTTCGAGAATTCTTGAGAAACTTCTGCAGAAATGAAGCTCATATTTACCTGCTGCGACTTCGCCGCCTGGCATAGGGACTAGTAGGTGATCTTGAACGATGTCGCTTTTTTCCAGTAGGACTACTATTGCGGTAAGAGCCTCTTTCGGCATACGCTCTTGGAGGCTCAACATACGCCTTAGGAGGCTCTGCATACTGTTTTAATTTTGGTTCAAGCACTTTTTGAATGTCAGGAGACCGTTGTCGTTTCTTTGATTTTCTAGCACTTTTTTCAGTTCTGGGTGGACTAGTTGTATCATGTATCACAGGTGAATTACTCTGACTTCGTTCATTCATATACGATCGTATAGCAGAAGCCGGAGACTGGTCTCTGTTATTGCGAACTGAGTCCACTCGACTAGGTCCAGACGGAACACTGGGTGTACCGGATACATCCGATAGGGAACCGCCTGATTCAGAACTTACGTCCTCGTAAGCAACAATACTTGAACGCCCTAACACTTCCACTGGTGGATTCTGGGAATTTCTATTCTTACTTCGGTCCTTCTCACCCTTCTCACGAGATTTTTTATGTGACTTGTGCTTTGATTTCTTTCTCTTTTCATGTTTTCTACCACTGCTTGAACTGAACTGTTGTCCAGATTGTGAATTAACTTGTCCAGGAACAAGATGTGAGTACGCCCTTGCATCGTACTCGTCAAACATGGCGTGCTCCCTTTGCCTAGGCATGTTAATAAAATCACTAGGACACAAATTCACTGTTTTTCATATGCCACATGATAGAAAAATCCTAGAGTTATCCTCCTTGCAAAATTTTCATCCACAAGATGTCGCGATTTTCACAAGTTTTATTCCATGTCACCAAACAAAGCACCTTCTACTTGAATACATCCAATGTCTCGCAGCGTATACAGAAGCTATTAAGTGTTCCAACGGTTATATCTGCAAAAATTCTGTTGTTATGGTCACAATATTCATCAACTTATGTTGTTTTGAAAATGGATGTCGCCGGGTTGTAAGTTTCGATTTGATAGAAAGGTTACAGTCGCTTTACGAAGTTATTTCATGGTCTGCGACAAAAATATATCTTCAAGAACCAAGAAGAGACATCAATTTTTAAAATGCTTTATTGATATTCGATTATTTAGCCTAGATGACAGCGATTTTAGCAGATATTTTATGTGACCGACAGTCGTACGTTTCAGCCACATCAGAAAATTTTGACCTACTGTACAGACAGGTGCACACATACTGATGACGTAGTACGTTAAAGCGTACCTGAGAAAAAAAGGAAGTGAACTAAAAAGTAAGAAATCGTTGTAAATAGTGACAGTAAAAGGACTTTTTATGATATCCCCTGGTGGAAAAAATTATCACACACGATGTTGATCGGTCATTCGCTTTAAAAGCATGTGGATACCGTATTTCATATGATTTCGCGACTCTGTCTTAGGCCCCTTTGGTAATGCCCTGACGGGTGATGTGTATCTGCATCGAATGTGGCATGACGCTTATGTGAAACGCACTTATTTACTATTAAAATGAATTATTACGTTTTGGAAAATGTTTAATACACAATTGGACATTCATATATCAAAAAAAAAATATGTTCCCAAAATGTGTTGACACCAATTAAGGCAAGTGTCGCTATTTATAACTAAACACAAATGTAAGATCTGATTCTTGATCATGTTTCAATATGATTGTGGAAATGATTGCCCCAAAAATACAAGTACGTACATTTGCATTTATTTAGCGTCGCTACCGGTTTCCCATGATATGGGCGGGGCGACGTCACCGGAAGAATGTTAGTCATTTTAGATTTTTGGAGGATAGTGCATGATATAGAAGATACCCCAGTTGCAGAAACACCCATGGTTCTTTTACATGCCCGATGTACACACGAGTCCTCAATTTTCAAACTCTTATCCAAAAGACTGTTAGTTGTGGAGCGGGAGATTTAACTAGCAATCGACCCTTGGCCTTTAAATAAGCAAGGAAATGTAACTCTTACCAGACTACAAAAAATAATGAACTATGATAAGACTCGCCAGAAGTATGTAAAATGTTTACTGACTTTTTACCTCTGAACAGTTTTTTTAATATTGAATATAAATGAAAGCAGTAAAATAATCAAATTGTTAGAAAAATAATTGCCTGAGATAACAGCATTAAAATAAAATCTATTAAATAATTTTTGTTGAAAAAAAATAGCCTTACATAATTACAATTCTTATTAATATGTACAAGGCCATGAAGTGCTTTAAGTTATACAGTGTTAACATTCTTGTCGGATGCATGATATTTACAGCAATTTTTCCATACCGGACTACTTTAGAAAGTACTATACATCTATGCATTTTTTGCAAAACTGTTCTTGATTGCCATTTTTCTTATGAAGTATATCCTACATCAGTACATGTACAAGAATAAATATCTGATTGCTTTTGCTGTGGGACTCACTTAGGATTCACATAGGACATATTTTTACCAAAGATTTGTTTGAAAATCCTATTTTATTCTATACAGTCCTAGCAGGTGATTGGTTCTAGGTACATCCAGATTAAGGGAAATCTTGTCAGCATTTATCACCATTCAGAGGTCCTCTTTCCCCGAAAAGTGAAAAAGACACATCTGAAAATCTCAACAAATTTCATCTTATATTACTGTATGTATCTATGTACTGTTCTCAAGGGAGGTAATTCGTGTTGATAATGTTTGAATGCAAAATGTTGTTATTTCCCTTTGAAAACAATAGTGAGCACCATGCAATCTGCCGAATACAGCTAGTCCATGTTTGATCTTCCGATCAATGCAGTCATTTTGATAAATTGTTTGCGTCATGTATTATCATTATACCCTTGTTTTAATCTAGATGTCTGTGCCAGAGGTCAAAATCAAATTAAGTGTAAATTGTTCTTTCAGGATGAAAATCCATGTATTGTTGAAGGCATTGATAAATGTTGCAGAGAAAGGAGCCAATATTGCTCGAATCATTCGTTCTGAAGCATCATTGCTCGACTTACTCGTGCAAGAAAAGAAAGGAGACCAGAAGAATGAAAGATTTGTCCGTGATTTTAAGACTCTTGCAGATGTATTGGTGCAGGAAGTTGTTCGATATGATCTGAAGCAACAGGTGATATATTGAAGTTGTATACCTTTCATCTACAGATACTAATTAGTAATAATCAATCCTGAGGTAGAGTAGCATATAGCACCTACAATCCTGAGGTAGAGTAGCATATATCACCTACAATACTGAGGTAGAGTAGCATATAGCGCCTACAATACTGAGGAAGAGTAGCATATAGCACCTATAATCCTGAGGTAGAGTAGCATATAGCACCTACAATACTGAGGTAGAGTAGCATATAGCACCTACAATCCTGAGGTAGAGTAGCATATATCACCTACAATACTGAGGTAGAGTAGCATATAGCGCCTACAATCCTGAGGTAGAGTAGCATATAGCACCTACAATACTGAGGTAGAGTAGCATATAGCACCTACAATACTGAGGTAGAGTAGCATATAGCACCTACAATCCTGAGGTAGAGTAGCATATAGCACCTACAATACTGAGGTAGAGTAGCATATATCGCCTACAATACTGAGGTAGAGTAGCATATATCACCTACAATACTGAGGTAGGGTAGCATATATCACCTACAATACTGAGGTAGAGTAGCATATAGCACCTACAATACTGAGGTAGAGTAGCATATAGCACCTACAATACTGAGGTAGAGTAGCATATACAGTCCAACCTGCACTTGCGACTCGCTGAATTAAGCGACTCCCTGTCATATGCGACTATAAATCTTGCCCCCGACGAGTTTTCCTCTATAATAACACTGAATTAAACGACTCCCTGTCTGACGCGACTAGCGACCATGAAAAGTGTCGCCCAAACGCACCCGTAGACTGTTTTTAGCGACTTTGAAACGGTCAATTTATTGCCAATTGTCATGTCTGAAGACAATAGAAATGTGTGAAACTTTAATAAACAAACAAATCGTGTCGTATTTAGATCATGTGCCAAATGCGGTTAAAAGCGGCTGAGACCGGTTCTCAATGTCTGTATAACTCGCGTGTATAATGACATGATTATTCACACACTTGCCAAAAACAATCGGAGGCGGAGCTTGTCGCTTGTCATTAAAACCACTTCTACCACAATCAGATCACGTCCCGCATACCCGACACTTGTGATAGACATGTGAAACGCATAATAATAACATTCCAGAGAACTAAATTGGTTCGATGTTTGCAGTGTTTGATATGCCGAAATAACGATTGACAGTAGAAAAAGTTGCTGTTCTTTACACTTTGAAAGGTGACTTACGATTGAAATAAGTTTACGGTTCATTAATAAACGTAAATTCTTGAGCCAATGGCGGCTTTTCTACAGGAATTTAACAGAATCTAATATCGCTGAAAATGCCATCTCGTAAAAATTAAAATTGCCGACGACATCGTAGAAAACGTGTATTTATTCAGCAACCCACGTTTAATTCTTTAACTATTTACTCCAGCATCGCAAGACATCAACTAGGAAAATTAAAAAATAACCATGCGATTACTTTCATTTTCGGGTATAGTATGTGATAAAATTCGTACCGTACGGTCCGTATTGCAGCCCGCTCCGTATTTTACGAGGAATAAAAATTATTATAGTAAATTCAGATAAGTATTGTTTTTGCCTGTATATTCTGATGATCTATGTCTTATAGTCTACGACTATTCACGTTTTTGTTTAAACTTTAATAGCAAGAATAAAATAAACAAGAAATAAAATAACAGTGCTACAGTGAATCATCTTACAAGCTATATATTACAATGATATTGTATTTGGAAGAGGTCGTAAGTCACTGACTGTATTAACCTGTATTAAGAGACTCCCTGTCATATGTGACCTTATCGGCTGATTCCCAATGAAGGTCTTCTAAAACAGGTTGGACTGTATCACCTACAATACTGAGGTAGAGTAGCATATAGCACATACAATCCTGAGGTAGAGTAGCATATATCACCTACAATACTGAGGTAGAGTAGCATATATCACCTACAATACTGAGGTACAGTAGCATATATCACCTACAATACTGAGGTAGAGTAGCATATAGCACCTACAATACTGAGGTAGAGTAGCATATAGCACCTACAATCCTGAGGTAGAGTAGCATATAGCACCTACAATCCTGAGGTAGAGTAGCATATAGCACCTACAATCCTGAGGTAGAGTAGCATATAGCACCTACAATACTGAGGTAGAGTAGCATATAGCACCTACAATCCTGAGGTAGAGTAGCATATAGCACCTACAATCCTGAGGTAGAGTAGCATATAGCACCTACAATCCTGAGGTAGAGTAGCATATAGCACCTACAATCCTGAGGTAGAGTAGCATATAGCACCTACAATCCTGAGGTAGAGTAGCATATAGCACCTACAATACTGAGGTAGAGTAGCATATAGCACCTACAATCCTGAGGTAGAGTAGCATATAGCACCTACAATCCTGAGGTAGAGTAGCATATAGCACCTACAATACTGAGGTAGAGTAGCATATAGCACCTACAATCCTGAGGTAGAGTAGCATATAGCACCTACAATCCTGAGGTAGAGTAGCATATAGCACCTACAATCCTGAGGTAGAGTAGCATATAGCGCCTACAATACTGAGGTAGAGTAGCATATAGCACCTACAATACTGAGGTAGAGTAGCATATAGCACCTACAATCCTGAGGTAGAGTAGCATATAGCACCTACAATACTGAGGTAGAGTAGCATATATCTTCTACAATACTGAGGTAGAGTAGCATATATCACCTACAATACTGAGGTAGAGTAGCATATAGCGCCTACAATCCTGAGGTAGAGTAGCATATAGCACCTACAATACTGAGGTAGAGTAGCATATAGCACCTACAATACTGAGGTAGAGTAGCATATAGCACCTACAATCCTGAGGTAGAGTAGCATATAGCACCTACAATACTGAGGTAGAGTAGCATATATCGCCTACAATACTGAGGTAGAGTAGCATATATCACCTACAATACTGAGGTAGGGTAGCATATATCACCTACAATACTGAGGTAGAGTAGCATATAGCACCTACAATACTGAGGTAGAGTAGCATATAGCACCTACAATACTGAGGTAGAGTAGCATATACAGTCCAACCTGCACTTGCGACTCGCTGAATTAAGCGACTCCCTGTCATATGCGACTATAAATCTTGCCCCCGACGAGTTTTCCTCTATAATAACACTGAATTAAACGACTCCCTGTCTGACGCGACTAGCGACCATGAAAAGTGTCGCCCAAACGCACCCGTAGACTGTTTTTAGCGACTTTGAAACGGTCAATTTATTGCCAATTGTCATGTCTGAAGACAATAGAAATGTGTGAAACTTTAATAAACAAACAAATCGTGTCGTATTTAGATCATGTGCCAAATGCGGTTAAAAGCGGCTGAGACCGGTTCTCAATGTCTGTATAACTCGCGTGTATAATGACATGATTATTCACACACTTGCCAAAAACAATCGGAGGCGGAGCTTGTCGCTTGTCATTAAAACCACTTCTACCACAATCAGATCACGTCCCGCATACCCGACACTTGTGATAGACATGTGAAACGCATAATAATAACATTCCAGAGAACTAAATTGGTTCGATGTTTGCAGTGTTTGATATGCCGAAATAACGATTGACAGTAGAAAAAGTTGCTGTTCTTTACACTTTGAAAGGTGACTTACGATTGAAATAAGTTTACGGTTCATTAATAAACGTAAATTCTTGAGCCAATGGCGGCTTTTCTACAGGAATTTAACAGAATCTAATATCGCTGAAAATGCCATCTCGTAAAAATTAAAATTGCCGACGACATCGTAGAAAACGTGTATTTATTCAGCAACCCACGTTTAATTCTTTAACTATTTACTCCAGCATCGCAAGACATCAACTAGGAAAATTAAAAAATAACCATGCGATTACTTTCATTTTCGGGTATAGTATGTGATAAAATTCGTACCGTACGGTCCGTATTGCAGCCCGCTCCGTATTTTACGAGGAATAAAAATTATTATAGTAAATTCAGATAAGTATTGTTTTTGCCTGTATATTCTGATGATCTATGTCTTATAGTCTACGACTATTCACGTTTTTGTTTAAACTTTAATAGCAAGAATAAAATAAACAAGAAATAAAATAACAGTGCTACAGTGAATCATCTTACAAGCTATATATTACAATGATATTGTATTTGGAAGAGGTCGTAAGTCACTGACTGTATTAACCTGTATTAAGAGACTCCCTGTCATATGTGACCTTATCGGCTGATTCCCAATGAAGGTCTTCTAAAACAGGTTGGACTGTATCACCTACAATACTGAGGTAGAGTAGCATATAGCACATACAATCCTGAGGTAGAGTAGCATATATCACCTACAATACTGAGGTAGAGTAGCATATATCACCTACAATACTGAGGTACAGTAGCATATATCACCTACAATACTGAGGTAGAGTAGCATATAGCACCTACAATACTGAGGTAGAGTAGCATATAGCACCTACAATCCTGAGGTAGAGTAGCATATAGCACCTACAATCCTGAGGTAGAGTAGCATATAGCACCTACAATCCTGAGGTAGAGTAGCATATAGCACCTACAATACTGAGGTAGAGTAGCATATAGCACCTACAATCCTGAGGTAGAGTAGCATATAGCACCTACAATCCTGAGGTAGAGTAGCATATAGCACCTACAATCCTGAGGTAGAGTAGCATATAGCACCTACAATCCTGAGGTAGAGTAGCATATAGCACCTACAATCCTGAGGTAGAGTAGCATATAGCACCTACAATACTGAGGTAGAGTAGCATATAGCACCTACAATCCTGAGGTAGAGTAGCATATAGCACCTACAATCCTGAGGTAGAGTAGCATATAGCACCTACAATACTGAGGTAGAGTAGCATATAGCACCTACAATCCTGAGGTAGAGTAGCATATAGCACCTACAATCCTGAGGTAGAGTAGCATATAGCACCTACAATCCTGAGGTAGAGTAGCATATAGCGCCTACAATACTGAGGTAGAGTAGCATATAGCACCTACAATACTGAGGTAGAGTAGCATATAGCACCTACAATCCTGAGGTAGAGTAGCATATAGCACCTACAATACTGAGGTAGAGTAGCATATATCTTCTACAATACTGAGGTAGAGTAGCATATATCACCTACAATACTGAGGTAGAGTAGCATATAGCGCCTACAATCCTGAGGTAGAGTACTGTGGATTCATTAATTTTCGTTGAACATTAAATTTCGTGGATTTCGTGGTTGAGCTTATCCACGAATTCAAGTACCCAACGAAAATTTTGTCTTACGATCGTATCCGAAAAGTCTATGTCCGAAAACTAGTACACTCCAGATAAACATCGCCGCTAACACGCGGTTACCTCCCGTGAATTGTGTCAGTTTATAAGCATGTTGGTGTATATATAATGTAAATATTTGATAACAATAAACTATTAATGCTTTTACTATTTATGTTTGTTATATATTCTTCGTCATTATTAAGTTGAGTAGTCAGTTCTGTGATGATGTTGTTGATCTGGTGTGCTATATTTAGCAGCTCTACTTCCAAGTACAGTACACGAATATTTTCATATCGTTGTGATCAGTGTGTTGGAAGTATAATCTCAACGTGTGAAATGTATCGTCGTTATAGCGTAATTATACAGTTTGTGACAGTTATAAAATAAGTGATAAAAAATAACAAACAATCACAGAGAGTTATAAGAAATTTAATTTGTTTTTCACATGTTATTAAATAATAATAGCAAAATAATAATATCATTAACGATCAATCATGATGAATGATGGTATCATTTTTACGCTGAATTAACACAATTCCAGTCACACTGTACAGTCACTTGTAATCATCACACAATAACAATCACTTTTAACAAAGTCCGGCTAACTGAAACCCCTTCACAACTAAATCTCGCCGATCTTCAAATTTCCCATGTGTAGTAATGATCCAATTGGCATGAATGGGTTTGAGCGTTGACATCTTCAGATCCACATTAGCCATGGTATCGTCATCTTCGTCAAATGCTGAGATAATCTTGGAAGTATACCAATCATGAAAGCAGTCCTTCAGACAATCCTTGTATTCCTTGTTGAGTGACAAATCTAAGGGCTGTAGACGATCCGTACAGCAAGCTGGAACGAACAATGGCGTAATCCCGTTTTCCTTCAACTTGGCGATAACTGTAGCACACTGATGAGCACGGAAGACATCGAAAATCGCCACGGCTTGCTGGTCACACTGCGACAGGGGTAAAGTGTCTCTGATCCCATTAACGTAAGGCACAATGATGTTATCGATGTATCTTAGCATACTGTCTTCATTACTCCAGTGGTTTTCAGTGCACGTGACATCCCACGATTCTGGAAATTCAACATTCTTCGGGAGGGATTTGTTCGTCTTTCCTGCGTATATCACTTGTGGGGGGAGAAGTTGTCCAGATTTGGTAACAGCTAACAATAAAGTGATCTGGCGTTTGTCATCTAACCCAGCAATGGTCACTTGCTGGGAACCACACTGGTCCATGGTCCACTGTCCACCTGGTACAAGCTGACATCCCGTCTGATCCCAGTTGATAACAAGCGAGTCAGGAATGTTGTGTCCACTTACAACGTTGCTCACTTTCTCCACAAACGCAGACTTAATCTCATCGAAGTCTAAGGGTAGGTTTTTGACGTTCTTGGTCCCCTTCCTCTTAACAAACCCCATCCTCCGAAGTACGGATCTGGCGTAGTACTTCGTAATTTCTACTGAGCCCCCGAACTTCGTTAATTTCTGGCGGGCGATTTTAGTCATTATTCCCTCCGCACCTGCTTGGACAACCCGTGCGTTAATTACCCCTCCGTGAATTCTTACTCTTCGAACCCAGGCCTGTACGTCTTCATCCACGATACCTAGCATTAATGGTGGACCCCTCGGTGAACGGGGTAACGTTGTGGTATCTTCCCCATTCTTCTTCTTTGCTTTCACATACTGGTCCCTCATACTTCTCACGGTGGTCTCGCTTACTTTTCGACAATACAAAGAGGAGAATTTCCTCGAGGCCTTAGCAACCCCATTATCAATTGCATATCTTGCAATTTTAGCCCTTGACTCGTCATCGTAGTGGCCGTAATCTCCCCGCTTTCTTTTTCTGGACTGCTTCTGACTTTCTGATTGTATATCTACGTAGTCGTTGGCTGCTTGAAATGTACGAGCCTCTCTTGGTGATGCAGCATCTTCTGGATTCGGTAACCCCGGAGTTGACGGTAACCGTGTAACGACGTTACCGGACTTTAGCCACGACATCAACATAATTCTATATTTAGCTTGTGTGTAGACGATAGTTTGGTTTCTCAAAAGCGAGTGATTTCGAAGATGATTTGCATTAACTTTTATTGACTGATTGTTAATTCGTTTAGCGCCAGATTAACTGGTGCTTAATTGACATATTTAAATGACATGTGATGTAAACAATAGGTAGATAATTCTCAATATAATGTGTTAATTGACACTTGCATAGTGTGGCTAACTAAGGGAACGGGGCCACACGATGTAACATCGATAACAATGAAAGGTGAGAAAATACCTGTATATCTTTCGGGTCCGTGTCACTGTTTTCTAATTGACATATATATTTTATTTGTTTTGGACTTATAGACTACTTTTTTAATTTATGCTTCAAAAATCAAAAAACCACGAATTCAAGTACCCCACGAAATGCCCATTTTGACAAAACCACGAAATTTGGTACCAACGAAAATTAATGAATCCACAGTAGCATATAGCACCTACAATACTGAGGTAGAGTAGCATATAGCACCTACAATACTGAGGTAGAGTAGCATATAGCACCTACAATCCTGAGGTAGAGTAGCATATAGCACCTACAATACTGAGGTAGAGTAGCATATATCGCCTACAATACTGAGGTAGAGTAGCATATATCACCTACAATACTGAGGTAGGGTAGCATATATCACCTACAATACTGAGGTAGAGTAGCATATAGCACCTACAATACTGAGGTAGAGTAGCATATAGCACCTACAATACTGAGGTAGAGTAGCATATACAGTCCAACCTGCACTTGCGACTCGCTGAATTAAGCGACTCCCTGTCATATGCGACTATAAATCTTGCCCCCGACGAGTTTTCCTCTATAATAACACTGAATTAAACGACTCCCTGTCTGACGCGACTAGCGACCATGAAAAGTGTCGCCCAAACGCACCCGTAGACTGTTTTTAGCGACTTTGAAACGGTCAATTTATTGCCAATTGTCATGTCTGAAGACAATAGAAATGTGTGAAACTTTAATAAACAAACAAATCGTGTCGTATTTAGATCATGTGCCAAATGCGGTTAAAAGCGGCTGAGACCGGTTCTCAATGTCTGTATAACTCGCGTGTATAATGACATGATTATTCACACACTTGCCAAAAACAATCGGAGGCGGAGCTTGTCGCTTGTCATTAAAACCACTTCTACCACAATCAGATCACGTCCCGCATACCCGACACTTGTGATAGACATGTGAAACGCATAATAATAACATTCCAGAGAACTAAATTGGTTCGATGTTTGCAGTGTTTGATATGCCGAAATAACGATTGACAGTAGAAAAAGTTGCTGTTCTTTACACTTTGAAAGGTGACTTACGATTGAAATAAGTTTACGGTTCATTAATAAACGTAAATTCTTGAGCCAATGGCGGCTTTTCTACAGGAATTTAACAGAATCTAATATCGCTGAAAATGCCATCTCGTAAAAATTAAAATTGCCGACGACATCGTAGAAAACGTGTATTTATTCAGCAACCCACGTTTAATTCTTTAACTATTTACTCCAGCATCGCAAGACATCAACTAGGAAAATTAAAAAATAACCATGCGATTACTTTCATTTTCGGGTATAGTATGCGATAAAATCCGTACCGTACGGTCCGTATTGCAGCCCGCTCCGTATTTTACGAGGAATAAAAATTATTATAGTAAATTCAGATAAGTATTGTTTTTGCCTGTATATTCTGATGATCTATGTCTTATAGTCTACGACTATTCACGTTTTTGTTTAAACTTTAATAGCAAGAATAAAATAAACAAGAAATAAAATAACAGTGCTACAGTGAATCATCTTACAAGCTATATATTACAATGATATTGTATTTGGAAGAGGTCGTAAGTCACTGACTGTATTAACCTGTATTAAGAGACTCCCTGTCATATGTGACCTTATCGGCTGATTCCCAATGAAGGTCTTCTAAAACAGGTTGGACTGTATCACCTACAATACTGAGGTAGAGTAGCATATAGCACATACAATCCTGAGGTAGAGTAGCATATATCACCTACAATACTGAGGTAGAGTAGCATATATCACCTACAATACTGAGGTACAGTAGCATATATCACCTACAATACTGAGGTAGAGTAGCATATAGCACCTACAATACTGAGGTAGAGTAGCATATAGCACCTACAATCCTGAGGTAGAGTAGCATATAGCACCTACAATCCTGAGGTAGAGTAGCATATAGCACCTACAATCCTGAGGTAGAGTAGCATATAGCACCTACAATACTGAGGTAGAGTAGCATATAGCACCTACAATCCTGAGGTAGAGTAGCATATAGCACCTACAATCCTGAGGTAGAGTAGCATATAGCACCTACAATCCTGAGGTAGAGTAGCATATAGCACCTACAATCCTGAGGTAGAGTAGCATATAGCACCTACAATCCTGAGGTAGAGTAGCATATAGCACCTACAATACTGAGGTAGAGTAGCATATAGCACCTACAATCCTGAGGTAGAGTAGCATATAGCACCTACAATCCTGAGGTAGAGTAGCATATAGCACCTACAATACTGAGGTAGAGTAGCATATAGCACCTACAATCCTGAGGTAGAGTAGCATATAGCACCTACAATCCTGAGGTAGAGTAGCATATAGCACCTACAATCCTGAGGTAGAGTAGCACATAGCGCCTACAATACTGAGGTAGAGTAGCATATAGCACCTACAATACTGAGGTAGAGTAGCATATAGCACCTACAATCCTGAGGTAGAGTAGCATATAGCACCTACAATACTGAGGTAGAGTAGCATATATCTTCTACAATACTGAGGTAGAGTAGCATATATCACCTACAATCCTGAGGTAGAGTAGCATATAGCACCTACAATACTGAGGTAGAGTAGCATATATCACCTACAATACTGAGGTAGAGTAGCATATATCACCTACAATCCTGAGGTAGAGTAGCATATAGCACCTACAATACTGAGGTAGAGTAGCATATAGCACCTACAATACTGAGGTAGAGTAGCATATATCACCTACAATCCTGAGGTAGAGTAGCATATATCACCTACAATACTGAGGTAGAGTAGCATATAGCACCTACAATACTGTACGACGCTTGGGATTCCAATGAAAGTTAACGTAAATAGCGTGATGGAAGTGAATCATGAGCAAGTGTTGGGTCTATACCTCCGAAGACAAAATTACAGACAAGGGCATGCCACTTGGGAGGAGTCACGGACAAGGGCATGCCACTTGGGAGGAGTCACAGACAAGGGCATGCCACTTGGGAGGAGTCACAGACAAGAGCATGCCCCTTGGAGGAGTCACGGACAAGGGCATGCCACTTGGGAGGAGTCACGGACAAGGGCATGCCACTTGGGAGGAGTCACAGACAAGGGCATGCCACTTGGGAGGGGGGCATTCATTACTTACTTGTGACATCCATTGTTCTTTTTTCTAAGGAGTTAACCCAACAGCAGCATTATTTCATGGTGTTATCTGTGTTTAGTTTCCAGGTATTGGTGAGAGTATTTATGGAGAAGAGAGTAACAAGTTTATGAACACGTTGGGCGACAGTATCACCGTGGCGATACAGGATACACCGCAACAAACACAGGCTGTTCTCAGTGAGGTTTATAAATTATCAAATATTTTGTTTTCATGTAAAACAACAGCACTGGCTGAGATTTGAGTGTATTTCTGAGATTTGTGCTGGTACTCAGTGGAGTAAATTTTGAGTTCAGAGTAATAATTTTCTCTGTAATTATGTGAATGTTGAGGACTTTGCTAGATTTGCAAATTTAAGCTCTGTAGTTTATGCCAAGACTGATTTTATATTGAAGAGAAATTACCCAGTGTGTCTCCTTAATTGGAAAGGTTTTGTAAAATATGTATATCTGTATTTGTTTGTTAGGTCAAGTTCTGGATGAGGATGAAGAGGCTGCCAGGATTCTAGCGGAAGTCGTACATAAAGATGTGAATGTGGATAATGAATACAATCTACTAACAATGGATCAAGAATTAAATGTTGAAGACATCGGTGTGTGGATAGATCCTATCGGTAAGACGGCTGTAAATGTGGCAAAATTAAACAATCTTAAATGTTGTTTATCGCTTACCTCAAAAATCATCTGGTGTAGTGGTTGAGGGGCACCTGACTCCTGATCTGAAGGTTGTGAGATCGAGACCCACGATGAGCAGTGTTTGATCATTAATTTCAAAATTCCTAAATCTGATGCAAGTACTGGTTGGTAGCCAGGAAGCAATCATTGAGAGTGAATAGTTTAACTTGTAAGAACTTGTTTCACATTCGATGTAAAATAAAACTCGGGCAGCATTCTTCCGCACATTCAGCTGACAAGAGCCATGGGTATATTGATGTTGATTTTGTTCTACTGCATGATGTGTTGCTGTAGAACACTTCAATTATTTAAGACAGGTTGACACAGCTCCCATGTTGAACCCATTTAAAACAATTTGGTACATTTAAATTGAGTGTATTGTGGAAACTATAAACAACACCTCCTCCTAACACTGCTAGATGTACTCATACTCAGGTGAGCGATATAGGGCCATCATTGCCCTCTTGTTTAAATGTGGCAGTCTCAGATTTTTGGCCCAAATGACATATCTGGGAGAAATTGAGTTATTAACATTTCTGAATGCAGGGATATTTGTAGGTCACTACAAAACAAAAAATATTGCAATACAACATTTGTTTAAGGAATTACAGCACTTTTACTATGGTCATCAAGACTAAATCTACACAATATTCTGAGTTTCACAAATTTAATACAGCTAATATGTTTTCAGATACAATAATATTTTACAAATAAATGTATATTATTCTTTTCCTTAAGAAACGGGGTTGTCACAATGTTTAGCGATAGTTGTTTTGCTTCTGCTTTCTGCTGTATCATAAATCTTTTACTGAAATGTTTCAACTAGCTGTTGCCATTAAAGTGAAAACATGACGTCATAATGTGAAAACATGACGTCATGTTTATTGCGTTTTCCTCAGAAACGAGTCTTAGTGCAATTTGGCCAAAAATCTCAGAGACTGCCACAAATGATTGTGAGATCTGAGAGTGGAGATCCCCTCCCGGACTCTCCCATGCATACATCTATCAAGAAAGCTGGCAGCAACCCTGGGTATATTATCTTATCTTCAGATTCCACCGCACAGTATATTCAGGGAGGAGGAGGAGTTGAAAGGAATGGTTTGGTAGATGAAGGCTTACAGTGTGTGTCGGTTCTTATAGGCGTGTATGATAAAACAAGTGGACTTCCTCTTATCGGAGTTACAAATCAACCGTTCTACAAACTTCAAGAATCAAGGTAGGTCACTTCAGCTAGCAACTACTGTAAAACCTCACTTAAAGACTACCTCAATAGTGAGGCCACCTCAAAAAAATTAAGAACACAATTTTCAAGTCTATTGTCACAGTTTTGCTCTCCATTCAACCTCAATATTATGACCACCTCAATAAGAAGACCAGTTTTCAAGGGTGGTCTTATTTTTGAGTTTTTTACTATACTTCTAAAAAAGCTTTTATCATTCATATTTACAGTATTGCTCCCTGTACAGTCAGGCATGTAAAACACTGGGTCCAGGGGCGTCTGGCATGTAAAACGCTGGGTCCAGGGGCATCGGGCATGTAAAACGCTGGGTACAGGGGCATCGGGCATGTAAAACGCTGGGTCCAGGGGCGTCAGGCATGTAAAACGCTGGGTCCAGTGGTGTCTGGCATGTAAAATGCCGAGTCCAGGGGCCAAATTCACATTTTCAAGACTGAAGCTCAGATTTAAACGTTAAAATGTAAAATGTTCTTTTTGCTCCTATGTTATTGTTACAGTACGGATTTTATTACAAATTAGCAAAAGTTTAGAATGGGTTCAACAATAATTCTGACAAATTTCATGCATTCAGACCTAATGAAAACTAAATGCTGGTAAATAAAAAAAATTCAGACTCAATGACTTTTGTGTGTGTCCCAGCATTTAATTGATTTGATTATTAAGATGATGGTTATCAGTGAGTTTCTACAATTTCAGTTGGAAAGGATACATTACATGGGGAGTATGTGTCGGAGATTTGAGAGTGAATTCTATACAACAGTCGAGTCCGACGTCTGAAAACACACGCCGAGAAACAATTGTCATCAGTTCAAGCGAATCCCAACCTGTTCAAGATGCCTTGTCTAGTGTTTACAACGTTCGTCACATTGCTGGAGCTGGTTATAAACTTCTCTGTGTATGTCAGAATCTGGCCGATTGTTACGTGTTGACAAAGAGTAGTAATTATAAATGGGATTGTTGTGGCCCGCATGCTATACTCCGGTCGCTAGGAGGTGGGATCGTCAAATTTACGGAATTTTATAAGCATGCTAAAAGTGGAGAAGATGGTGTGAATGGGTTAGAAGAGTTAAGGTACCATATACCTGACGACGACCAATGTACCGGGGCTAACAAATGGTGCAATCACGGGGGGATCGTAGCGTACAAAACATCAAATATATTACACAAACTATCAAAGCTGTTAAAATCACATGACATTGATTAGGGCTTAATGAAAAATGTGTGGTTTAGGTTATAATGCCTAAACTATTAGGGTGATAGGGTGGGAAAATCTTTTTATTTTGTTTCAGTTGTTTTGGTACCATTTAATTTTATTACAATACATTTTCCTGGCCAAGATGTGCAGAAATCCATGCATGACCTTTTGTTAAGGGATCAGCATAGGAATTATCAGTTGCATATTTTTTGATTGGTATATTTTCAAAAATTTGTCAAGGGGCCAATGTGTTTGAGTGACTTGCCCATCACTGCTGGGATGTAGAATATATACCAGGGTTTTCCCAAGGATTTTTCAGCTAGGGGTCCATGCACCCTTGTGTTTGACAAATTGGGGGTCCTTAATAAATTTGTAGGGTCCCAGATATGGAGTTTATACTAAAAGTTATTTTAGGGGTCCCAGGGATGCACAGTTAGTTGAAAATGGGAGTCCCTAGAAAGAAAAGGGAGTCGGGGACTCAAGATTTCTGCATCAGGGAAATCCCTGTACCATAAGCGAGAAAGTTATTCACCTGGCTTACAGAAAGTCAGTGGTTCTCCCAGAGTACTTGCTCTACCCTAATCGCTGGAAAAGTGACGGCGGTACCTAGGCTGTTTACAGGACTTAAAGCCCTTAAACAAAAATATAGGATAGTATATAAAACTAGACGTTTAGACATCACTTCCACACATTCTTTTGTTGGGCCTTGACAATATTTTACATTTAACCACCTACAAAATGTCAATATCTAATGCAGGAAATCTAAAGATAAAAAAGCAAAATATCAAAATACTGGTTAAAATGATGTAAAGACATTTTGTTCGCCAAGGTCTCTGTACTTCATGAAGGGAGAGAACTGTGTAGGTGAATGGTTTCTATGTATCACTTTGCGTATTACAACAATCTAGTCCAGCTTCTACATAATTATCATTGTTTCTGTTGTATATTGTTGTTGTTGTTTTTTGTTGACAATGTATCGTTCTCAGGCATGTAACTAACCGTGCACAAAGAGATTGATAATAGGCACACATTGTACTCAAGTTAGAAAAATGCTTGAAATTTCACCAACGTCCACTTTTCCTTTTAAACTTGCAATCATTACATGTGGTTACTTTGTGGAATGACTGATTACCGACATTTTGAATTATTGATACATAATCATGAAGTAGACTATCAAATATACATGTAAAATTAATTGTTTGATTAATTAACGTTTGTTAATATGTTAAATTACCATAATGTTTTTTGATGTCAATTTTATTTTCAGTCTTTTTTTGTGGTTTATTTTTGCAATATTGCTGGACATCATACAAGTCTAGAATATTCTACAACAATATGAATCTATATTTCTGAAAGAAAATTATTTTGCCAAATATGTGCTGTTAAATTATATTTTTAATTTGCTTATGGCGACATAAACTAGTTTTGAAGTAAATACCCTCGAAATGAAATCAAGAAATATTCACTCAATATAGGCCTACTTCATGCATTCCTCATGTTTGGCATTTAGAAGCTCTGAATAATTGTCATAATAGTGTTTTCTGCTATGCACTATGAAGGGATAAATTTCTTGATGTTATTGAAGTGAAACATCTCTACTTTGTTGTAGAAATAACTTCAGATAGGACCAGACGTTCCAAAACACGAATACTTCAGGGGAGTATGCCCCAAGATTCTTCTAAATTGCTTGCGTACACGCGCTTAATGCTAGCTATGCCCCCAGATCCTTCTAAATTGCTTGCGTACACGCGCTTAATGCTAGCTATGCCCCCAGATTCTTCTAAATTGCTTGCGTACACGCGCTTAATGCTAGCTATGCCCCCAGATCCTTCTAAATTGCTTGCGTACACGCGCTTAATGCTAGCTATGCCCCCGATTCATATATTATGCCTGTGAATTGGGGCTATTTGAGGAAAATCTCTCTGGAGGAGTAGGAACGACAACCAATTAAACTTACCTTGGTGTGGGGTCAAAGTCAATTAAAATTCTGTTAATGGTCCCCTTATTGTTCTGTTGTTCCTACCCCTGGGGTGTTCTCCTGAAAAAGCCCTTACCTACTTTGTCCCGTTTACTGCGGGGATCTACTCATTCTTTATACAGGCAATATTAAACATGCAAGTTAGTCTTAGTATACCATGTACTCATGGCTTGGTGATAAACTAGTGTAACTCCGTAATGAAGAAGTTACCGTAGTGTTGTACCAAACTTCTGATACATACAGCGAGTGTGGAATTGTTTAAAGTTTCATTAATTCATAAGTCAAAATTTTTAACAGTCTCCATTATATTGTTTTATTTCGTATTGTATGATGTGGTGTATTTTATATCGTCCAGTGTGTTTGTTTGACAACTTTATTGACTTGGTGTAGAGTTTTAGAAAAGGAGGGGAGGGGGACAGAGTGGGAGGGAGAGGGATTGTCAGGAGGGGAGATGGAAGGACAGTGAGGGACAGGGAAGGATGGAGAGGGAAGGAAAGAGGGTAGACCAAATGACAAAGGAGGGGATAGTGAATGACAGACTGTGGGAGAGGAAGGAACAGAGAGGGAAGGACAAAGAGGGAGAGGGAATGACAGGGAGGGAGAGGGAAGGACGGGGAGGGAGGGAGAGGGATTGGGAGAGGAAGGAACAGAGAGACGGATAGGAAAGAGTAGGGGATTGAGAGAGGAGGGGAGAGGGAAGGATGGGGAGGGAGAGGGATTGTCAGGACGGACAGGGACGGAAAGAGGGTAGAGCGAATGACAAAGGAGGTGATAAGGAATGATGGGCTGTGGGAGAGGAAGGAACAGAGAGGGACGAAGAGGGAAGGACGAAGAGAGAGGGAATGACAGATGGGGAGAGGGAAGGACAAGGGAGAGGGAAGGACAGGGAGGAAGAGGGAAGGAAAGAGGGTAGCATGAATGACAAAGGAGGGGAGAGGGAATTACGGGCTGTGGGAGAGGCAGGAACAGAGAGATGGATAGGAAAGAGTAGGGGATTGAGAGAGAGAGGGAATGACGGGCTGTGGTAGAGGCAGGAACAGAGAGATGGATAGGAAATAGTAGGGGATTGAGAGAGGGGAGAGGGAATGACGGGCTGTGGGAGAGGCAGGAACAGAGAGATGGATAGGAAAGAGTAGGGGATTGAGAGAGAGAGGGGAGAGGGAATGACGGGCTGTGGGAGAGGCAGGAACAGAGAGATGGATAGGAAAGAGTAGGGGATTGAGGGAGAGGGGAGAGGGAATGACGGGCTGTGGGAGAGGCAGGAACAGAGAGATGGATAGGCAAGAGTAGGGGATTGAGAGAGAGAGCTGGTTGATCAATGTTTTATTGTGTAATGTTTTTATGTGATATATATATATTATAGTTCTATATGTAACATTTCTCTGTCAGCTATATTGCATGAAATGTGTCTATTTAATACTTGTACAGATGATTGAATTGTTGCAAAGATTGTAGCATTGATGCTAATATGATTGACGGATTTATATACATGTTCGTATGTGCATTATTTATACATGTATAGTCAAAACTTACCTCTATTTATCGCAACCTGTGAAAAATTGCCAGAAGGCCAGTTAACTGATTCGTCATAATTATACATGATACAGCACTGGAGATTGTCACACATGGCTTCCATATTAAAGATAATTTGGGTTTGGGAATTTTTTTGTGGGTAGATTTCTGGTCAAGAAAAAAAATGAATATTTTATTTAAGGCCAAACATATTTTGAAATTGTTGTGGGTAGATTTGTGGACGGAAAACGATTATTTTTTATTTTAGGCCAAATATATTTGGAAATTGTGGGTAGATTTGCGGATTTTACTTCTGTTTACATAATCTGTCATCATTGTCTCCCTCGTATGTTCATGGTGAGATGTGAAAGCAAAACTAGTTTGATGTCTGCTCCTTATGTACATGCAGATCTAGTTTCACTTTCACCCTCGATGTTCATACTTGCCCTTTATTTCATGTAACAACATTATCTTCTTCAGAAATTCTACTTGTTACTAGTATTTATTCTTTATTGTTGTTATATTATCAATAAATGTGAAAAGAATAATTTTATGAATTGTTTTCATTTTTTTCAGTTACAATGTATACTCTTATAAGATTGCATGTTTTTGTAGATCTATTCCTGTCCCAAAAAACATGTCTGAAACCAGTCTACATGTGACAGAATGTCTGAAACCAGTCTACTAGTGACAGTATATCTGAAACCAGTCTACTAGTGACAGAATGTCTGAAACCAGTCTATTAGTGACAGAATGTCTGAAACCAGTCTAATAGTGACAGAATGTCTGAAACCAGTCTACATGTGACAGAATGTCTGAAACCAGGCTTCTAGTGACAGAATGTCTGAAACCAGTCTACTAGTGACAGAATGTCTGAAACCAGTCTACTAGTGTTAGAATGTCTGAAACCAGGCTTCTAGTGACAGAATGTCTGAAACCAGGCTTCTAGTGACAGAATGTCTGAAACCAGTCTACATGTGACAGAATGTCTGAAACCAGTCTACTAGTGACAGTATATCTAAAACCAGTCTACTAGTGACAGAATGTCTGAAACCAGTCTACTAGTGACAGAATGTCTGAAACCAGTCTACTAGTGACAGAATGTCTGAAACCAGTCTACTAGTGATAGAATGTCTGAAACCAGTCTACTAGTGACAGAATGTCTGAAACCAGTCTACTAGTGACAGAATGTCTGAAACCAGTCTACATGTGACAGAATGTCTGAAACCAGGCTTCTAGTGACAGAATGTCTGAAACCAGTCTACTAGTGACAGAATGTCTGAAACCAGTCTACTAGTGACAGAATGTCTGAAACCAGGCTTCTAGTGACAGAATGTCTGAAACCAGGCTTCTAGTGACAGAATGTCTGAAACCAGTCTACTAGTGACAGAATGTCTAAAACCAGTCTACTAGTGACAGAATGTCTGAAACCAATCTTCTAGTGACAGAATGTCTAAAACCAGTCTACATGTGACAGAATGTCTGAAACCAGTCTACTAGTGACAGAATGTCTGAAACCAGTCTACTAGTGACAGAATGTCTGAAACCAGGCTTCTAGTGACAGAATGTCTGAAACCAGTCTACTAGTGACAGAATGTCTGAAACCAGTCTACTAGTGACAGAATGTCTGAAACCAGTCTACATGTGACAGAATGTCTGAAACCAGGCTTCTAGTGACAGAATGTCTGAAACCAGTCTACTAGTGACAGAATGTCTGAAACCAGTCTACTAGTGACAGAATGTCTGAAACCAGGCTTCTAGTGACAGAATGTCTGAAACCAGGCTTCTAGTGACAGAATGTCTGAAACCAGTCTACTAGTGACAGAATGTCTAAAACCAGTCTACTAGTGACAGAATGTCTGAAACCAATCTTCTAGTGACAGAATGTCTAAAACCAGTCTACATGTGACAGAATGTCTGAAACCAGTCTACTAGTGACAGAATGTCTGAAACCAGTCTACTAGTGACAGAATGTCTGAAACCAGGCTTCTAGTGACAGAATGTCTGAAACAAGTCTACTAGTGACAGAATGTCTGAAACCAATCTTCTAGTGACAGAATGTCTAAAACCAGTCTACATGTGACAGAATGTCTGAAACCAGTCTACTAGTGACAGAATGTCTGAAACCAGTCTACTAGTGACAGAATGTCTGAAACCAGGCTTCTAGTGACAGAATGTCTGAAACAAGTCTTACTAGTGACAGAATGTCTGAAACCAATCTTCTAGTGACAGAATGTCCGAAACCAGTCTACATGTGACAGAATGTCTGAAACCAATCTTCTAGTGACAGAATGTCTGAAACCAGTATGCTAGTGACAGAATGTCTGAAACCAATCTTCTAGTGACAGAATGTCTAAAACCATTATATAAGTGACAGAATGTCTGAAACCAGTCTACTAGTGACAGAATGTCTGAAACCAGCCTACAGGTGAAGGAAGTCTAAAACCAGTCTACTAGCGACAAACTGTCTGAAACCAGTCTACTAGTGACAGAATGTCTAAAACCATTATATAAGTGACAGAATGTCTGAAACCAGTCTACTATTGACAGAATGTCTGAAACCAGCCTACAGGTGAAGGAAGTCTAAAACCAGTCTATTAGCGACAGAATGTCTGAAACCAGTCTACTAGTGACAGAATGTCTGAAACCAGTCTACTAGTGCTAGTAATGTAGCATTTACACATTAAAATTCCCAGCCTCTTATTGTGTTCACTCTTACTAAGATCTCAAAGACAAATAATACGATATAAATGTTTCATGAACACTTTATTAAAATGACTTTCTGTACAAACATCATGTTCCCGTAGAGACTTGAATATCTTCATAATGGAATAATCGGAGTTGATTATCTGCCCCTCCTGACATCATTAATTCAGGTATTGTCCAATCAATGGACAGAATCTTGTCTTCATGACCGACCAAGTTATACAACGGTGCCTTAGGACTGTAATAGATAATAAAGTGTCACTAGACTGGAAACAAATGATTGCATAACACTCTCATCTAACAAACAATAAGATGAAACAACAAGAGGGCCACGATGAACATATATTGCTCGCCTGGGCGATACTAATTTACAGAAAAACAAAACGTTCATAGATATACTCCGAATTGGTACATGAATATGGGGTTTTCACTCTAATTCTGCGGTACAAACAACAATATACCGTTAACATCGTGCTGGAATCGCAATGGAAAAAAAGCCAGGATTTAACATCTGACTGAACTATATTGGATCTAAATTTTAATTTTGCTTGCATCCCATTTTTACCGAATTCCGGATATCGTCTCTATGATGAATGTGAAGATAAAATCGAGCATTGACTATTCAACCCCAGATGTCCCCCTTCACCTTGAACAGACAGACCCTGAGTATTGACATCAATGTCATCAATGCAGTCCTTAAGTTTTCAATCAAAGGAAGGTAATATCAGAATTTGCAAGATTCATCTTATTTTACAAGTTTACACCCGATGTACACCCCCTGTAAAATGTCCGAACCTTACATGTATGTTACAAGTTTACACCCGATGTACACCCCCTGTAAAATGTCCGAACCTTACATGTATGTTACAACTTTACACCCGATGTACACCCCCTGTAAAATGTCCCAACCTTACATGTATGTTACAAGTTTACACCCGATGTACACCCCCTGTAAAATGTCCCAACCTTACATGTATGTTACAAGTTTACACCCGATGTACACCCCCTGTAAAATGTCCGAGCCTTACATGTATGTTACAAGTTTACACCCGATGTACACCCCCTGTAAAATGTCCGAACCTTACATGTATGTTACAAGTTTACACCCGATGTACACCCCCTGGAAAATGTCCCAACCTTACATGTATGTAACAAGTTTACACCTGATGTACACCCCCTGTAAAATGTCCCAACCTTACATGTATGTTACAAGTTTACACCCGATGTACACCCCCTGTAAAATGTCCCAACCTTACATGTATGTCATGTCTGAGTATAAATATGAAAATGTACAGAGATGTTTAATAATAAGATTTTCAAATAAGAGATTCTGATTTATTGCAGCATTATATTCTATAATGATGACCTTTATAAACAAAGAATAAAACACAGTCATTGCCGTTTTATACAGCATAAGCAAACCCCAAAAAATGACCATAAAGTTACATCCCCGCCAAGCCCAAGTCCTGGATCCACCCCTGGTCAATACACACTGCCCCGCCAAGCCCAAGTCCTGGATCCACCCCTGGTCAATACACACTGCCCCGCCAAGCCCAAGTCCTGGATCCACCCCTGGTCAATACACACTGCCCCGCCAAGCCCAAGTCCTGGATCCACCCCTGGTCAATACACACTGCCCCGCCAAGCCCAAGTCCTGGATCCACCCCTGGTCAATACACACTGCCTATATCTTGTATGCATTAAAAAACTCAACAGAAAGAGTACATTATACAATTTCTGCATCAGAAAACAAACCTTCTCTTGTCCCAGAGTTTCATAATGTTGTCATATGATCCTGATAAGAATTGATGTTCATTTGTAGATGACCATTGAACACTAGATACCCAACCACTGTGAGACGTGAACGTACTCTTCACCAAGGCTCCATCTGTAAAACAATGATGTTAGTTTGAGAGTCCTTGGCCGTATTTCAACAGTATAGCAATTATGTACAATGATCATTTGACCAAACCAGTGCTCCTGTGATACCAGCCAGGTTTTACCTTTTCTTCTGCAAACAAATGACATCTTCCCTAACATAATGAAACATAGCAGACAAATGACATCTAATAATCATCCCTAACATAATGAGACATGGCAGACAAATGACATCTAATAACCTTCCCTAACATAATGAGACATGGCAGACAAATGACATCTAATAATCTTCCCTAACATAATGAGACATGGCAGACAAATGACATCTAATAATCTTCCCTAATATAATGAGACATGGCAGACAAATGACATCTAATAATCTTCCCTAACATAATGAGACATGGCAGACAAATGACATCTAATGATCTTCCCTAACATAATGAGACATGGCAGACAAATGATATCTTCCCTAACATAATGAGACATGGCAGACAAATGATATCTTCCCTAACATAATGAGACATGGCAGACAAATGACATCTAATAATCTTCCCTAACATAATGAGACATGGCAGACAAATGACATCTAATAATCTTCCCTAACATAATGAGACATGGCAGACAAATGACATCTAATGATCTTCCCTAACATAATGAGACATGGCAGACAAATGATATCTTCCCTAACATAATGAGACATGGCAGACAAATGATATCTTCCCTAACATAATGAGACATGGCAGACAAATGATATCTTCCCTAACACAATGAGACATGGCAGACAAATGACATCCTCCCTAACATAATGAGACATGGCAGACAAATGATATTTTCCCTAACATAATGAGACATGGCAGACAAATGATATCTTCCCTAACATAATGAGACATGGCAGACAAATGACATCTTCCCTAACATAATGAGACATGGCAGACAAATGATATCTTCCCTAACATAATGAGACATGGCAGACAAATGACATCTTCCCTAACATAATGAGACATGGCAGACAAATGACACCTTCCCCAACATAATGAGACATGGCAGACAAATGATATCTTCCCTAACATAATGAGACATGGCAGACAAATGACATCCTCCCTAACATAATGAGACATGGCAGACAAATGACATCTTCCCCAACATAATGAGACATGGCAGACAAATGATATCTTCCCTAACATAATGAGACATGGCAGACAAATGATATCTTCCCTAACACAATGAAACATGGCAGACAAATGATATCTTCCCCAACATAATGAGACATGGCAGACAAATGATATCTTCCCTAACATAATGAGACATGGCAGACAAATGATATCTTCCCTAACACAATGAGACATGGCAGACAAATGACATCTTCCCTAACATAATGAGACATGGCAGACAAATGACATCTTCCCTAACATAATGAGACATGGCGGACAAATGACATCTTCCCTAACATAATGAGACATGGCGGACAAATGACATCTTCCCTAACACAATGAGACATGGCAGACAAATGATATCTTCCCTAACATAATGAGACATGGCAGACAAATGACATCTAATGATCTTCCCCAACATAATGAGACATGGCAGACAAATGATATCTTCCCTAACATAATGAGACATGGCAGACAAATGATATCTTCCCTAACATAATGAGACATGGCAGACAAATGATATCTTCCCTAACATAATGAGACATGGCAGACAAATGACATCTAATGATCTTCCCCAACATAATGAGACATGGCAGACAAATGACATCTAATAATCTTCCCTAACACAATGAGACATGGCAGACAAATGACATCTTATGATCTTCCCCAACATAATGAGACATGGCAGACAAATGACATCTAATAATCTTCCCTAACACAATTAGACATGGCAGACAAATGACATCTAATGATCTTCCCCAACATAATGAGACATGGCAGACAAATGATATCTTCCCTAACATAATGAGACATGGCAGACAAATGATATCTTCCCTAACATAATGAGACATGGCAGACAAATGATATCTTCCCTAACATAATGAGACATGGCAGACAAATGATATCTTCCCTAACACAATGAGACATGGCAGACAAATGATATCTTCCCTAACACAATGAGACATGGCAGACAAATGATATCTTCCCTAACATAATGAGACATGGCAGACAAATGATATCTTCCCTAACATAATGAGACATGGCAGACAAATGATATCTTCCCTAACATAATGAGACATGGCAGACAAATGATATCTTCCCTAACACAATGAGACATGGCAGACAAATGATATCTTCCCTAACACAATGAGACATGGCAGACAAATGATATCTTCCCTAACATAATGAGACATGGCAGACAAATGATATCTTCCCTAACATAATGAGACATGGCAGACAAATGACATCTAATGATCTTCCCCAACATAATGAGACATGGCAGACAAATGATATCTTCCCTAACATATTGAGACATGGCAGACAAATGATATTTTCCCTAACATAATGAGACATGGCAGACAAATGATATCTTCCCTAACATAGTGAGACATGGCAGACAAATGACATCTTCCCTAACATAATGAGACATGGCAGACAAATGATATCTTCCCTAACATAATGAGACATGGCAGACAAATGACATCCTCCCTAACATAATGAGACATGGCAGACAAATGACATCTTCCCCAACATAATGAGACATGGCAGACAAATGATATCTTCCCTAACATAATGAGACATGGCAGACAAATGATATCTTCCCTAACACAATGAAACATGGCAGACAAATGATATCTTCCCCAACATAATGAGACATGGCAGACAAATGATATCTTCCCTAACATAATGAGACATGGCAGACAAATGATATCTTCCCTAACATAATGAGACATGGCAGACAAATGATATCTTCCCTAACATAATGAGACATGGCAGACAAATGATATCTTCCCTAACATAATGAGACATGGCAGACAAATGACTTTGGGTGTACAGCAGAACTTCACTTAAATACCACCTCAAAATTAACAACACAATTTTCAAGACCATTTTTACTGTTCTGCTTTTTAGTCAACCTCAATATTAAGACCACCTCAATATTTAGACCTGTTTTCAAGGGTCCCAAGGGTGGTCTTATTATTGAGGTGGTCTTATTATTGAGGTGGTCTTATTATTGAGGTGGTCTTATTATTGAGGTGGTCTTATTATTGAGGTGGTCTTATTATTGAGGTGGTCTTATTATTGAGGTGGTCTTTAAGTGAGGTTTTACTGTATCTATGTTTTTAATTAAGTATATATAATATTTTGACAAATAAACATTATCTCATCTTTTTTAGCAATTGTTGCCTAAACCCTTGGCAAAGTCATTCTGTTAAGATTAGTTACATGCATATATTTCTTCAAGGGAAACCCTACAGAATTGATCATGTTGCACGATGGTTCAAATACGAAAATAGAAGTTTTAACTTTGAAAAAACAACAACAAATGTTTGCCAAAATCAACTTGTATCACAGTATATCGTACTACATAAGAATATTACCCGACATTCTTGGATCCCACAGTCGAACATGTCGATCAGCCGAGCCAGTTAACAACATTCTGTTGAGAGGAGAGTAGGACAGATCCAAAAACACCTTGTTCCCTTGCTGAAATATTGAATTTAGTGAATATGAGTACAATACCGACCCCCCCCCCCTTATTTTCCCCAGGTGGATGAAATCTTCTAATTACTTAGGCTCGGCAAATAAATATCGAACAGAAAACAGAATTCTGTCAATACGATTTCTTCATTCTATAGGTACCGATTTCCTGTGAAATTTGATCAAGAGATCTTACTTTTGACATTATTTAGCTAGCATTTCACCAAAAACAGAACAGATTTCATAAAATAGTGACAGTGAAGTCAAATAAAAGGTGTAACGAACGGTTCATTAAGCACTTATTTCAAACACTGCACATTTATCTTACCAACTTCTTATCAATTTCAATTTTTTTTCGTTTCGATAAAGTCAAAAATGTGACCCCTGGAGTGTCAACAAGGTTTTACTACAATTGGACCTAGTGACCTATTATTTTACCCCTGATGATGCAGTTTCCATATTGACCTAAATATTATTAAGGCTAGATATTAAATGGTTTGTTACCAATGACGATTTCTGCTCCGCCTTCTCCAAGTCCCACAATCGTATTGTATGGTCCCACGATGCAGTGCATACATCGTGTTCATCTAACCATGTGACCCCAGATATACCCTCGGTATGACCTGATAATGTTAACATTGGTACTCGGGTTTGTACTTTTTGACCTGAAATTTTCTTCTTTTTCTTCGGATTCTGTGAATCTTCATCATCTGCGTCTTCATCGGGATTTATCTCTGGTAAATAAGCAACACAGGGATACATATCGAAGTACATTCGGACCTCTTTTCTTTGACAACCTTCTATCCGAATACTCGGTATCATCCAAAATAAATATTATGCTCGTCAAATTGAAATGGGTTATTCGAAATATATTTCGGACCCGATGAATTCGAATGAATGAGGTCAGACCACACAGAGCTATCATTGAAACTGATTAATACATCACCAATATCACTTTTTCAGATGAAATAAAGGCCTTTAACTCTGCTGTGCTTGGACTTACCCCTAAATATAAGTCATGCGCATCTTTGCTTCACAGTTAACATGTGTATTAAGTTTGGATGGCATCCCTTTAAAAACATGTATAAATTCGAAACCTCGGTAGATACCTCGAACAGGTTCTTAAGTCCCAGCGAAATCCCATATTTCATATTTTCTAACAGCAGATCACTCAAACAGAGATAAATACACTTGAACATGATGTGCGGTCCCTACCTACCATTTCATTCATTTTTCACCATAGTTACGTCGAACAATACAGTACTTAACACCTTTCAGTTGAAGGTCATGCTAATTACTTGACTGTTGTACTATATACAGGTAGGTATATGACAAACAAATCACTTAGTGTATCCATTGAATACTTCATGTACAATAGATAGGAAATTTCAATTGTTAAGTATCTTTTGAATTGCCGGGTGAATAGTTCTAGTACAACACTTCATTGTCTTGTATAAATCTTAAACAAAAGGGCAATCTTCATTGTACAATCCGTTGAAGTGTCAATATTGGTATAAATTTGACCGGAAATTAATTATCTTCATTGTTTTCATAATGCTCGAGTAGAGACATAACTTGATGGATCAATGCGACCGAGACAGGCCAGCAGTGCACCAGTGAGATAGACAGGATCCTGCCTGGGCATCCAAAGACTGCCTTCACAAATACTCAAGATGATATATGCAAGAAGTATCATAAGGCTGCAGTTTTCATGAGTGAATAGTACAATATAAATGTAAATTGATGCAGCAAATTGAGTGAAACAATGCAAAGGTTTGGAGAGTGAATTACAGGTTTTATAGGCTTTTTCAGAAAAAATAAATATTTTTAAATGATTTTCCAAAAATTAAAGGTTAATACAGGTTTTAAAGGATCACTATGAGGCCTGAAACTGTTGGTTTCCGACCTGAGTTTTTGGCACTTCCATGCAGTTATTGTCTTTTTCTGTAACCATAAATACTGAAGCT
Source organism: Mactromeris polynyma (assembly GCA_032209605.1). Lineage (NCBI taxonomy): Eukaryota > Metazoa > Mollusca > Bivalvia > Venerida > Mactridae > Mactromeris > Mactromeris polynyma. The sequence goes on from JASFXZ010000013.1 coordinate 15,661,981, forward strand.
TGGAGATGTTGACAGAAAAAAACCTACCTACCCACTCAAAAATTGTGGATAGAGGTACCGCAAATATGTTTAAAATATTCAAACAGAGTCATGGTACCTACCTGCTGACCACAGCTTCAACATTTTGTCCCAAGAACCACTACAAAACTGCAACATAAAGTATAATTATGCTACTAAATAAATGAAAAACAAGAAATGGGCAATGCCCACAAACCAGGTTTTAAACCTAATTATTTGTAACCAAGGCTCTATTTGTATAATGAATACATGATGATCATCAATGCTGCGTGCCAGAGGTGATACATGCATACAAACACTCACACTTAGATATATTATATATATATGCAACAACTTTGATGTCAATACACCCACGAATAGCGTAAATATGAAGTGGAAACTGATTTTTAAATTTTAAGTGACCTTGACCTTGGACGGAACAAACCCAAAAGCAATCCCAAGCGAGATCTTCACATGTTCTTACAATACACCAAGTTTCATGTCAATATGACCAACAAATCTGAAGTTATTAGCCGGAGAGCAAATTGCTATTTTTAGTAAAGGTGACCTTGACCTTTGACAAAACGATTCCAAAAGCAATCCCAAGCGAGCTCTCTACATGTTCTTACTATACACCAAGTTTGATGTCAATATGACCAACAAATCTAAAGTTATTCGCCGGAAACCAAATTGCTACTTTAAGTAACGGTGACCTTGACCTTTGGCGGAACGAGTCCAAAAGCAACCCCAAGCAAGCTCTCCGCATTTTCTTACTATACACCAAGTTTGATGTCAATATGATCAACAAAACAAAAGTTATTCGCCGGAAACCAAATTTCTATTTTTAGTAATGGTGACCTTGACCTTCATCAGAACGGTTCCGCAAGCAATCCCAAGCAAGCTCTCCACATGTTCTTACTGTACACCAAATTTGATGTCAATTATGATTAACGAAACTCAAGTTATTCGCCGGAAACCAAATTGCTAGTTTTAGTAACGGTGACCTTAACCTTTGTCGGACCGATCCCAAAAGCAATCCCAAGCGAGCTCTCCACATGTTCTTACTATACACCAAGTTTGATGTCAATATGATCAATGTAACTCAAGTTATTCGCCGGAAACCAAATTGCTATTTTTAGTAATGGTGACCTTGACCTTTGTCAGACCGAACCCAAAAGCAATCCCAAGCGAGCTCTCCACATGTTCTTTCTATACACCAAGTTTGATGACAATATGATTAATGTAACTCAAGTTATTCGCCGGAAACCAAATTTCTATTTTAAGTAACGGTGACCTTGACCTTTGTCGGACCGAACCCAAAAGCTATCCCAAGCGAGCTCTCCATATGTTCTTACTATACACCAAGTTTGATGTCAATATGATCAATGTAACTCAAGTTATTCGCCGGAAACCAAATTTCTATTTTTAGTAACGGTGACCTTGACCTTTGTCGGACCGAACCCAAAAGCAATCCCAAGCGAGCTCTCCATATGTTCTTACTGTACACCAAGTTTGGTTACAATCTCATCAACAGAACTCAAGTTATTCGCCCGAAACCACCCAGTTTGACGCCCGCCCAGCCGCCCGCCTGCCCAACGACACACACCATTCTAAACACCAAGTAGCTTCATCTTTCATTAAACATGTTCGATTATAAAATACAATTCAGTACAATACAATAATTTGGTTACGTACACAGGTCAGTTGACCTATTTCACTTACATACACCGGTCAGTTGACCTATTTCAGTTATGTACATTGGTTAGTTGACATAATTCAGTTGACCTATTTGAGTTATGTATACTGGTCAGTTGATCTATTGCAGTTACATACACTGGTCAGTTGACCAATTTCAGTGACCCATTTCAGTTATGTACATTGGTTAGTTGACCTAATTCAGTTGACCTATCAAGTTACGTATACTGGTCAGTTGATCTATTACAGTTACATACACTGGTCAGTTGACCATTTTCAGTGACCCATTTCAGTTATGTTCATTGGTTAGTTGACACCAAGTTACGTATACTGGTCAGTTGATTTATTGCAGTTACATACACCGGTCAGTCAACCTATTTCAGTTATGTACACAAGTCAGTTGACATTTTTTAGTTACGTACACCGGTCAGTTGACCTATTACAGTGACCTATTGAAGTCATGTAAATCGGTCAGTTGACCCAACAAGTTCCTGGTCAAATCCAGTTTTTCCCATTCTTTATCGCTGCAAGACTGAATGTTTTTGTAATGCAGTTCAAACAGCCAGATACTGTTGCTTACCCTTTGTCCAGACTGGTCTACTGCCACACAATCCACACTGCCAGCATGACCACGACACGAATGGACACAGTCTATCTCATTAGATTTCACATCCCATTGCCATAGTAACACAGTCTGATCATGTGACCCAGACATAAAACATTTTTTCCCACTGCTCTCTGTAAACGAATGATATGAAATACTCAGATGATCAAATATTTATCAGTTATATATCAACCACAGAAACCAATTAAGACTTACCACAAGTAATTGACGAAATTAGGGAATTCGCTAAAAATGGGTTTTTACCCGCGGTACAAACAAAATTTAATTTTAGATCACTGAAGTTCAGTCTGACATTAATTCCTGTCTTTGTTTTCATTGCAATTCGAGCACGATGTTAACAGTATATTGTTGCTTGTACTGCAGGATTAGAGGAAAATACCCCATATTTATGCCAATCCGGAGTACCAGTACATCTATTGATGGAATGCCGACCAAAGAGGACAGTCTTTCCTTGCAACCATGACCTTGGTAGTACTGACCTTTCTACAAACAACAAATCTTATCACCATGTTGAACATTTGTGTAAAGTTTCATCGCAATTGCTTGAATTTTGAAATGTTACGGCTGAAGCAGTAGGTGGTTTCGGACAGACAGACAGACGGATGTGACTATATGCCCTTTGTTCAGCATAACAATGATTTTGTACATAATTTTTTTCTAAGAATTCAAGCTAAAATGATATAGATTGTCTATTGTGTTTAGTTCCATAAGTTGATTGATACAACATTTATACACTTGTAGTCAAGTACTGACGCAAACATGACTTAACTACGAAGGTTTAACTAATTAACTAAAACTATTTTTTCCTAGAAAAGTTGATTGTTTGTTTGTTTTGTTTGGGTTAAACTCCCTTTTTCAACTTTGTTTTTTGTCATATATGGCTGTCAGTTCACCTAACCAATTTTCCTGGAATTAATTATCAACCAGTACTAACATACCATTTGCAAGCAGCTGACAACTTCTCAACAATAAACATGACTTGGAGGACAAATTAACTGTACTACATAATCAGATGTCTTAACCACTGAGTGAACAGGGCATGTTAAAATAACAAGAGGGCCGTGATGGCCCTATATTGTTCAATCAAGTACAACACCATTTTCGCTGAATTAGACCCGTCAAAGGATCATTCCTGTCAAGTTCAATTGAAATCAACGTAGCAGTTTTAGGAGGAGATGTGATTTATAGTTTCTACTATACACATATAAGGAACAAGGCCCCGTCCACCCAGGCTGCCACGTTCTTGACAGACTTAATAATTTATGCAATCTTGTAAGAGGACCACTAGACAATGCTACACACCAAATATCAAAGCTCTAGACCTGAATGGTTTTGTACAAGAAGATTTTTAAAGTGTACACAATCTCTATTTAGCTCCTGTGACCTACTTATGCAGCAGAATGGAACCATTTATATAAGCAAGAAGACCACCAAAGAATAAATCCTCTGATGTTTGTCAAAATCCATTCAACAGTTTAGGGGATGTCATTTAAAGAAATGTTGATGGACAATAGACGACGATGGATAGCTAACGATCCTAAAAGTTCACCATGAGCACTTCAGGTGAGCTAAAAAAAAACGGTTGGATGATTAAACAACTAGAAGATAAAAATGAATATTGAACGTTACCATCTCCTATCCAAGATACACATTTAACAGGTTGTGTATGACCAGGTATCGTAGATAACACTTCACCTTTCGTAGTCCATAACCGTAATGTGTTGTCATAGCAACCAGTTAAAATCCTAAAATTAGTAAAATCATAAAAATTAAAACAAGAGGGTCATGATGGCCCTGAAATGATCACCTGGATGCTCGAAAAACATTTTGTTGAAATAAAGATTCTCACGTTGTTAGCAAAAAATTTGATTTCCAGCATTTTAAGAGTAATCACTAAAGTTATATTGTATACATGAACTTTTTGCTAAAAAACAAAGAAAGAAATTAATTACACAACTCAATACAAAACTTTCATTTATTTAAATAGGCATGAGAATCCAAATTTCAAAATCAGCTGAAAATTCGGCAAGGGGTCCAGATGACCGCTGAAGCTCCTGGCTTTTAAGCATTTAAGATGGCTTAAATTGTCTCAAAAAGGGCCCATGCAGGCGTCAAATTTCAAATTCTCATGCCTTTTTAAATCGAGAGTCTGGTGAAAAACTCTTCCATCTTCATCAAACTGAAGCACAAAGGTTTTTCAGAAGCCCTCCAAAGTACAACTTTGTAAAAATGCCACAAACTGATTTATAAACAAAAGCACTGACTATCACAAAGTACGCCCTTTCTACGGTTATGTCACTCAGACCCCCAGAAATCTTTTTTAAGTAGGGGCCATTTTCACAGGTAGGAAGGGTAATGTCAAACAAACCATTTTTTAGGATGGCACTATTTTGAGTCGATGAAAATTTGAAATGAAGTGCTTACCAATTATTTGATGCATGAACACAGCTAACCCAGTCATCATGATTGAGGGAATCTTCCGGTGTAGGGGCTGGATGTCTCTCCACGTACTCTATTTCTACCACAGTTTCCTAAAACACACAAAAATCAACTTGAAGATGTATACAGACCACCAAGCAGGCCTCAGTGAAAATACAAGTTTTTATAAAAGGTGCAATTTTGCAAAATAAAGTGTTTTTTAGGGCAATTTCTACAAAAAACAAGAGATGTTTGTAAAACATTATGCCCCCCCCCCCCTGTGACCTTGACCTTTGACCCCCAAAATCAATAGGGTTCCTCTGCTACCCAAGATGAATGTGTGGACCAAGTTTGAGCATGATTGGTCGGAAACGAAAAGGTTACGGACCGACCGACAAATGAACCGACCGATATGTGTAAATCAGCCCTCTCTTCTACGAAGGGGGACATAATAAAGAGCAAGTAAAGGCTAATTTGACGTATTGATGAGACTGAGACTGGTCGGAAGTGTGTCCACAGCGACCAGGATGACAGAATCATGCCTGGGCATCCAAAGACTGCCTTCACAAATACTCAAGATGATATATGCATGTAGTATCATAAGGCTGCAGTTTTCATGAGTGAATAGTACAATATAAATGTAATATTCATAGCTCCCAAAAGTCACAGAAAAATGAGAGAGAAAATGTAAAGGTTAAGAGATCGAATTACAGGTTTGTAACCATTTTCCAGACAGTATTGTTTCTGAATCTTTCACATAGACCGAGAACTTATAAGCAACCCTTTGTCTGCAGCCGTTAAACATGTACACAAGTACAACAAAATGGTTTGTTTTATCAGGTTTAACACCATATTCCATAATTTTTCCGTTATAATATACAGCGGTCAATTGTCCTAAACAGTTTTCCTGGAATCAATTAACAACCAGTACTAACTTGCCCTTCCGCAAGCAGCTGAAAACTTCCCCACATAAGAGGTGGATTACAAAAAAACACAGTCAAATGTCACAGAAGGACATTACCTGCCCAGTCCAGGAATCAGACCCAGACCTCCTGGGTGACAGCCATGTGCTCTAACCACTGTGCTAACTGGGCGGACCAACCAATTGTGTACCTCCTAAATAAACGTTCTAAACACTTACTGTAGAGATATCCTTTTGTTCAAGATGTGAATCTAAGGCTACTCGAAGAAATTCTCCATCAACGAGAAAATCAAATTCAATCCCTGTGTCATCTTCCAGCGGCTCTATAATATAGAATAATATAGGGTGTCACTGATTACCAAGACTGCATGTATATATTGAGTCAAACATAAACAATACATCTTCCAGCGGCTCTATAATATAGAATAATATAGGGTGTCACTGATTACCAAGACTGCATGTATATATTGAGTCAAACATAAACAATACATCTTCCAGCGGCTCTATAATATAGAATAATATAGGGTGTCACTGATTACCAAGACTGCATGTATATATTGAGTCCAACATAAACAATACATCTTCCAGCGGCTCTATAATATAGAATAATATAGGGTGTCACTGATTACCAAGACTGCATGTATATATTGAGTCAAACATAAACAATACATCTTCCAGCGGCTCTATAATATAGAATAATATAGGGTGTCACTGATTACCAAGACTGCATGTATATATTGAGTCAAACATAAACAATACATCTTCCAGCGGCTCTATAATATAGAATAATATAGGGTGTCACTGATTACCAAGACTGCATGTATATATTGAGTCCAACATAAACAATACATCTTCCAGCGGCTCTATAATATAGAATAATATAGGGTGTCACTGATTACCAAGACTGCATGTATATATTGAGTCCAACATAAACAATACATCTTCCAGCGGCTCTATAATATAGAATAATATAGGGTGTCACTGATTACCAAGACTGCATGTATATATTGAGTCAAACATAAACAATACATATTGATTTATCTGTATTTGTACAATGTATATAGGCATAGAAATTTGATGTTTATCCCAGCGAAGCTACATACACTGTTTTTAAGTACCTCAAAATACACTGCGTAGCCCCTCGAAACAACGGGAGCGGCCACTTCGTTTCCGTTATGACTTCAACATGCTCTGATGCATACTCAACAGTCGATAACAGAAAACACATTAAGCATAAACATCAAAAACTACCATTTTGTAAACAAACCATAATTATTTCAATGGTAGCATAATTTCAATATGTATATCGATATCGAATCAACATGTTTGTATCAATAACATATCTATATCTTTTCAATCGATGTGACCCCTACCACATGAACAACATTATATACACACATGGTATCATTTTATGTCTACAAATATATTCACTGATTGATCCTGCCTAGATAGTATTTAAGCAATAATAATTCTTCTAAAATTGTTGTGAAAATTGGTTAATACGATCATATATGTATATCACAATATATTTTGTATGCTAATGAATATGGGATGGTCTGCATCCAACTGGCATTTAACCTTACCACATTATGCCATCTTTTTATCGTCAACTTGTCTTTCATTTTATTTGTATGTCTGACTTTAAATTATGTATTAACTACTCGTTGCTTTGAATTACTTAACTCAGAATTGGGAGATTTTGTCACCTAGTGAACTAGCATACTCAGTCATTAATGCCATTAACACATCATCGGCACACATTTACAACACTTCAGTTCATGAAATCAGTCAATTAACTTGTGACCGAGACCAGTGAAGGGCGGTTATTTTTAGTGTCGAGTTTCGAGTGTCAGTTCGCATTGTAGAGAGTTGTCGTACCTGGAAGGGAATGTTACGTTAAAATTGCACTGGAGAAATTTTAAAGGTCAAGAAGTGCCATTCCGAGAGGCAATACCAGAAAACACAATCTTAGAGCTATGTTTTATTTCACAGGGCCTAAGCACAATGATCCGAAAATCTATCGATCATCAGTTCACGGATCGCCGACATCCCCTGCCATGCATACTTGCTGCCGACAATATTTTGCGTGATACTATTCGTAAACAGTATATATATACAAATATATAACGGAAAATAAAACTGCTGGTCAGATTTATTTAGGTCAATGTCATTTCGTACGTGACTATTGCAACATTGTCAATTGTTTGTGGGCGGAGCTTAAAGGTGTTATCACATCAATATCAGGAGAACAATGTTATCAAAGAGCTGTTATCACGCAGTTGCCATGAACTTGCTACCTTCACCACTACTGATACTGAGTCTACACCGATATCTTACACAAAAATAGCAATAATTATTTGATAATATAATGGGATATATAATCTTGTCATAGTAGAGGTGTGAATTACAACAAGACCAGTCAAGCCTCAAGGGAGGTAATTTTCCTGGGAGGGAATTTTACGTTAAAACTGCATGGGAGGAATGTTTAATGTCATTCAAAGGAGGGAGTGGCTCAAGAAAGGTGATGTTCCGGGAAGGAATACTGTAATACGCCAACTTAGAGCTTCGTTTTATTCTTAAACGCAATGATATGAAAGTTTTAACTGTTCATCAATCGTAAGGTCACAGATACACAACATCTTCTGCCATACAATAAAGATACATACATATTATGGGGACATAATACTGCCGGTCAGATTTATTTAGGTCAATGTCATGTTGCACAGGACTGTTGTAAGATAGTCTGTTGTTTGTGGGCGGAGCTTAACGGTTTTATCATATCAATATCACGAGAACGATGTTATCAGACAGCTGCTATCATGCATTTACATGATAAACGTGCTACTTGTACAAGCTCAGGTTCCACACATAACACTCATATCTTACCAAGAAGTAGCAGATAAACTGCAAACTGATAATATTACATGATACAAAATCACAAAACTATATTGACCGCTCTATTTCTATTGGGCAAAAGTTAAAGAGTTAGTTAACTGTCCCCCAACCTACAGGTAAACATGTGGCACTACAAAAACATTTATTGGCTCTTGGCATTTTAAGCAACAATCACTAACAATGACTTGCAAGAGGTGTTGGGTTAAAACAAAATGGCCCCCAGATCACTCACCTAAGCCACCAAACATATACTGAGGAGAAATCATGACTTAACAGCACATGTGTAATTAAATGGTGCTCTCTGACCCATAATACAAACTGACCAAGGTTTTATGAGAAAACTCATTTTGTATAAATAAGGTAAGGATTGGTGGAGAAATGAAGTTGCAACATATGTAACGATTCTATGACTTGACCTTATGACCTAGTTTCAATTTTGATTCCGTAATGACGTTCTGATTAAGTCTCATGTAGATGTAGAGTGTTAACAAGCCTTTTATATATTTTGACCTAGCGACCCAGATTTTGGTCCTCACATGACCCAGTTTTCAAAAGAGTCTAGAATATATAACAATCAACATTTCGACCTTGGTCTAGAAAGATTGTGTAGATATGACCTCTGAACAGTTATTCCATTATTTGATCATGTGACCTAATTTTTTTTAACAATATCACTTAGACATGAATTTCATTTATCATTTTGACACAACTATTCTGACCAAATTTCAACAAGGTTCATGTAAGATTTGACATTATGCCCTAGTTTTTAGCCAAACATGACCCGGTTTCAAACCTTACTTTATACAGAAAATCTCAATTTTGACCCCAAGTGACCTAAATCTCACGCTTGACTTGCTATTCATTCAGACAATGATTCAGAGAAATTAAAGTGTTCACAAGTTTTTATGATCTTATAGTGTGACATAGTTTTTTACCCCAAACTTGACATGTATTTCATTAAGACAACTTTCTAATCAGGTTTTATGTAGTTAAGAAGCCTCTAGAGTGTCTGCAAGGATTTTCTATAATTTGACCTTTTGACCGACTGGTTGACCCTAAATAACCCAGTATCCAGAGTAGAGTTTATTGAGGAAAAACATTTTGAGGAATTTCATCATGATTACGCTAAAATTGTGACCACTAAGTTAGCCGTAGACAGACACCCAAATATCTTAAAAGCTCACCATGAGCAAATTATCAACAGGCGAGCATTAAGAAAATTGCCCATCAACCTATCAAACTTCATACTTAGTGGGGTCAGGAGGCAACAAAAGTTTCTTTAAGTACGGCCTTTGTTAACGTGCATACAACTGCATACAGTCAAACCTGTGTTAAATACCACCTGCGAACAAAGACCACTACTGCAAAACCTGTCTGCAAAGACCACTAATTTTATTTCCCATCAGACCATTTTCAATGATATTTAATCTGTTAATAGAGACCACCTGTAAACAAAGACCACATTTTGCTGTTCCCATGGGTGGTCTTTACAGACAGGTTTGACTGTACTTATGTAATAATCAAACTTATTTATCTGATGAAAGTGATTAGAACAAGACCTGCATGTAAAATTTTAGACATAAAACTTGTTGAACGACAATTATTTTATATTCAAGACGTGTACTGAAAATGTTCAAAATGGTTGCATCAATTTGGATTCTCCCCGGAATCTTGATTCTATCGACTGTACAAGGTAAATATAGAAGTTAAATAAATTGTTTATATTTATTATAGTGTCACCCCTATTAACTTGTTTTGTGCTTTCAAGAATGCAGAAGTCAATGGTAAAGTATTTGTGATATACAGTAGACATTGTATTAAGAGACCATCCAAGGGACAGCCAAAAAGTGGTCGCTTAATAAAGTGGTCTCTCAATAGATATCAACAAATTTAACAAAAGCTAAGTACAAATGAATGTCCAACTGAACGATCAAAATGTATAAATACCATCCTCTTTCCATTCAAATGTATCTATGGTGTGAAACAATGCTCGTAAATTTAAGGTGCCTAATTCTTAAATTCTGCATAAGTTAGCCAATATGACAAGGTTCATGTACTTTGAATAGTGTAGTTGCCTCCTGCTTAAAATTCAGGAGTTTTCTTTATACATGCGCACATTTTTCTTACTAACGCGCAAGTAAAAGGCTAAACACAGACACACTCATTTACACGGGTACATAATAGTTTTCAGTCTATAAATAAAGAACTACTCATCACAGTAACACGAATCTGCGCATGGTGTGACGTCTTGAATCCAGTGATGACGAAGTTTTGACAGCTATTAACTGGAATAATACTCAAACTTTATTCCATGTGCGTATTAAAACAGGCTGATAGTAATGAACGTTTTTTTCCATAAGGCAATGATTTTACGGGGTCTTTAAAATGGATTACATACTAAACAAAGTGAGTGTTTACACATTTGAACCCAGAGTTAAATTATGCGATGTGTTTTTGTCTGACATTTTCATTCTCTCAGTGAGTATAAAGAAGTTTGTCGGCACGACGATCTTTCAAGTAAAGATTAAAGCGGGTGAGTCGGCACAAAAATTACATCTCGCATATTTCTTCTCGGGACATCGTAATGTAAAAGTCACTTAGCAATGACATAAATAGAACTTGGTTCTTGTAGAAATTATGATCGTAATGCTGTGTAATCCATTTACATTTAAGACTCGCGCTCAAGCTGACACATTTATGCAACGATTTGTACGTGACGTTTTATAACTGTGATGCCGAATAATTACCTGGTCGCAATTATCACTCCTAATTGTTTATTCAATTGTTTAAAGGACAATGCGCAAAAATGCAGTTGTGAATAAGGTGTGAAATGCCCAATGGGATTAAGTGCATGCGGTCGTTTAATGAAATATACTTTCCCGCGGTTCATAGTATAGCGTGAAAGTATTGTCTTCTAGTCACGGTACGTTTGACCAGTGGTCAGGCGGTAGTCATGTGATGACAGTATGCAATTGAAAGATGTTATGTTCTATTTAGCCAATCGAAAGTTGCTTTGTTGAAACAAGAGCCAATAGAAATATAATGTAGATATGTTTAGGGGTATGAAACGGTTCTGAAATCAGTTCTAGCAAGCACACCGTTATCAACCGCAAATGTAATTGAGCTACATAGTTTTATAAGATGTTAATCTTAGGCAGGTACAGTTTCCCAGAGCATTTTACATGTTAAAGAATGAAGTTTATCTCTGGGTTTTACTCTGGCCTGATAATACTTGATGGGAATTTGTATGTACGGATCAATTTATATATATTGTATACTGATATAAATAAGCATATGTACAGTTGAAATATACTGTTTCGAACCAAATAGGTTCACCATCATGTCACAATAAACGGCTACAGCATGTGTGCACGCTAAAGTTTGTTGTTAAGGTATGAATCAACACTTAGTGGAAATAAGACTTATCTTTTTTACCTGTAGGGACTGGTTAATGCAGTCGCTGGTCGCATTATAGAAAAGTCGTTTGAAACTGTTTATTTAGTAAAAATGCCAGAATTAAAGTGGTCATTTAATAAAAAAGTCGCTTAATACAGGTGGTCGGTTGAGCAATGTCTACTGTACACTATGATATATTATTTGATGAAGATATGATTCTTCAAAATGCCACCAGATTTTTCCAGGGAATACAAGACCTCTTGACGGTTTTATTACACGGAAGTCCTAAATAATGAACTAAACTGTACTGCAGCATACAGTCGTATTCCATCATCTGCAGATGATATACTTGACAAACACAGCTCAGAACTGTCTAAATTTAATCTAGAAGTCGCATACAAATGTAATAAGTTACCTAAACTACACAAAACAAGGATATCGGTGGAACCGATGGATGCTCCCCGAAGTATGGTTATAACTTCGAACAAGACTCTAATTGGAAAATCTCACTTTGTTGATGGTTACAATCTGAATGTTATATGCAGCACTGGAAATGTCCTGGATCTCCCAAGAAAATAGGTATACAAAAATGTACAATGAAATTGAGATAGTGAACAATTTAACTACATGCTGGGCTAGGATAATCCTGCTAACTGAATTTTTTTTTAAAAAGGAATCTTGCTACAGATATAAGAAGCCTTTATTCACAATTAATTTAAGTGCCCATGTCAATGCAATGCGTACCTTTACAACAAAGACTGCAAGAGAATTAGTCCGAACAAGAATGGTACCAAATATATACTATGTTGCATAAACAAAGGGCCATAACTCGGTGAAAAATAGTCTGACCAAAACCATGTGAAAATATGAGCATCTCCTCTTAATAGTGAAGCTTCCAATTAAGTTCTGTTGAATTCCAGTCAAAAGTTTCTGAGAATTAGTCCGAACAAGAATGGTACCATATATGTACTTTGTTCCATAATCAAAGGGCCATAACTCGGTGAAAAATAGTCTGACCAAAACCATGTGAAAATAGGAGTATCTCCTCTTAATAGTGAAGCTTCCCACGAAGTTTAGTTGAATTCCAATCAGTAGTTTCTGAGAAGTAGTCCGGACAAGAATGGTACCATATATACTATGTTGCATAATCAAAGGGCCATAACTCCATGGAAAAATATTCCAACCAAAACCGTGTGATAATATGCACATCTCCTCTTGGTAGTGAAGCTTCCCATGAAGTTTTGTTGAATTCCAGCCAGTAGTTTCTGAGAAGTAGTCCGGACAAGAATGGTACCATATATACTATATGTGGCATAATCAAAGAGCCATAACTCCGTGAAAAAAGTCCAACCAAAACCGTGTGATAATATGCGCATCTCCTCTTGGTAGTGAAGCTTCCCATGAAGTTTTTGTTGAATTCCAGTCAGTGGTTTCTGAGAAGTAGTCCGGACAAGAAAAGTGGGACGGAAGGACGGACGGAAGGACGGACGGACGGAAGATGCGGCGACTATATACTCCCCCCCTTCGGGGACGGGGAGCATAAAAACATATAATGCTAGATTCATTGCTAATGCGAGCTTCACTACTACTACACAACTTTCTAAACTTTTCACTAGTTGTTTAACAGCTATTAAAGCTGAAGTTGTTAAATATTGCAATAAAACTTTTGAAAGTATAACCTTTACTGGCGCATAAAAAATTCTACGGAAGTTTTGAATAAATTTCAATCTTTAGATTTTAGAGCAACACGTATCTCTACCTATGATTTCTCCACTCTTTATACTTCACTTCCTCATGATTTAATTAAAACCAAACTTACACATTTAATCGAAACAACTTTTGGTAGCAATCAACATGTATATTTGGCCTGCAATGAAGAAAGGGCTTTTTTTATTTCTAATAGTTATAATAACTTAACCATCTGGACATGTGAGGACGTCTGTGAAGCTCTTAATTCTTTTCTGAATAATATCTTTATCCAATTTGATAACTCAATGTACCAACAAAAGTTGGTATTCCTATGGGTACTAACTGTGCTCCACTTATAGCCGACTTATTCTTATTCTGTTATGAAAGAGACTTTATGTTATCCTTATCCAAAGAAAATCAGATGGATGTAATTGAAGCTTTCAATAATACCTCCCGTTATTTAGACGATATTTTAAATATTGATAATGAGTTTTTCCCAACCATGATAATTAAATTATATATCCAACAGAACTACAACTTTCGAAAGCTAACACCTTGGATACATATGCCTCGTTTCTTGACTTGGACATTTCTATAGAAAATGGTATTATTACTACTAAAATATATGATAAACGAGATGATTATGACTTTCAGATTATAACTTTCCCTGGCTCAAGAGCGATATACCTAGGAGCCAAACCTATGGTCTATTTATATCTCAACTTATTAGATTTCTGAGGGCGAATACAAATCTAGGACTTTAATAAACGTAACCTTCTACTAAAACAAGGCTATCGTTATCATAAATTATGTAAGACGTTTCGTAAGTTTTGCCATAAATATACCGATATTATTTTAAAATATGGTCCTAGTGTCGAATCTAAGTTAGAGACAGGAATTACCAAACCCAATTTTTATGGAGATCTGTTATATGAAATTGGCAAAATTCATCAAAGTTGTTACTTTGATAAGTTATTTGTGAAATTAATTAACAAGTTCAAAAGGAAGGGTAATAATCCTGACATGAGAACAACGGATACTGCAGATAAGATTTTAAGTAAATAATAATAATAATAATGACTTTATTTAAAGAGGCAACACAGTTGGGCAAGCCCAGTCTTCCCTTTGAGCCTCTATGAATATACATGTTTACAACATAATGCTACATAAACCATTATAATAGGCAGGTATAGATACACAAACAATTACAATTTTACCTGAAAAAAACCAACAAAAAAACAATGTATGAGATTACAAATGTATACATAAACATATAACAATAGACATGACACTATTTACAATGTAACACTATGTGGCCCACCAGAGTAAATCATATGAGGTATGATCTTTTGAAAGTATTTAGTGTATTTGACTGGCGAATATTTTGTGGTATTTTGTTCCAGATTTTTGGTCCAGAATATGCAAGAGATTTTCTACAAAATTCAAGTCTGGGTTTTGGAATGTATAGAGTGTTGCTTGAGTGTGATCTTAAAGATGTGTTATTTGTTTCATTAAACAAGTTACACATGTATTTAGGAAATATATTATTTATTGATTTATACACAAAAAAAGCTTTTTTGTAGAGAATACGGTCTTGCATCTTCATCCATTTCAGTTTTTTAAATAAGGTTTGTGTTGGTGCATCATAAGTCTGGTCAAGAATTATTCGAGCAGCCCTTTTCTGGAATTTATATAATTTATTTGACAGTTCATCACTGTATTTGCCCCAGATAGTGCAGCAATAATCAAGGTGTAGCAAAATATAAGCATTGAAGAATACTTTTCTCATATGTATTGTAAGGAATTGTTTTATTCACAAAAGCAGATACAGTAGAGAATTACATGTTTTAAGAATGTGTTCCACTTGGGTGTTCCAGTTTAACTTGTGGTCAACATATATACTGAAAGACTTTGGGAGAGGGAAAGGAACATGAATTTTATAACAAGTGAAGGAATTGAAGTTCTAATTAATTAAGATAAACAGGTCAAGGCTAGCGCTGGCTTTTTTTTTCTTGAGCCATTTTCGGAACCGATCGGTTTCAGTAATTCGCGGGCTATATTACAGCGCGCAATCGACAAATATTTAGTGTAGTGTGTCCCCTAAATCCCCAATATTCTATAGCATAGGACTTTGTTATTTCACTGTAATCCTTTAAGTGTTTCTTTGAAATTGCTTTCAATAGGCTACAAATCATTTCTAACAGAGCTTGTAGGATGATTCACTGTTATTCTATTTCTTGTTTAATCTTATTCTTGTTATTAAAGTTTAAACAAACATCTTATTATCAATTATTCATTATTCAAATTGAAAGATGAAGACAATGTATACTCCCAAACACAAGTCAATCACGTGCAAGAAGCAATACATGTTAAACAGTCGGCTGTAAGTACAAACTAGGCCACAGAATGAAACATAAACTAATCATACAGTGAGGTAAATTATATGTGAATAGTCACAGCACAGACTATGAGACATAAATCATCGGTAGATACAGGCAAAAATAATAGTAATTTGAATTTACTTTAATAATTTTCATTCCTCGTAAAATATGGAGCGGGCGGCATTACAGACTGTACGGTACGGATTCTATCGTATACTAGACCTGAAAACGAAAGTAATTGCATGGTTATTCGCGTGAAAATCTGAGGCATAGACGTATTGTGAATTTTCCGAGTTGATGTCTTGCGATGCTGGAGTAACTAGTTAAAGAAATAAACGTGGGTTGCTGAATAAATACCCGTTTTCTACGTTGTCAGCAATTTTCAACAGCGAACCAATTTAGTTCTCTGGAGTGTTTTAATTATGCGCTTCACAGGTCTTTCACGATGTGTCGGTTACGCAAGACGTAATCTGATTGACTGAAAGTGGTTTTGGTGACAAGCGACAAGCTCCACCTCCGATTGTTTTTGGCAAGCTTGTGAATAATCTTGTCATTATACGTGTACATGTCATAATTTTTTACAGGAATCAATTGGGGCCCTCATATACGCGAGTTATACACAGAGAACCGGTCTCAGTCGATTTTAACTGCATTTTTCATCGAAATTGAGTGGAATAAAACATTCGCCAACAGTAAATTTTTCGCCAAATTGTAGTCATACTTTTTGACGATTTGAGCCAATTTGAATTTTCTTGAGCCAATGACTCAATTTCCGAACGCCAGCGCAGGTTTTATCTGAGATTTGACCTAGTGACCTAGTTTTTGACCCAACATGACCCAGTTTCAAACTTGGCCCAGATTTCATACAGGCAAACATTCTGAAGTTCTTTAAAATGTGGCTTTTAATGTGTTAACAAGGTTTTTGTAAGATTTGTCCTAGTGACCTAGTTTTTGACCCCAAGTTTTGAACCCAACCTAGATTTAATAGAGACAAATATTCTGACATAAGTTTCATAGATTTCTGATTAACCCTGTGGCCTATATTGCATTAACTAGCTAAATGTAATTAAACAGGTTAACATCACAAAAACTTACCTTCAAGTGTTTTTTTTGCAGTGTTATTTGGAGATGATACTACTCCAAGTTTCCAGCAAAGGGCCATCGATACTTTCAGTCAAGTAGAGGAAAAGTTACAAGTAGAAGAATGCACCAAAAGTGCTCGGGAGAAAGCAGCCAAGGTAACAAAGACAACAACAGGGGATGAGTATTATGCCGCGGCATGGATAAGTATGTATTCTCGACAGTGTCTGATAAATGAAACTTTACTTACCCAAAATAAAGACATAAATAACTTTCCGTTCCGTTTGAATAAAGAAGTAAGGTGTCTACGTAACAAGAAAAGGGACTCGTCTCTGAGTGATGTATTTGTCAAAGTGAGAAATATTATTGACGACTCCTTAGACATCATACGCATGAGCGATCATTATAATCTATTCAGGGGAACAGGGACATGGAATTATAATGGCCAAACACATTTCGTAGACGAAGGATACTCTGGTACCACCTCAAATATAAACCAAGCCTTAAGATTTGCCAATGGGAAGGTACTACTGATGGTTCAACAAATGGAAGGAGTGGACATAGCAAAATATGTTCAAGGACAGTTCAGATATCAAAAAGAGGTCTTAGGGAGAAGTGGGAAAATGTTTAAAATAGAACGCAATGTCACAGATAAAAACAAAATTGAGCAAATTATTTCAGAGCTTGGACCAAACTGGGACAAACTATCAGACATCAACATCTACCCAGAAATAATAATATACATAACAGAAGACACATCAGGACAGAACAGGCAGTCAGTGATAGACCAACAATGGCAAACTATGACAAGTTACTGTATCGAACAATATAAAGCAAGCACTGACACGGGAATAATTGAATACATCGTCTCTTTCTTCATAGCTGTCATTAAATTTCCCTTACTATATGTCATGGAAATACTTTATAACATTGTCTATTTTTTCATAGCTGGCATTATATTTTTCGTACTATATGTCATGGAAATACTTTATAACATTGTCTATTTTTTCATAGCTGGCATTATATTTTTCGTACTATATGTCTTGGAAATACTTTATAACATTGTTTGTTTCTTCATAGCTGGCATTATATTTTTCTTACTACTCATCCTGGTATTGTTACTACTTCTCTGCTGCCTCTAACTCTGCAACTCCAGAACAAAAGAATAATTGCACCAACAATCACGCGTGAAAAATGCAATGCTGTATTAATTGTAATTAACGCATCCGGATAGCCCAAACAGGTTTGGATTGTCATTTAGTTTATTGAGGATTAACAATCCTTTGTTCCATGATTGACATGCCCTACTGTCATTCATTCAATTAAAAGAAATCTTGCCGGTTCGCGATCATCTTATTGGTCAAGGTAAGGAGAATAATTGAATGTGGGCGTGTCTAGATGACTCTGCATCAGCTACTCCCGTGACGTCATAGATTCAGCACAATCCAAGGTCAAATTACGTTGATGTTTACATATGTGTTGAAAAACAATCGGGAGCCACGACGACATCGCGTTATAATGGATATCTCGGTATTACCGACCGCGGTTATACTGCGGTAAAACGGAGTTGCAGTGTTTGATTTTTTATATAACTGTCATTAAAGTTTCCTTACAATCTGGCCTGGAAATAATTAGTAGCATTGTCACTTTTTTCATACCAGAAATATCCTCATTACCAGGTATGTCTTTGCTTCTAGCGCCTGACAGGTCAAATGATACAATCAGTGTTTTCTTAACATTTGTATCCCAGAAGTAGAATATGTACAATGACATTATATCATGTAAATATCTAAGCACATGTAAGTCTTCATGTGATCCTACAGTTTTGGACATGTACAGACAAACTGTTATGCAAAATGAATATGTATATTTTATAATTAATTATTGATTATGTGTCATTATTTATTCATATGTATAGTTATTTTATTTTCCCCTCAAAATCAATCAGACAGACTCCATTAGGGATTTTTTCTAGAGATTGGGGAAAAACGGATTCTACCTTGCATCAGGTAATGGGGCCAAAATTTGGTCCCATGGGAAAGCCAGAAAAACCCTGAATATGACAAAACAATAATGAAGTAACTAAAATGTTTGAGAGCTCACTGTTTTACAACACACAACAAATTATTATACTGTGACATTTCTTTATTTAAAGCAGTCACTGAGACTGACCAAAAAGGAAAATTCTTTTGATACAGTGGAACCCCTCAAAACCGGAACCTCAGTAAACCGGAATTCCCTCTAAACCGAACAATTTGCGTGGTCCCGATTTTTTCTGTTCTATTTTCATTGTGTAAAAACCTCTGTAAACCGGAACCCCTCTATTCCGGAAACCGAACAAGATTTCCATTATTTCTAAACTATTTCAACAGTAATTTACCCCTCTAAACCGAACAGCAATTTATGACACCTAAAGTGTTTAGACAATAAATGTGTTAACACGGCGTTTTCACACCTTATCTGTTATAGCTTCAATCGGCAGTAGCTACACGTTTGTTACCTTTATGACGGTGCGCGGGTAAATAGTACAGTGTGATAATCACAATTATTAACAGAGTAACGACTAAAGAAAGTGACAGTTTGCAAATATCATTAACAACTTTTAATTGCCGACCATACACATCAATCGATGTTTTCAATAATTTATTTAATGATGAATGCTACAGTAGGTGACTGTTCAATTGATCTTTTGTTAAAAGAATCAAATTATCATTCTACATGTAGTTAATGCGTGTATTAGCAGAGTAAAGACGAGTGCAGGTATTGTTGTTTAAACTAACAATAATGTGGAACAATTTTGTTGTTTTATCAATCAGTTTCTGTCAGATTGATTTTATCATTCAGACAATCAACATGTCTGCGCCTCCTTCTAAACGTCGAAGAATAGAATTGTCACTTGATGACAAAATTAAATTGATCAAAGAGTCAGAATCTGTTCCGAAACCCTGCATGTATAAGGAATGAATAAAAATTAATACACTAAGTCATTAATTATGTTGTTGTTTAATGCATTTCCTAAAACCCCTCTAAACCGGAAACCCCTCTAAACCGACCTTTTTATCCGGTCCGGCCGAGGTTCGGTTTAGAGGGGTTCCACTGTAACAATTAGCATGTATTATTACTGTAGTTGTTGGTAAAACCTCAGTTAAAGACCCCCTCAACTTTAAGACCAGCTCAAACTTAAGAACATAATTTTTAAGTCCATTTTTAATTGTTATGCCACCACTCTTTATTAAACCTCAATATCAAGACCACCTCAATAAAAAGAACAGTTTCCAAGGGAAATGGTGGACTTATTATAGAGGTTTTACTGTTATTTAAATATATTTGTGCTTACAGTTTATTGTTTTTGTTGTTGAATGAATCAATAATAAAATGTGTTCACCTAACCATTGTGACAAATTCAGGAATTATAAAACAAATTCTGGTATGTTTGATGTACATAATTATTATTATTAACACTGTAACCTGTATACTAATCCAGTTGTCGCCGGACTATTGAGATGGCCGGATTTCTAGGGTGACCAGATTTTTTAATGATTTAGTTTTTTGGAAAAATGTAACTATGCATAACTATAATTAAATCAAAAGTGCAAAATGACAAATTTTTACTTTTGAGTACATTTATTTACACATTCCACCTTCGTCATGGTAACCCAATAGTCTGAAGCTCTGAGGTGCGTTTTTTAGAGGTAGGGGAAGTAAGTGAAAAAAGTTAGCCTATGTAGAAAATGTAGCTGTCTAAAAAACGCTTGAACGCTTTGCTAGCTACAAAATGGCGCCCACCAGACCAGACGACACTTGTTTAGCAAAGCTAGCACTGTCAGAGCACGCTACCTATCTAAAGGGGCTACTGAAGTCTCATCTGCGAGGGCGAAAGTTGAAAATCCCGATAAGATCGAATTCAAGTGTTTAACAGAAGTATATTAAGGACTGGTTTAAATTTGTGTTTGCATGTTGGGTGCAGTGCTATAAAAATGCGTACAATATGGCGGCTTGTGAGACAATTCAATATAATTTTGTATACTTGTAGAGAAGATCCTGAAAAATTAATACAACACTGAACATTTTGAGAAATTTTATTAACGTTTTGTTGTTTTACAGCCATTGTCTACGATTTAATGGAACAACCCCCGTAGATAACACTGTACCATAAGTCTTTTGGATATAGCTGACTGTGTGCATGACTCTTTACTTTTGTATCTTTGTGAAACTTTGTGATTTACTCTTTGAAGCTTATGCAGGGGTTCCATTTGACCCTGGAGTTGACCCTTTGACCCCTGGAAACTCAAAAACATTTTGACTCTCAGGATACTAGCTGAAGGTTCAATTTTTCTCTAAATTATAGGCAATTTGGCTATGAAATAGTGAAATCCAGTCAAAAATTATCAAACAACCCCTGAGATTCAGCACCGAGTTGAACCCGTTATGTATCTCTAAATTTAGGTCACGACTTTGTGCATTTGTTGCCTAATATGAAATTCAACTTATTCATAATTAACTTTCTTTGTGAACAACTTGTTAACCTCAGACTTAGTGTTGATTTTATTAAACTTCATTATCTAATGGAACTGTGCATTTTGTTATAAATTATTGCTGCTGGGTTCATCACGTTACGTGCGGCAGAGTAAAACCGCATCGTAAATGATTAACTTGCTCTTCACCAGCTCTACTGATATGACACAACCCTTATATCTTACAAAAAAAGTAGCAGATAAAGTAAACAGATTATATTATAACACAATACTGACTGCTCTATATTTAAAGTGTAAGATAACTGTTTTCCAACTTACGGATAAAAGTGTGGCCCTTCAGAAATATTTATTGACCCTCAGCTCTTTTGGCTAGATCAAGGGAATAAAAGTTAAACAATTACTTGCAAGAGGTGTTGGGTTATAAAACAAGATGGCTCCCAGATAGCTCACCAAAACCACAGAGCGTAAGTTAGAAAAGAAGACAGGCATACGCATTGAGGAGAAACGATGACTTAACATCACAACAAGTATGATGACTCAAAATGAACTAGTATCCAGCTTGTCTACGATTTGGTTGAGAACAAACATTCTGAGGAAGTTTCATCATGATTGGACCAAAATTGTGATCCCCTAAGATAGCAGATGATGGACACCCATCGATCATAAAAGCTCACCATGAGCAATTTATGCACAAAATGTTAATTGCCCATCAACCTATCCAACTTCATGCTTAGTGGGGTCACGAGGCAACACATTTTTCTTTAAGTACGGCCTTTGCTATAGTGCTAAGTTTATCTGAACAAGACCTGTATGTGAAAATTGAAACGTGTACCAACAATTTTCAAAATGGTGGCATCAATTTGGATTCTCCCCGGAATTTTGATTCTATCGACTGTACAAGGTAAATATAAATATATTTATTATAGTGTCACCTCTCTTTAAAGGGCCAGTCCTTTCTGACTTGTGTGACCTATGAGACACCTTCTTTCAGAGCACATTAACCTCCCAATATCTAACCTTTAATGTCAGTCACCAGACAGGTAGGCGACGGGCAACAATAATTTGATAACTAGCTGATGGCTACCGGATTTCAACATACAACCTCTACTCCCAGAACCTTCCACTACCCTCTCCAAAGACAAATCTTTCAAACACATCTCAGTTATGAATTTTGTTTGTCAAATATAGTGCATGTTGTAGGGAACATATTTATAGTAACACTGTGTACTGACATTGGTAAGAAATACATCTATCTTGGTTCAAAACTCAATGGAAAATTGCAGATTGATGTGGTGGCATATAATTCCTAATATGATTATTCAACTTATAACCATGAAATAACTTTTGTTGTAAATTATATTGATCTAACGTAGCGTGGCATGTTTATTGTCAATACTGTACAGATGCATTAATGCTATACTGTGTCAAAATGTGTTTTTCTAACATTGTTAATTATATTTTGACCTTTAAACTCCCTTGGATTTTGATGACCTTGACACGCAGTTCAATAGAGCTCTATATCTGTACATAAATTACCAAACACATTAAAACAATAATAGTCATAATTGTTACAGTAAGATTAGACATGGCCTCATGAAATGGCGGCAATCTTGGTTTCCATGGAAACTGACATGATGTCAATTGTCCACCCTTGCTAAAACTGAAGTCATTCCTCTACAAACAAATATCCAAAGAAACTCTTCGGACAACAAATTCACACAAATACAGTGAACTCTCATCGGTTGTGTCGCACACCATGATTCAAACTGATTACATACACTGCAAATCCATTACTACGCGATCGGTTACAACGCTATATCCATTATAACGCGATGTCGTTCCCGATTATTTTCATTAAAAAATCCTAAAATAAAAAAATCGTCTGTTTTCCGCGACTTGCTGTCTGCTCTTTCGCGAAATCATGTGCCGTTAACAAACCGCGATCGCAAAAATGCGAGATTTCTTCAATTGAATATACGCAGCCACGAGTCTACTGACATAATGTCCAATTAAGATAACCATTAATATTTACACAAATGTCACCTTCTAATGTTTTTCAACACATTCCATAAACATCAACGTAATTTGACCTTGGATTTAGTGAATGACCGTACGGCATGTCAATCATGTAACAAAGCAGTGTTAATCCCCAATAAACTAAATAATGACAATGCAAACCTGTTTGTGATATCTGGATGCACTAATTACGATTAAAACAGCACTTGTTGTTCACACAGATCTATTAGATGAGTCGGTCGACTATTTCTCAATCTTTCACAAAAAGCAGCCGTGTATCAGCATGTTTACCTTTTAAGCGGACAAATCAGCTCGGAATGTTTGAAGTGCTGCAAATCAAAAACCATGTACTCTCAGACTACAAAGGCGCTGCGTCTCGACTTGTTAGATCAAGTAGTCGTGCACAATGTTTGTTGGGACGCACATCGATAATTTTCTACTCGCACAGTTCAAAGGCGCAGTGTCGCCTTCTAGTTTCAGAGATCGACCGTCGTGGGCAGTGATTTTGTCAATGATGCACATTTTGATCGACGCGAAACTTTTTATGATTCCTATGTAAAATTGATATGACCGGGCGTGGTGCAAAAACTGTGGGCCATTGGTACAATCAGCAGTTTTACGCGATGGATTATTCTTTTGTTCTGGTGAATAACGGATAAATATATGTACGAAAATATAATTAGATATAATTATTGAATTAATTGTCATTCAAATTTGCAATTTTGCGAGTGCCACAGGGGGTTATTTTAACGGGTAACAAATAATACAAACGCCGCCTAAATATCGCGGTTCCGAAAGAGAAATGACCATATTTTAGCTTTGTTTCTAAATAATTAATGAGTTTTGTTTTGAAATAATTTCAAATAATAATGCATAAATAAGTTTTATATATTTTCATCTACCTATTTATTAAAACAAATACGAAATTTATGAAAACGTAGTATGCACAACGCTATATTTGGTGGGTGGGGTAAGTTGGTATTCCTTCTCTATGGTTAATATGTCTTCAGATTTATAACGCGATAGCGTTATAATGGAGTTGCAGTGTAGTCCCAATAAATGTCTCTATATAACCTATATTGTTCTAATACTTTTGGGTCTAATTGCCCCAGCCTCAAATTGCCCAAGCCTCGAACTCTCAAACCAATTATTCGGCCACTTCAACACAAATTGCCCTATAATTTGCACCTGTAGGTCAAACAATACATTTTCTCACCTCAAAGTTGGCTTCAATAGTAACATAGTGCGTGTATTATTGACAAGTTTGTGAAAATTGTGCTACAAACTATCTATTGTGTTAATACCAGCTCAAGTGCCATTGTTTGCTGACAGATAATTAGCAATATGATTGTACATGTGACTCACTTGTCAAACTTATTGTCAAATACTTTATCAGTGTGAACAATGTTTATATATATACGAATTTCGGAATAATTTTTATGTCATTATTCTGTATGTTTCCGGTATACATGTATGCTTGTGTACATACTGCATAGTAAAAAGCTTCACTCGAAGTAATATTGTCAGTCCTGATGACTTAGAGCCAGCGAATGTCCAATGTAAGACCAAGGACCAGACTATATGTAATTAACAGGTCAACATCATAAAAGCTTTATTTTCACAAACTATTTTACTTTCAAAGTTTTATTTTGCAGGGTCATTTGAAGACGATACCAGTTTCCAGCAAAGGGCCATAGCTACTTTCAAACTAGTAGAGGAAAAGTTACATGTAGATAATTGCACTAAAGATGCTCGGGAGAAAGCAGCCACTGTAACAAATACAACAACAGGGGACGAGTATTATGCCGCCGCATGGATAAGTATGTATTCTCGACTGTGTCGGATAAATGAAACTTTATTTACCCAAAATAAAGACATAAATAACTTTCCTTTCCGTTTGAATAAAGAAATAAGGTGTCTACGAAACAAGAAAAGGGACTCGTCTCTGAGTGATGTATTTGTCCAAGTGAGAAATATTATTGATGACTCCTTGAACATTTTGAGCATGGTAAGTCAACATAATGTACTCAGGGGAATGCAGGCATGGAATTATTACGACCAAACTCAGTTCGTAGATGAAGCTTACTTTAGTACCTCCACAGATATAACCCCGGCCTTGAGATTTACCAATGGGAAAGTACTATTGATTGTTCAACAAATGAATGGAGTGGCCATAGAAAAATATGCTGAACCCAGGTTCAGATATCAAAAAGAGGTCTTAGGAAGAAGTGGGAAAATGTTTAAAATAGAACGCAATGTCACAGATAAAAAAGAAATCGAGGAAATTGTCTTGGAGTTTAAACCAAACTGGGACAAACTTACAAACATAAGCCTTCCAGAAATGATAATATACATAACAGAAGATACATCAGGACAGAACAGGCAGTCAGTGATAGACAAACAATGGCCAACTATGACAAGTTACTGTTCGGAACAAGATGAATCAACAAATGAAGCAAGCACTGTCACGGGACTAATCGGTAGCACTCTACCTTTCATCATAACTGCCATGAACTTTATCTTACCACGTGTTGATATAAACTGGTAGCATTGTCACTTTTTTCTTAACTGTCATATCCACATTACCGGGTATGTCTTTGCTTCTAGCGCCTAATAGTCGGTGTTTCATAAACATTTGTATCCCAGAAGTTGAATATGTACAATGACATTATATTTTTTCATGTAAATATCTAAAAGCACATGTATGTCTTTATGTAATTCTACAGTTTTGGACATGTACAGACAAACAATTATGCAAAATGAAAATGCTTTGAAAATGAGCACATTTTACGACAAATTATTTTCAATTTGTTTATGTTTGAAAAACACGGCGGTGGGTATTAGAATTCGTATAATAAATTAATGTGCATAAAGTTGGTACCAAATGAAAGATAATGCTCCCTGCTTTCTAACAATGTAAAATATTGAAATTTGCGAGTTTTCCGAAAATAATTTTTTAATATGACTTTTCTGTATGTGCACAAATAATCTGTTATGTGTGAAATGCATCAATAATAATTGTTAAAATGTACACATATCTAACAAAGACAACAGCGTGATATGTTTAATTGTGCTTTTATTTACCTTATCTTAATTTTACATTTAGCATTAAAACATATTCAGCATTTATTTGAGTGTCATTCATACACACACATATTAAGACATAGCGGTAGATAAATAAATACACATATATCACATGTTAAACAGTTTGTCAATCAACTTTGTCTTGGCTGGCACTAGGTTTAAACAGTTGGTAGTCAGATTTGATAAACAATTAAATTGTATGGGAATCAATCTTAGCAAAATGTATTGGTTTGAATGTAGTCTAATGGATTCTTGGCTAGCGCTATCCTAGATTTTTACGTAATACATAAATCATATTATCATTGTTCAGCAGTGCACAGTCAACTTCTCTACCAATGACAATGTCTACAAAGCCAAGACTCAGTTTTAAATTAGACTAAATTCTTGTTCAAATCACGTGATATCACTCAATTCTGCTTGATTTGTTTTCACACATCTTACAACATTTTTAATGACATCCGGTAATTTACATGTACAGACGTATTTTATTGTTTGAGACTTATCTTCTTTACAAGACATTTTCGGCATTTTCATAACTTTTTGAAACGGTTCAAATTTGTCATTTTCTAAGCATTTTTTGACATATATTATAACATATTTTGGATGATTATAATAGACACAATATCCTTATACTATCAAAAAGATGACCAGTTTGTGCATTTTTGTTGCAGTAGCATAAAATAATTATGTCACTACAAATAAGATGATTAACTATGAAGTTGATTTTTCTTTCTTTCTGGACAAAATAAAGGTTGTCTATGTACATAAATATTTCCTAAACTTGATGCATAAAATGAATTTTATTCACACTTAATAATATTATACATAAGAGGACGGACATAACAATGGTTGTTGGGCCGTGGGGTTCGAGTTTTTCCTGTTAATGGCAGATAGCCACAGCTTCTTTCGCTCTGATTTCTTCTCATTAGGAATTCTGTGCCACGAAATCTAAGAACCCTTTTCCCACCTGTTTGTACAACCAACAACTATGCAAGACTAATCATAACTTAAAAGAATTAACAATCTAGATAGAGCTAATTAGCATTATAAACAATATGGCGCTGTAACCGGATATCGATTTTCTGCCCACCAGCAATGTTTACATTTCTAAAGCCGGTGCGCCTGATCTCACGGCGATGTCTCCTATAGGGCTTTTCATTATTATCAAAGGGAAAAACTGATGAAAATTTTGATAAATTTAAGTCTGTGAGAAATAGAGTTCAGTATGCTGTTGATTCGGCCAAGAAGAGTTTCTTTACTGATACTCTTGAAAAAAATAAAACTGATTCTAAATCTTTATGGAAAACTCTTAAAGATCTTGGTTTACCATCAAAGAAGGGGGTGTCTTCCGCTCATGCAAACATTTGTCTAAGGATTGATGATAATATTTGTTTTGATAAGAAATCTATAGCTGAAACTTTTAACTCTTTTTATACTACAGTTGCATCCAAACTTGTGGACAAGCTTCCTCCATGTGTTCATAAGTTTGGTAAACAATTTGTTGACAAGTTTTATGCTGAAAAAGGTGTCCTTACAAATAATTATTCCTTTTCTGTAGTCTCAGAAAACAAAGTTCTTAAATATTTAACAAAGTTGAGTGCTCATAAAGCTACAGGATTAGATAATATTCCATCTCTTTTTGTAAAAGATGGTGCTCCCATTATTGCTAGTCATATAACTCATATAATTAATCTATCTGTAGTACAAGGAACTGTGCCCAATCTTAAAATTGCTAGAGTTGTTCCCCTTTATAAGAAAGATGATAAGACTTCTGCTGGTAATTACCGACCTGTTTCTATTTTAAGCATTTTGTCAAAAAATTTCGAACAAGTTGTCTATGACTTGATCGAATCACATTTTAAAGAAAATGGACTATTTTATGAATTTCAGTCTAGATTTAGAAGTGGTTTCTCAACCGATACATGTTTAATCCATTTAACTGATTATATTAGACTTGAAATGGACAAAGGCAGCTATGTTGGCATGATTCTCTTAGATTTACAGAAGGCCTTTATACACAGTGGATCACTCCATTTTACATTTAGAACTTCAAGCCTCAGGTCTTGGTAATAATTTTTTGCGATGGTTTAAATCATATCTTTCAGACAGAAACAGCTTGTAGATGTGTCTGGGACACATTCTAAATGTGTGTCTATTACATGTGGTGTACCACAAGGGTCTATACTTGGACCGCTTTTATTTTTAATATATGTCAATGACATGTCAGCCATAGTAAAACATAAACTTCTGCTTTATGCTGATGACTCGGCTATTCTTGTTTCAGGTAAAGATAAGTCTCATGTTGAGAAATTGTTATCAGAAGATCTTGCTCTTGTAAATCAATGGCTGATTGACAATAAATTGTCCGTACATCTAGGTAAAAAGATGTAGGTAAAACTGAATCTGTTTTATTCAGTTCAAAACACAAACTAAAATCAACTACTAATCTTGATGTTAAATGCAATGATTCAACATTTAAGTCTACAATCATCTTCTGTTAAATACCAGGGTGCTACTCTAGATCAAAATTATTTTTTTTGATATTATGGCATGTTCAATTCTCAAACAGGCTAATGCCGGACTGAAGTTTTAATACCGTAAAAAAAGAGTATCTAACTCAACACACAAAACGTTTAATTGTTTTGTCATTAATTCAGTGTCACTTTGACCATGCCTTATGGTATTATAGCATGTCTCAATCTCTCAGAAATAAGTTCCAAACAACTCAAAATAAATTATTGAGATTTGTGATTGGATTGGACTGCAAAAGTCATGTAAATATTGATCATTTTAAAACTGTCAACTGGTTACCTGTCCATAAACGAGTTGATCAGATTTTTCTATGTCTATGTTTTTAAAATTAAAAATGGATTAGCACCATCTTACATGGGAGAACATTTTATTTATTCATAATTATAAGACAAGGCTCAGTTCTAAAGGTGCTTTCGCTGTCCAAAAAGTCAAAAGTTTTGGATTAAAATCGCTTTGCTATATGGGATGTTCTCTGTGGAATAACTTACCCCATTGTATTGTGAACATCAACTCCCTTTCAACTTTTAAGGATGCTTTAAAACAACACTTTTTAAACATTCAAAATTAATGTCTTTAGTACCCTGATTATAAGGAAACTTTTACTGGTATTTTGTATCCATTTCGGTAGGGAGGGTATTTAAATTGTCTCATCTGACATTCTGTCTTATTCATGTGGAATTATGATCTCTATGTGCATAAACTATAAATTTATCTTAACCTAATATGTTTGAATTAGATTGTATGTAATGAGATGCAGTAATCTGTGATATTTTAGCAATAAGGTCTTTCATTGTATACAATCTTGTGATAATGTTAGTAGGTATGTGGCATTTTGTTATTAGGTATGTGGCATTTTGTTATTAGGTATGTGGCATTTTGTTATTAGGTATGTGGCATTTTGTTATTAGGTATGTGGCATTTTGTTAGTAGGTATGTGGCATTTTGTTATTAGGTATGTGGCATTTTGTTATTAGGTATGTGGCATTTTGTTATTAGGTATGTGGCATTTTGTTATTAGGTATGTGGCATTTTGTTATTAGGTATGTGGCATTTTGTGATATATTTATTTTCTTGTTCTGTGATATCACTTAATAAGATTTTTATGCCTCTCTATGTCATGCCATCAACACGTAGGACCACAATGGAATAAGAGTTTACTCTTTTTTGTGCTATCCTAGGTTTTAGTGTGTATGGCATGGGTATTATACACATGTCATAATTATTAGTTTATATCATTGCATGTCTTAATTATCCATGTACCATGTATACCCAACTACCGAAATAAATATAATATATCTAATATTCTTAACTAATGCCATTAGTTAATATATCCTTACCATTAAATTTTGTGCTAACAAATGTGGCATTTGAAACATTTTAGTTATTCTTTATAATATCGTGTTACATCCGTATCGTCTCACCTCTACTGACTGAGCGCTAGCCTAAATGGGCAAGTGCTTAATTTTCGTGAATATACTTTTCTTAAAAATTGAGACAACATAAAATCCACCTATGATTTTAACAAATTGTATGGACACATAATTATACATTTTATGAACTAGTGTTATAGTTCAGGCTAGTAAGAAAATGTTAGGCTAGTGGTTTGGTTGAGCAACTTATCCAAATGGGTAGTAGTCTGAAAAAATTATCAAAAGTCATTACTAAAATGTCATTTATATGCTTGCAGTTCATGATTTCATACATTTTCTATTCTAGTTGTCTTTTACATGCTTATGTATTGCTTTGTCCATCTTGTGTTTCTTTCCAAAATAAATAAAAAATATGAATTATCTTCAGTTATTTATTTTTCCTTAGATACAACAAAGTTTTAAAAGTAGCCTTTTGACAGCGCACCAGCTTCCATTTTCCTTTTGTGGGAATTTTTTGTATCGATTTTTTAAAATAAGTATTGAAAATCGATCAACGGAAAAATATCAATGATACATTAATATTGTTTCTATCGGTGCTAGCTGTACACCAAATGGCAAACAGGTCAGTACCTAGTACACTGTCATACACTGCCCAGAGTACACACAAACCAGACTTCGTTTTGGCTATTTTGGAAAGATGACCCATACCCTTCAAATTTTTTGCGGGTAAACTTAATAAATGGGGGAAAAGTCTAGAAATTTTAGGAATAAAACTCAAGGATGTTGCCATTAATTCATCAACAATTGCTATTTATATAACTGGCTGTGAGAGAAAAGCCTCTAACTTAGTCAAGTTTTAAATAGCTAAATTGAACCAAATTTTTTCTTCAGATTTATTGGAATTTTTACATTCAAATTGGGGAAAATATATGCCTTTTGGCATTGGGAATATAGTCGAATAACAGCAATAAAAACAGCAGAAAAAACCTTATTTTACCCACAAAGTTTTATTGTACAGAAGCTCATCGCAAACAATACATGCTTAAGGCAAGCAACCAAATCACTGATAATGGACCAACACACACACCAACAATTTGTTTGAAGTGGTATCACAATAAAAGCCATTATTAAGGATAGGGCCATTATTAAAAAATTGTTTGTTTGGAATAACCCAACCCAGACCTGTCAAGTCCCACGCTTAAATTGTGAATCTCACGATTTCAAGTCGAGGTCACGATTTCACGAATTTGGCGCATTTTCCACGATTTTTAAAATAACAGACCATATAACGTTTTGGGGGGTCATATTTATGGCTAATTAGCCTTCTCTAATCACTAAAACATTGCAGGATGTGCCAAATGTCATAAATTTTCCATATAATCGTATAACCGTCAGTTCCAACTGGTCACAAACCTGCCAAATCCGGTTCTGACCGCTTTTAATTTACTCTCAGCATCCCGCGAGAAAATGAACCAATTGTATCGATGGATTTCTGAATTGCTTCCAACCAAATTACATAAATAGACGATTCCATAGACTGGTTATTATTATAGCATTAAAAGAACGTTGCACCGAGTGAAACGTAAAACAACCATTCACGCGCTTTACTGTCACGGATCATGAAGACGCCAGAAAAAAAGTTATGCCTCAAAATACAACAGTGCATGGGAATCAGAATTTCCCTGGCAGACTTGGGATATGGATTTGCGTTCTGCAAACTATAATGTAGAAGGTTAGTTTACTCGTGTTAACATTCTATTGCAATTTTAAGCGAAACTACATTGCCAATCGAAAGCGAAAGTAGAAATTCACCTGTTGCGACAAATGATACTATTTAAAAGAGATATTAACCCCTTTACTCCATGGAGACGCACTAGGACACAGTTGTCTTATCTCCATGCAGACGCACTAGGACGCATCTGATTTTTAATGTTCAAAAATTGATTTTTACTACAAGTATTGTAAATTAAACTTACCCCAATGTAAAAATCAGCCTTTTAAGATGTTAAATCCTCAATAAAATCATGTGGTTAATATTGAAAGTTATTCCAAAAACAGCGATCAAACAACCTCATGTAAAGAAATTTTCACAGAGCACGATTTCATCATTACTATTTCTAAACAAGTCTAATTTTCCACTTAAATTCTGATATTTTCATCAAAGTTTAATTGTATTAATCCATTTCCACGCCAATTAAATAGTTAAAAGACTGCTGTGAAAAACATCTTTAAAAAGGTGTAAAGATCGACCAAACAAAGGATGTACATCACCCGAGCAATACGTAATCATGACATTTTTTGTGTACACAAGTCTGCTATTTTCTGAAAATCGCGATCTTTGACAAGTTAAAGACAGTACTTAGTGACAATTGCATCCCTTGGAATAATCTTGTGGCATAAATTTACTAGTGACAACTGCAACACAATGTTAGGGAAAAATAACTCTGTGCTCAGTCGTGTTCATGAGAAAAACCCCTATGTGTATGCCCATGGGTGTGTTTGTCATATGGCCAATCTGTGTGCTTCCGCTGGTGTTAAGGCCCTCCCCATCAATGTTGATGAGCTACTGGTGGACATCTATTTCCACTTTGATCAGAGTACGAAAAGAAAGGAATTGTACAAGGAGTTCCTTGAATTTACAGGGGTTGATGCTATTAAGCTTCTTAAACATGTCAGTAGCGGATGGCTCAGCCTACAGAAGTGTATTGACAGGACACTTGACCACTATCCTGCACTGAGGAGTTACTTTATGTCCCACTGTAACGTGGAAATACCTGGCCGTGTAAGGCGTATTGCTGAACTCCTCTCAGACCCTTTAACCATCACATACCTGAGCTTCTTAGCTTCGTTCTTGTGGCATTGAATGAGTTTAACACTACATTTCAGGCCGATGATTCTCGTATCGGCTACATGGCCTCAGAGGTACAGCACATCATGAGAAAATATTTTAAGAGATTTGTGTAGTCTCGGGTCATTCGGGAAGTGAATCATGTAAGATCTGTTAAATAAGCGAATTCATTAAATCATCTTCCTGATGACATCATTGCTGTCGGGCAAACTACAAGGACGTACATCAGGGAGCATGAAGAAGAACTGACTGACAAGCAACTGACCAAATTCTTCAGTTCGGTACGCGCCTTCTATATTGCGACAGTGAAAAAGATGTTTAAACACTTTCCCTTCGATGACCCAGTTCTCAAGGACACAAGTTTTCTGGTCCCAACCATGTGGGGGGAGATTGAGCAAGATGCCGTTGTTAGACTGGGAAGACGTTTCCCTGGAATAATTCATCCAGAAGACCTGGATCAACTTGAAGAGGAGTACGTAGATCTTCAGGTTCTTTCCCCTCATATGCTGGCAGAGTACCAGGAGGTCACCAAGCTAGATGAGTACTGGGGTAAATTAGCATCAATGAAAAACAATCTCACAGGAAAACCCAGATTCCCAAACCTCACCAAATTGGCATGTGCCTTACTGACCATACCCAATAGCAATGCTGATTGTGAAAGAACATTAAGTTGTGTGAAGAAAGTACAGACAGAATTTAGGAGTGAGTTGGACAGTTCAACAATTACTGCTCTTTTATCCTGTAAAATTAACAGGGATAGTAGATGTTTTGAACTTAGTATTAATGAGGGTAAATGCAAAGAGGGCCACATACAAATATAACCAGGAGCTCAAGGAAGCCAAATCATTGACAGAGAATTTTAAAGATTGTGAAGTATTGTGTGTTTATTATGGATGCTTTTGAACTATTATACTAAACAGTCACTTTAAAATTAGTTTTTTTCCATATCAAAAATGTGCATTATCCTTTTAAATACAACCAGGAGCTGAATATGTCTTGTAATTGACAGTGCTTTTTAAACTTAAGAATGTTATACATACTGAAAAACATACAAAACTGTTTTTTAAATTGAAATGTTACTATTGCAAAAATGTGCATTATTTATTTCATGTGCTTTTCAAGGTGTGTTTGTTTTTGTATTTATTTGATGTTTTACATAGAAACTTAATTTTCATATGTCATGAAATAAAATTGTTTAAAATGGTATGTGCTTTCTGTGTAGATCAAAACTTATTCAATAGCATTGTAACATTGAAACTCAGACTTCTAATTCATATTAAGTTATTTAAAATGAACACTTTAAAATGTGAGTCTAAGTCTGTGTGTTTCAGTCTTATAATGTTTATGAGTAAGGCCCCAGAAGGTGAAATGACATACTTAGTGGCCTAAAAAAGCACCAGAATGCATATTTTCATGAATAAGTCATAAACTTTTTTAGGGGAGTAACCTCCCCTTTTTGTCGCTCTTTGACATTTTTCAAAGTTGACAAGTCTGACCCCACCTACCCATGAAAATAGCTCCTACTTAATACTGTTTTATGGGGTCCGCCTCCGAGAGGGAAATGTTTCAGCAGCGTGTCAGTACTAGTCAACACTAGAATGACCATAAAAATCATAAAATAAATAATTACGTACCCATCCAACCCTTGAAATTTGCTGGGTAAGGTTATGCCAAACAATCATTTTTTTAAGGATGCCCAAAACATTTTATTTTAAACAATACCTGAAATAATTCCATTGATCAAAGAACTAAGATCTTTAGTCTGTACGGAAGCTGGGACTGAAAACGGTGTATCAGGCACTGAATACCTGGAAAGCAAAGATATTCATATCATAATTAATCTATATATATATGTGTGAGTGTACAACCTCAAATCAATATTGCAGAGAATAATGCCGATAATGATATCAAATGGGACTAGCCAATCACAAAAAAATGAAATAATTTTAACGCACAATTTGAGATCAAATGGAACGCCAAAAAGGTGAACCAAGTATATTACACCAGAGTATTTTTGTAAGAGTACGAAATGGTATAAGTACGAATGAACCAACACTGGTCGCGATTTGATATAAAACAGCAAAATCATCCAGTCAAAGTCAACATAAATAATCAACAACATTGAATTCTTAAGATTGGTCCCAAAATAAAATCGAATTAGGTGTCGGGTATTACCTAGACTGTTTTGTAAAGAATTTTACTTGGACATGAGGTACATTCGACTCCATGTTGCCGAGCGTTCGGACGATATTGATCAGAAATGCAAGCGCCTGGAAGGCCTTGATGAGGAACGAAGTAAATGTCGATATTTTGATCAAGTTTGATTATAATGAGTAGATTTAGCGGCCGTCCAGGATGGGGAAGACCATACCGACCGCGAATGAACTTTGCACAGGACAATCAAAGGTCTCCTCGCTTTGGTTTCTCGCCCCGAGGACAGTCACAATATCGAGCACCGAAACCTTCAGTAAAGGGAGGTAATTTGTATGAAACGGGTTGGGCGAGCACAGCCGGTAATGAAACCGCATATGAGGAATCATATGAAGAGAGTTATGATGACGGGAGTGGTGGAACGTATGACCAAAGCTATGAAGAATCAGTTGACACTGGTGGATACCCTGAACAAAGTAAGTATCAAATGTGACATAATTCCCAAGAACTTGAAGAAGCGGTCGGTCTAAATACCCCAAGACACCCCAGGACTGCCACAATATACCCCAGGAATCTTCTTAATGGAATGAAATGTGATGTTAAGTTAACAGTTAACACAAGTGAATTATTTAAAAACATTATTCAGATAAAGACAGATCGGAACAGTATGCGGACACCTTATACAGCATTTTAATCAACTACATGTAAACTCAGCTGTGTTTCAAACTTTCATACCATCTGGTCTTTGCAACTTTTCAGATAAATCCTTGCGCTAAAATCGTGATTGTAAACAACCCCATGCGCTACAGTCACGGCCAAAAGAATTCATGTTATTTGACCAGTACGCGAACACCAACATACACTTGGAAAGAAAACCCCTAATGAGGAATCATTTTCTGAGAAGTTCCTTTGATGGTTTAATTTCAAGATTTTAACACCTGGAAGAATGATGGTTTTATTCAATTAATTCCATTATTTGGGTTTAAATAGCCACATGTATAAACAGAGTGTAGATACGAATGTTTTAAAGGGAACACTGAATGCATGCTAAAACAAACTGTTAAATGGTCATTTAATTTTTCTTCATAATTTATGGAACTATGCTCTCGGTGGCAAAAATAAGTAAAACATTTGGCGCATCACTGTACACATCGTGTCACATGCATACGCCCAAATGATTAGGATGATAGTTCAGGAATTGTAACGAAACATTTCTGGCTTCATGTTGAATATTTTGGCGAGACTTTGTAAAAATGGCATTTTAATTTTTAAAGCCTTAAAATATTATTTCTCTTTTATTGATTTGAAGATGATTTAAACAGACCGCAATAATTTATTTACCTGTTGACCACAACAACAATGTTCGTTTACGTTTCTCAATCCGAGTTTGTCTGCTTGTAAGTTAAAAATAATATTGACGTCAGTCAAGACAGTTTAAATGGTTTACGAAACGCTAAATATGTAGGTGTCCTCATACCGGTCTGTCTAATTTAGACATAATTGAGTAATAATGGGAAATCTGCAGTGGCTAATAATACCTTCGACTTCTAAATACCACCAGGACACCCCAGGTTGATGGCGCTACCCGGAATCGAATCCAAGTCTACGGAAAAGTTATAGAAATGGGGTGCACATTGACTTGTTAGTTAAACTTAGAAATTGGGGAGAAGAGTCTAGAAATAACAGAAAAATGTTTGGAATAATAGTAAAGGATGAAGTGATTAATTAATCAACAATTAATATTTATATAAACTGCCTGTGAGGGAATAGCCTCTAACTTTGTCAAATTTTGGCTAAATTTGAATGAATACTTTTTCTTCAGATTTATTGGGAAGTTTTACTTTCCAATCGGGAGAAATATATACTAATGGCGTGGGAATAAAGTTGAATAAGGGCAATAAAAAACGTAACTTTTTCAGATTACGACAATACAGAGTATGGACATACTGAGGAAGTTTATCAAGACAATGACAGCTATGATCAATCTGCTCAGTATGAATACTCAGATCCGAGTTATGACGCCAAGTATGTAGAAAGTGAAGAGCAGATGTATGAACAAACTGATAGTTACACAGAAGAAACACATGAAGATCCCTGGACATCTCAGAACTGTGATGACTCGGCTCAGAATTATGAGTACTTTGATGCCTCTGTTGATCACCGATCTCAAAATGAAGGTTTGATTTTTTACATGCATCATTTGATATTTATCTGTATTATATACACAGATGATACCTGAGACAAGAATTCAGGATTTTTAGCTACTTGAGATACCTTAAATGCTGTAGGAATATATGTTTCTGAATATCATTTTGATTCATAATCATTTTTAGCTCACCGGAGATCGTAGAGCTTGGGGTGAGCTTTTCCCATTGCCCGGCATCCATTGTCCGTCAACAAGTTACAATTGCTTCAAACAACATCTCCTCCTAAACTGCTCTGCAAATTTTGATAAAACTTCACAGGGATGTCCTTTTGTGGTGCCCTTTCAAAATTGTTCAAAGACATGAATTCCATGCTGAACTCTGCTAGATATTCGGTGCGTAGCATTGTCTAGTGGTCCTCTACTCAGATGTCGGTTGTAGCAGATTATGGTAAATGTATTGAATGAGAAATGAATGTCTGATCAGGATTTCCTGGTATTATTGATTATTCACTATTTTTTCTTGGGTAAAGATAAGCTGTAAATATCTTCATGTTTCAGGGAGAATGAGCACAGGCACAGGTGGGTTCAGAGGTGACAGAGGAAATGCCATATATGGTAGTGGTGGCTTGAACAGGGGAAGAGGTGGAGCTAGCTATGATCGAGGAAGAAGCGGAGCTAATTATGACCGTGGGAGAGGTGGAGGAAATTTTGACCGCGGGAGAGGCGGAGCTAACGTTGATCGTGGAAGGGGTGGGGTAAACTCGGATAGGGGTAGAGCTTGCTCAGACAGAGGGAGAGGTGCAGGGAACTATGAGAGAGGGAGAGGTGGGATGATCTCAGACAGGGGTAGAGGTGAAGTAAATTCAGACTGGGGGAGAGGCGGGGCGAATTCAGCCAGGGGGAGAGGAGGTGTAAACTCAGACAGAGGAAGGGGTAGAATGACCTCGGACAGGGGGAGGGGTGGAATGACCTTGGACAGGGGGAGGGGTGGAATGACCTTGGACAGGGGGAGGGGTGGAATGACCTTGGACAGGGGAAGGGGTGGAATGACCTTGGACAGGGGAAGGGGTGGAATGACCTCGGACAGGGGGAGGGGCGGAATGGTCTTGGACAGGGGAAGGGGTGGAATGACCTCGGACAGGGGGAGGGGTGGAATGACCTCGGACAGGGGAAGGGGTGGAATGACCTCGGACAGAGGGAGGGGTGGAATGACCTCAGACAGGGGAAGGGGTGGAATGACCTCAGACAGGGGGAGGGGTGGAATGACCTTGGACAGAGGAAGGGGTGGAATGACCTCGGACAGGGGAAGGAGTGGGGTCACCTCGGACAGGGGAAGGGGTGGAATGACCTCGGACAGGGGGAGGGGTGGAATGACCTCGGACAGGGGGAGGGGTGGAATGACCTCGGACAGGGGAAGGGGTGGAATGACCTCGGACAGGGGAAGGGGTGGAATGACCTCGGACAGGGGGAGGAGTGGGGTGACCATGGACAGGGGGAGAGGAGGGGTGAACTCAGACAGGGGAAGGGGTGGTGTGTCCTCACACAGTGGAAGAGGTGGAGTGAATTCAGACATGGTTCGGGGTTGGGTGAATTCAGCCAGGGGGAGTGGAGGGGTAAACTCAGGCAGGGGAAGGGGTGAAATAACCTCGGACAAGGGAACAGATGGCATAATTGTTAACCAAGCTGCCGTTAAAAAAGCAGATGATGCCAGTGTTAACAGAAGAGTGGATAGTGCTGATACCATGAGTGATAGGAAACCCAATGATGTCCACAATGTATTGGACAATGGTTCAAAAATCAAAAAGCAAGGTATAGATACATCAGGAACTAATGTTGGTGATCTTAGTCAAGAGGAAAATGTTAATTGGGATAAAACTTCTAAAGATAAAGAATTTGTTATTAATGAAGAAATGATAATTGTTGGTGAGACGGACACTGAATTTGTTATTGCTGGTGAAACTGAAGATGAAATATTGATTATGGAAGATAATCGGAATGTGGAAGATGCTAGTGATTCACCCGAACCGAAAGATGTTACAAAAACATCTAATGATGAATTAGAATCAGCTGTTCCTGATTCAGACAGTCAGTTTAAGGAAATGGTAAATATGAAAGATGATGACCCAAAACGTCACGGACAGTTTAATATGGTGGTTGATAATAAGTATGAAATTGATAAAGGGCAGTTTGGATTTGCTCTGAATTCAGAAATGCTAGAAATAAATGCCTCTGATCCACATGAAAATCAGAATATAAAAGCTGAAAGAAAAAGAGAGGAGGGTGACAGGAATGGTGACAGTGATTCATCTGAGGAAGATACTGGATACTGTAAATACTGTGAAGTCGGCTTCACTTCCATCAAGGTAAAATCACAGAATGTGATCAATTCTTGCAACAGATCTAAACATTGTCTCTGTCCTCTTATAAATAGCTTCAACCAGATCAGACATGTCCCTTTACAAATTTATGGGGAAAACTCTGGGATGCCCAGTTTTGGTTTTGCACTTAATTTATTTAACTTTGTGTCTGACTATACTTGAGAGTGCTTCACAAATACAGATAAGAGTGAAATACTCAAATTGAAATTGTGAATACCAGGCCTGGACCTTTCAACTTCACCATCCCTGAAATAGGCGCGAGTACAAGCCCCGATCTCCTGGAGCATCTCAACTTTAGCTAAATCTCAGCTCAAATATTGTCTTAAATCGTTGAGATTTTCCTCATCTGAGACCGGACTCAAAATCAGTATTACAAAACGAAAAAGATGAGACAAAAAATATTTAAGAGATTCAAATGAGATTTGTCTCGACCTCAGTCTCTAATTGAGCAAAATCTGATATTGAGCTGAGATTTCTATTGAGATGCTTTGAGAGATCGGGGCCTGGTTAGTAACCTAGGATACAGTCATTGTGAGTTATTAATATAAATTGTAAACTTATTTTATTATCAATAGAAAATAAATACATGTAAAGTTAAATATATCTACATATTTATATCTTGTTTAAATTCTAGGCATATCAGACTCATATAAGAGCATTGAGACATACAACGTTGGTGATGGAAGCCAAGGCCAAAAAGGGAAATAAATATTTTCAAAAGGAAAAGGTAGATGCCTCGGCATTAGGTACGTACCAACTTGATGAAGATTCTTGTTACATCAAATATGTTATTTCACTTTAAAGTCATGTTTTTCTTTTTTGCACTGGGGCTTCAGGGCTCTAGATTGTTTTTCCAAGTACACTATCCTGGACTTGGGTACATGTTAAATTGTATTGTAAATGTATTGCATCGAGTCCAGGCTTCTGAAACAGACTTGTCCTGGATTAACTTCAACTCAACTGTTGGTAGCCCAAATCAGCAATTAGACTTGTCCAGGACGTCGGGCTAGTAGATTTATAGAGCCCTGGGCTTTAAGTCACATAAACAGCCGGGGTTATGTTGTGACTTCAAACTGTTAAGGTAGAGAGAGAGACCCCATGTTGAAACTAGGTAAAACTAGCTAGCTTAAGTTAGTGAACTAGACAGCTTGCTTACTATCAAATTATACATCTTGAGCGTGAATCGAGCCTGTAGCTATGACGGGCAAGCGATTTGAAGTTGACTGTTACAACTGCACGACCATGGATGCCTCTAAAAGGTGGTCTTAGGATTGAGGTGGATTTTACACGAGGTTTTACTATACATGGCATTCTGATCTAATCCACAGTGGTAAATATTCCTAAACCGATGGAATTACAAGAAGAGATGGAAGGCACAGTGGACTCGGACAATGAAATGAGTGAGGAAGATAGAAAACAACTAGAGAACAAAGATCTCAATCCAAACGATATCGGCAAAAATCCCCTGGGTGACAGTTTGTACTGTGCGGTAAGGTGTTAAATATAGGTTGCTTTATCTGATTCATGTTTCTGACTTGAACATCATTATGTCCCCCACCCTAAAGGGCAGGGGTTCAATTTGACCCTGGAGTAGACCTTATGAACCCTGGAATTCCAAAAAGCCATATTGTTTACCCTCCGGATCTGACTGAAGGGTCAATTTTTCTCTAAATAAAAGGGAATTTGACTATAACATGGTACAATTGGGTCAAACTTACCCTTGAAATTCATCACCTTATGGAACCCCTGAAAGGGAGGTAAAAAATGAGAATCACAAAGCATGTCTGTCTGCAATGTATGAAGGGTTCTATGGCTCTTCCTTTGGCCTTGACTTTGGCATTTAGGACATGTGACACCTCCTCATCATGCTTCATGTACAGTCTCATCCGATTAGTTGGTTCTCAGTTTTATAAATCCAGCATCTGATTGGTTGGTTCTTAGCATAGTTTTAAAGCTGACCAATGGTAAGGCTGCATTCTGTAACTGATCTCTAAACTCAGTTTTATAACCTCAGACTCTGATTGGTTGGTTCTTAGCATTGTTTTAAAGCTGACCAATGATAAGGTTGCATTCTGTAACTGATATCCATACAACGATTATTTTTTTGTAAACTCATAAGCTAGTAATGTTATATTTGTGTTTTCTGGTATAAGAAAAATTTAAAACTTTAACATTCATAACACATTTTGGGCTCCCCTTAGAAGAAGAGAGGGCATATTGGTTTGCACATGTTGGTTGGTCGGTCGGTATGTTCGTCCGTAACCTTTTCTTTCCGATCAATAACTCAAGAACCCCTCGACCTATCATCCTCAAACTTGGTCCACACATTCATCTTGGGTAGCAGAGGAACCCTATTGATTTTGGGGTCACATAGGTTAAGGTCACAGGGGGCATAATGTTTTACAAACATCTCTTGTTATGTTTTATTTTTTTTATACGCCCGTTTGAAAAACGGTACGTATTATGGGAACACCTGTGGCGGGCAGGCGGGTGGCGTCCACATGTTGTCTGCTCTCATAGTCAAAGAGTTTTCATCCGATCTTTACCAAACTTGGTGAAAATGTTTGTGGGTATGAGATTTCATACAAGTTTGATAACCAGCCACAATACCCCGGGCACTTCTGAATTATGGCCCTTGAATTATCCAAAATTGGCCAAATTAGCCTTGTCCGCTCTCTAAGTCAAAGAGTTTTCGTTCGATCTTTACCAAACTTGGTGAAAATGTTTGTTGGCCTAATATCTCGGCCAAGTTCGATAAACAGCCATATTTAAGATTTGATTTATGATTTCAGTTATGTAACATCCACTGTACAGGAGCAGGAACATTCAAAATGCACATCGCTGGCAGACAACACAAAGGGGTATGTTTTTATAGATTTGTAAATATTATATTGAGGCAGATTAACCTGTCTTGTTGTATTGATATACTCAAGTCTCCTAATACATCACAGATAAAGGAGAGAAAGAAAATTTACATACCTCGTTTAATCAACAACCTTCTATTTGAATACTTGGTATGATCTGAAATAAATATCAGGCCCCGATGTATCTTCTTAGACATGTTGAATTGAAATGGGCTTTTAGAAACCACATTTTATTTGAAATTAAATTTCGGACCCGATGAATTCGAATGAACTAGGTTCGACTGTATAGTTATCGAATGATGAAATACCTTTAAGTACTGCAGTATGGAAGGAGATAAGAAGTTCTTCATTTTGCTGTTATGTTATCAGCCTGCACAGTTTGCTCAGTGGTTAGAGTGGTAAGAGTGCTAGGCTGCTGCCCAGGAGGTCCTGGTTTGTACCTCAGGCTGGGCAGGTCATGCCCCTCTCTGACATTTGGCTACGGTCATTTGTCCCCCAACCCTGTGGAGAAGCAGTCAGCTGCTAGCGGAAGGACAAGTACAGCTAAAAAATAATAAATACTTGCACAAACCCGATTAAAACAAAACTAATATTATCATGTTGAAATTGGTCGATAATGAGGCTTATATTGATTACTCAGTGCTGGGCTTAGGTCAGTTTTAAATAATTTAAACATTGATTTTGAACATACATCTTTTAACTTAAATGCTTTTCTAACTGGTCACCATATTTTACAAACAAACAGGGAAAAATAAATTCACTAACTTTGTGTTACTTCACTCTTGCACACACCTCAATCTTCTGAAAGCACAAGACCACGCACGATCGTACACAAAATATCCTAATAAATATTTCTATCAAGATTAATAAGCAGCAGAAATGTAGGGTGACCAATTAGAAAAGTGTTTCTGTGATTGCTATTAATAGATTCCGGAATAATCATGCAATCTGTAGTTTTAAATAGTTTTTGCGATGACGCATCAAACCAAAAATATCGATCAAAACAACCAACAATAGATGAAATCCGGAATTTGCTAAAAATCGGATTTTTCAGGTGTACAAACTGCACCAGAGCTTAGTCCCCTCAGTCAGATGTTAGATCCTGTCTTTGTTTTTTATTGCAATTCTAGTAATATTTCAATGGTAAATGCTTGTTTGTACATCATAGAGGAAAAGCCAGTATTTTTAGCAATCCGGTGTAGATCTATTGTAACAGTTTATCTTTAAGTGACGGTATTTAAAGAATTGGGATGGCAATAATTATATGAATATTCAATGTAATTTTGGAATATTTGAATACTTTTCTAGTGTTCAGATATACTGATGTAAATATATATATAAATGCACTAATTCTAGAGCTGTCCTTGATTCAAATGTTTGCATATCCACGATATTGATATGTCGAATGGCAAATATTTAAATTCCTTTAATAGACTATAAACTTCTATTTTCTGAATGTTTATGTGTGTATGCCCTACATAATTAAATGTTCAACTTGTATTTTTATGATAGCAAGATACCATTTTAGTAATATATCCATATTTAACCTATATTGATACATTTGCTTTATTTGTCAAGAAATATAATAAATATGTCATAACTGATTGAAAATGGTATAAAAATAAGTGAAAATTTATCACTAAGTTCGGCTCAAAATTTTGCGTTTTAACTCAAAAAATGCGAATTCCTAGGTCCAAAAATTGCAAATACTCATATCTGGGAAAAGCCTGAAAATTCTATAATTTATTGTCCACTATAAAAGGATGTAATAATTTCGACCAAGCAGGTAACACACCACTAAATATTGTTATTTAATCGAGAGAGTTGTCTCCCTTATAATTGACCCTTCCTCAGATATTTGATTGACAGGCCGATTGGCCAA
This sequence comes from Mactromeris polynyma, assembly GCA_032209605.1. NCBI lineage: Eukaryota > Metazoa > Mollusca > Bivalvia > Venerida > Mactridae > Mactromeris > Mactromeris polynyma. Next base: position 15,706,825 of record JASFXZ010000013.1, read on the forward strand.
TCAGATAACGGGATTTCGACACACCCCCAGCAGCTCGCTTACCTTAGACAAACCTTGGACATACAGGAAGAGATTACCGTGGGATAAAAAAATAAGGTTTAATTGATTTTGATGATGATAGCATTGTGATTATATTATATTATGTTAATATGTGACAATGGTGAAAATATGCAGCTACAGGTTTTATCATTCGGACAGCAGATATCCGGAGAGACTAGAAAAAATGAAATATTTATTTATATCGGCTTTACTGGGAGGGTGCAGACATTAGACATTAATTAAAGGTATAGCCGTAGAAGATGAAGAAACACACTATTACAACTTAAAATATGTTTGTTTTACATACATATGCAAGCAACAACATACTGTTAAACAATTTTACACTGATTAGCTAAATTCTTGCTTAATTATGTCATTCGAATCAATAATTAGAAAGCGGTGAAGGTTTATTTCGCCAAACTATCCTTATAATCTTCTGGTTTTAATAAGTTGCAATTTATATAAATGTCTGATATGATCAATATATCTGCAGGTTGAATGAACATTATATTATTTTGATAAACTACAACATTTGACTTTTACCAGCATTGAGGCAAGTTAAGGCCTATTTGGATATTTCATTTGCTTAGTGTGGACATTACTTTATAAATTAGTTATAAAGGCCTAATTTGTAAAACTAAAATGCCAGTATCACGGACCTGTATATAGGTCCGTGCCAGTATCAATTATAAAATCAATAGTTATTGAGATTGAAAAATAGTATAGCCATAAACATATATGCAGAAAAATTATTTTTAGTTTTGTTAATACTAGTGAAAAAATGTAAATACAGGTGTTTGACTGGTATTGGTTACTCACTGTTGAGTAGGACTATTTCTTTCAAACGTAATTTATAAGAGTTAGAAAAGTTCTGATTTCTTCATTATTTCATTTTCTATAGTGTTTAGAGTTTATGATAGGACAGAAATTAGTAATAAATCATATTTAAACCCTAAAAATCCCACCTATATTGAACTAAGTTCTTAAATACTAAAAACATTTTAGAACATTCAACACAGATCTCGACCTGATCAATGGTCTTTCAGTTTAAATCTATAAAACTATTTGACACTTCTGTTCTCAACTGTACTGTATATAATGTGTCAGATGGTGACAGGAAACACTGATTGGATGTATATTGGATTCCAACTGGGGCAGACAAAGAGAAATGCTGATTAGTGGTTTGGACAAGATTAATATCTAGATAGTGCACACAGGGGACAATATTGTTTATTGCGTAATATTATATAATTTGTCCACGCCAAACATGGCCTTGTTTCTTTAAGGCATAATTTCTGGAATTTTCAGAAATATGTGTTGAAGGTTTTATTGATGATTTGAGAAATAATCCTAATATTGTAATGTCTGTCCACTCTCTAAATTATTTATTAAACATAGGCATACTATTTTTTCAATTTCAAAGCAAAATATTTTCCATGTGGACTTTTAACAAATATTTTTGATGTCAGATTATAATAGACATTACAAATTATCGTTATATTATCCAAAGGATGTCAATTTTGTGCATTTTTTGTGGCTGTAGTATAAAATATGTCCATTCCAATAAGACGCTATGTTGTTGATTTTTCTTTGATAATGTTTTGGTCTGACAGGCTACAGACGGTTTTGAGTACTAATTTCTTATCAGGAAACCAGGCAGGCGTAAAACGCAGAGTCAAAGTTTGATCACGAAGATGATTCAACACAAAATCGCTCAGAAGACACTCCAAAATTACATTACGTTTATTATTGTCGGTCGCCATTTTGTAAAGCGCTTGTCTAACATAGTTACAACGAGCACCAGTTGCTAAGGTGGGCGTGGCTACAGTGCAAATGAGGAAGGGTCAATTACTATGGTTATGGTAATGTCATATGATTTAATCTGATGTATAGTCGTTTTTGTTAACTTTAGAACAGTTGTAAACAAATTGTCAGATGGTCATCCTATGAAAACATGTTTGCAAAATATCGACCAATGGACATTGTGCACTCAGTAACGTTATTCTCAAATAAATTCGAATCCACCGTAATTATTTTTGAAATGTCAAGTATTGATATCACTATTAATGCATACTAGTATGTCTGTTAGGTAAAGTAAAACATTACATGTAAAATATTTCACAGTTTGAGGAGAAAGAAACATACAATAACTGTCAGAACAGAATAAAAATCAAAGTATATCAATTTTGAGACTATGGTTACCTGAATAATGATGAAAAATTGTCAAGTTATTTAAATATCATAATAATTTGATGGCAGGCGCATAGCTGCCTATACGCGAGTACGCGGCTGAATCCACATGATTCTGACAAAAAAAAAAGCACCTCAGAATGCCCAGAATGCACCAGATTGCACCATTGTTTTCAAAATTGTACGGGGGGCATGCCCCGGACCCCCCTAGCACAATTATGAATCCACATGAATAGAGGGCTAGCTACGCCCCTGGATGGTAGCTAATATAACACTGTGATAATATCATTGTTATAACATACATTTGTATAAATATGAGCTCCAAAAAAATTAACTTTAATTCTCATATACGTTGCCATCCCATTAAAATTCTACCGATGCGTCTGTCTATACGTACGTCTATGTACGTCTGTTAGGCTAAGTCGTGCTCGAAAGTCCATGTTTATGAAACAGTTTAAAATTGTTCTTTTTAAAAGTTTCATGTAAGCATGGACTGTAAGAAACACTGACCGTGTCACGACTTTATGAAATCTCCGCAATTCTTTGTTATATTGTGAATATCAGAACTGTGCATTCACAATGTATGAACATGGTTCTACAGTTCTGGAAAGTGAACACCAGATTTCGGTATTGGGGCAGAAAAATCATTATATATATAAATAGTCACCCCAGATTTTGATAACCGCGGAACCCCTCCAAACTGAAACCCTTGAAAATGTTACCGGTGATGCTGTGAAATACACAAAGGTGTGATAATCACTGTCAGTCAGACAAGAATTTTATTGAACAACTTTTTGGTAGGGGTAGTTATTCTACTGAAGAAATGTTTAGGGGTCTGAATGGGAAATTCTTTCAGCAGCATATTTATAGTTAAAACAGGTATGACCATAAAAATGATTTTAAAAGATAATAATTACCTACCCACCTGAATTTTGCTGAGTAGGGTTATGCTAAACAAATCATTTTTTAAGGACGACCTTGCCCTAAGGTCATAAAACTGAGAATGGGAACCAGTCAAGAATTACAGCATTTTCATTTTGAAACTGCTCCGATTTGTCCAATCAGATGCTTGCATTTTGAAACTGCTCTGATTAGTCCAATCAGATGCTTGCATTTTGAAACTGCTCTGATTTGTCCAATCAGAAGCTTGCATTTTGAAACTGCTCTGATTTGTCCAATCAGATGCTTGCATTTTGAGAACATTTTGTAAAGTGAGATTTATAACCTGAGTCCTTAAAGTGTAACAAGTCGAGTCAATATATTGTAGCATAACCGTGAGATAAATCATGTGAGATTTATTCACCAGAACTAAATCCTTCTTCCATTGGGAGATACATACTGGTATCAGAATGGTTTGTATGTGCAAATTAATTATTTTATCATTATATTTGTGTATGTGTATATATAGTAGAGCCTCAATAATAAGACCACCTTTGGGACCTTTGCAAAGTGGTCTTCTTATTTAGAAGGTCTTAATATTGAGGTTGAATAAAGGTCAAAAACAGTGAAAATGGACTTTAAAAGTTCTTAATATTGAGACGGTCTGAATATTGAGGTGATCTTTATCTGAGGTTTTACTGTATATTTTTTACTTCAGTTGTTTCTGTTTAAAATAATTTGTTAAACATACTTATTCGATTTTTCTGTTTCAATGGAAATTTTCAATTTTAGTTCAGCATGCAATGTTGAGTGACTAACACAGTAAGCAAACTCTATTCAGTATTTAAAGTTTAGGCAGAATAAATCATTCTTTTTCATTATTCAACTAACATATTATTCTGTTCTTGTTTCAGAAAATTGAATTAGCGAAACAGGGTGGTGAGTACCCGTATTCTGTACTATTTTCAGTTAGAATCATTATGTTAATATGGTTAAGTCACTATGCATTTATGATACTTAAATATTTTGGTACACAATTCATAAATACATAATACCTGGTTTGTGTCTTCTACATGGTTGACATTGCTGATACTATTTTCTCCTTTTCTGCTCTGAAAATATTTCACAACAATTTTAAAGGTAAGTGTCATAGGAATGGATAAATATCTTCCCATAGGATAGGTAAGTGCAATTGGAATGGATAAATATCTCCCCTTAGGATAGGTTAGCACCACTGGAATGGATAAATATCTCCCCTTAGTGTAGGTAAGCACCACTGGAATGGATAAATATCTCCCCTTAGTGTAGGTAAGCACCACTGGAATGGATAAATATCTCCCCTTAGTGTAGGTAAGCACCACTGGAATGGATTAATATCTCCCCTTAGTGTAGGTAAGCACCACTGGAATGGATAAATATCTCCCCTTAGGATAGGTTAGCACCACTGGAATGGATTAATATCTCCCCTTAGTGTAGGTAAGCACCACTGGAATGGATAAATATCTCCCCTTAGTGTAGGTAAGCACCACTGGAATGGATAAATATCTCCCCTTAGGATAGGTAAGCACCACTGGAATGGATATATCTCCCCATAGGAAAGGTAAGGGCCATTGGAATTGATAAATATCTCCTCACAGGGAAGATAAGTCTCACTTGAATGAAGAATATTTCGACACAGGAAAACCATTTTACATGTACATGTAGTATACAGTGTACTTCTACTGATGTATCAAATAGAGCAACATTTAGACAAAGATTTGTACTGAATGTATGTACCAGTAATTCTTAATATGTTCCTTTATATTGCACAATGGGGATGTAAGTGTAAGGAATATATGATATAACATGTGTATAGTAGTGTTTGCTCAATAGATGTTGTAATATTGGAATCAAACTGGAGTCCTGGACTGCTGTCATTGGATTTACCCTGAAATGGTTGTATCAAATGGTATTCGTTATCAAGGCTTTACATGAAGCACATTAGCTGGACAGTTATATTAACAGCACAAAAGTTGTTCTGGAATGGTGTTCATCCTCGAGACTTCACATAACATACAGATGCAAGACCATTATACAATGGGCACTTGCGTTTGGAATCATTCTTCATTTCTTCATGATGGAAGGATTGCAGGGCTGGAGAATTATACTGCTGAATATTAGTGCTGTATTGCTGCTACTTAAAAGTTTTACTTTGTGTTTATGAAAATAATGATTGACAAAAATAGAATGGACCAGGACTTGAGCTTTGATATCCGTGACAGAATAGTAATTTCTAGCTAATCACATTGTGTCATTTGATGTCTCTATGTTGTACTACAGTCGGACCTTCTGCATTTGAATTCATCAGGTCCAAACTTTTATTTTGAATAATACATGGATTCAAATAGCCCATTTCAATTTGAAGTGCATAAGTAGATACATCAGGACCTGATATTTATGTCGGATGATACAGAGTATTCGGATAGAAGGTTGTTGCATAAACAAGGTCCAACTGTAGATCATTTAAATGATGTAATTACTCTTTAATTGGATTGATTTCTTTAAATGTCTTGTTATAGAATACCTAGATTGGAAAGTTATAACCAAGAATTTGTTCAGCAAGTATCAACAAGAAGAATGTATCCGTTGTTTATTTTATGTTTTGATTTAAAGTACATTATTATTTAAAGAAAAGTTTATTCTACTCATTAATGAAATCATTGTCTTTATTTATATTTTAATTGATAATAGGGATAAATTAGGTTTTGTGTGCTATTTACATTTAATAAAATTGATCTGTCATTATGTATTAATATGCCTCCTTTGAAATGCAGGTGGAATAATGCATTGTACATTTCTGTCCGTCTCTTTGTTTCATTTTATATCCAAATAATGATAGCAGAATGCTGGTTGGGCAATAAACCTCATAGAATCAGTGCCTGTAGTAGTTAGATGCTACTGTTTTTGGGGTCATTATGTCAAAGGTCACAGAGACCTTGAGACTAACATGATTTCCCCAGTAAACCTTTTCTTTCAAAATAAAATTCAATTAAAATGACTTAATTAATTCAGTTCATTTAATTATTCTGAGTTTCCTTCATTTTTATCAATTTCAGGCTGACAAAACTATTTATTTTATATCTCTTGCGAATATCTTGGTCAGTTTTACATTAACCAGTTATATCTAACAGACTTACAGGGTCTGTTACAGACTTACAGGGTCTGTTTATGTTTAATAAATGTATTGAAATGTTGTTTTTGTTACCACCATTTTGGAATAAACCCAGTTATTTATGTTTGCTGTCATAGTGCATTACATTTGAATAAAAAATTCATGTGATACTTTTTATTGCCTTCTTCTGGTGAATATCAGATCATATTCACTGTTTCTACGGTCAATAATTGTACAAAACCTGGTATTGTAAAATTGTACAACATGTATATGTACAGATGTAGAATGATTACATACCCACTGTTTTCACTCTTTTTGTAGCGTAGTGAGGTTTTACTTAAACCAGCTGATGGAATCATTATTCATTATTTCATAAGAAAACACAACATTTAAGTGTCAGCAAATGTTGTAGTTGTCATTATATAGGTATTGATGAACTAACGACCTACAGCTGAAGTTGTTATAATGTTCATTTAGTCCTAGGTTTCTTCATATAAATATTGTTAGTGTAAGTCCAGTAGTCTGCCTATCAGCTGGATAATGTTTTTATCAACTAGATAATATGTATAATTTAAATTTTTAACTAGATCGTTTTTGCCTCTGGATTTTTGCCTCTGATTATGAGATGCAAAGGGAGATAATTCGTAAAAAGAAATAGTTACATTAGTTGTCTCCCGTGAAACATAATAAACCAAATTTATAAACTTCTAGCACTGTCATCTGTTATATGTACAGTGTGTATGAAAGTTTGTTATTCGAATGTACATACACATATAAAAGTATATGGCTCATATTGTTTAGCAGTGTATGATGTGTTACATTCTGTGTGTCTGACAGACAGTGTTGTTCATGTGACGAGTGGAGTTGACTTCACTTCTCAGTTGAAGTTCATGTTGTGATCTTGTCTGTGTGAGTGGAGACAATGATACTCCACTCGTCACTTGAAGTACATGTTGAAATATTGTCGATGTGAGTGGAGTCAATGTTACTCCACTCGTCACTTGAAGTTCATGTTGTGATCTTGTCGGTGTGAGTGGAGTCAATGTTACTCCACTCGTAACTTGAAGTACATGTGATCTTGTCGATGTGAGTGGAGTCAATGTTACTCCACTTGTCACTTGAAGTTCATGTTGTGATCTTGTCGGTGTGAGTGCAGTCAATGATACTCCACTCGTCACTTGAAGTTCATGTTGTGATCTTGTCGGTGTGAGTGGAGTCAATGTTACTCCACTCGTCACTTGAAGTTCATGTTGTGATCTTGTCGATGTGAGTGGAGTCAATGTTACTCCACTCCTTACTTGAAGTACATGTTGTGATCTTGTCGATGTGAGTGGAGTCAATGTTACTCCACTCCTTACTTGAAGTACATGTTGTGATCTTGTCTGTGTGAGTGGAGTCAATGTTACTCCACTCCTTACTTGAAGTACATGTTGTGATCTTTTCTCTGTGAGTGGAGTCAATGTTACTCCACTCCTTACTTGAAGTACATGTTGTGATCTTGTCGATGTGAGTGGAGTCAATGTTACTCCACCCCTTACTTGAAGTACATGTTGTGATCTTGTCTGTGTGAGTGGAGTCAATGTTACTCCACTCCTTACTTGAAGTACATGTTGTGATCTTTTCTCTGTGAGTGGAGTCAATGTTACTCCACTCCTTACTTGAAGTACATGTTGTGATCTTGTCTCTGTGAGTGGAGTTACAATATCTCCACTCGTAACTTGAAGTTCATGTTGTGATCTTGTCTGTGTGAGTGGAGTCAATGTTACTCCACTCCTTACTTGAAGTACATGTTGTGATCTTGTCTGTGTGAGTGGAGTCAATGTTACTCCACTCCTTACTTGAAGTACATGTTGTGATCTTGTCGGTGTGAGTGGAGTCAATGTTACTCCACTCCTTACTTGAAGTACATGTTGTGATCTTGTCTCTGTGAGTGGAGTTACAATATCTCCACTCGTAACTTGAAGTTCATGTTGTGATCTTGTCTCTGTGAGTGGAGTCAATGTTACTCCACTCCTTACTTGAAGTACATGTTGTGATCTTGTCTGTGTGAGTGGAGTCAATGTTACTCCACTCCTTACTTGAAGTACATGTTGTGATCTTGTCTGTGTGAGTGGAGTCAATGTTACTCCACTCCTTACTTGAAGTACATGTTGTGATCTTGTCTGTGTGAGTGGAGTCAATGTTACTCCACTCGTTACTTGAAGTACATGTTGTGATCTTGTCTGTGTGAGTTGAGTCAATGTTACTCCACTCCTTACTTGAAGTACATGTTGTGATCTTGTCTGTGTGAGTGGAGTCAATGTTACTCCACTCCTTACTTGAAGTACATGTTGTGATCTTGTCTGTGTGAGTGGAGTCAATTTTACTCCACTCCTTACTTGAAGTACATGTTGTGATCTTGTCTCTGTGAGTGGAGTCAATGTTACTCCACTCATCATTGAAAATCATGTGTTGATCTTGTCTCTGTGAGTGGAGATATAGGGACTCCACTCATCATTGAAGTTCATGTTGTGATCTTGTCTCTGTGAGTGGAGTCAATGTTACTCCACTCATCATTGAAAATCATGTGTTGATCTTGTCTCTGTGAGTGGAGATATAGGGACTCCACTCATCATTGAAGTTCATGTTGTGATCTTGTCTCTGTGAGTGGAGATATAGGGACTCCACTCATCATTGAAGTACATGTTGTGATCTTGTCTCTGTGAGTGGAGATATAGGGACTCCACTCATCATTGAAGTTCATGTTGTGATCTTGTCTCTGTGAGTGGAGATATAGGGACTCCACTCATCATTGAAGTACATGTTGTGATCTTGTCTCTGTGAGTGGAGATATAGGGACTCCACTCATCATTGAAGTACATGTTGTGATCTTGTCTCTGTGAGTGGAGATATAGGGACTCCACTCATCATTGAAGTTCATGTTGTGATCTTGTCTCTGTGAGTGGAGATATAGGGACTCCACTCATCATTGAAGTACATGTTGTGATCTTGTCTCTGTGAGTGGAGATATAGGGACTCCACTCATCATTGAAGTACATGTTGTGATCTTGTCTCTGTGAGTGGAGATATAGGGACTCCACTCATCATTGAAGTACATGTTGTGATATTGTCTCTGTGAGTGGAGATATAGGGACTCCACTCATCATTGAAGTTCATGTTGTGATCTTGTCTCTGTGAGTGGAGATATAGGGACTCCACTCATCATTGAAGTACATGTTGTGATCTTGTCTCTGTGAGTGGAGATATAGGGACTCCACTCATCATTGAAGTTCATGTTGTGATCTTGTCTCTGTGAGTGGAGATATAGGGACTCCACTCATCATTGAAGTACATGTTGTGATATTGTCTCTGTGAGTGGAGATATAGGGACTCCACTCATCATTGAAGTTCATGTTGTGATCTTGTCTCTGTGAGTGGAGATATAGGGACTCCACTCATCATTGAAGTACATGTTTTGATCTTGTCTGTGTGAGTGGAGTTATATGGACTCCACTCATCACTTAAGGTACATGTTGTGAATTTGTCATTATTGTATGTCGAATATTTTCAGTTCATATTAAGAAGAAAAACCCGTCTGAGACTGTGATACTAGAGACTACAGAACGGGAATCAAAGTTGAAGGATATTCTTGCTCCTGTGACCACAGCTATAATTGGTCAGTTTCATACCTGATTACTGTATTTGTGCTAAAGTTGGTGATCAGGACTTGATTGCAAATTTCACGAATTCAACCAAGTTGCGAAAATATTAGACAGCGAAAATTTCCTAGTTTGTGCAAGACAAGTGTATTTCTACATCAGGATTCAATTTAACAACCCTCATTTCAGTAATTCACCAACATTTCTGCTCTCAATATGTCGGAAATCACAGATTCGCAAACTTTTGAACTTGCGAAAATACCCATTTGTACAGTATAACAAATATATTGACCATTTAACCTATTCTAGAATATAGATGACAGATGGAGAATTTTTGCTCTCAGGGAACCAGAAAGAAAATTCAGCATTCATTTGACATTATCATGCATTTACCAGACTCAAACTATCCACTATTAGACTAGAGAGGATAAACTATTAGTGAACTCACTCTTACTTCAATATTTTGGCTTTATAGCCTTTGTCAATAATGGAAAACAAATAAATATCACAGCGTCTACATTGTCTTTTGTTTGGTAACGTCCGCCATCTTTACAATCGGAGGAAATGACGTCGACATAATTTTAACGTCAATATCACAATATTTTTTGACAGGCTATGAAGTCGAAATATCGAAGAAAGAGTGAGTTTATTAATAGTGTTATTCTAATTCCCAATGGAATATGATCAAGATATGGTAATAAGGATAAATTTTGTGATCTGAGTGCTGAGTGTAAGTGTCCGTTATAATCCCCAGGCCTTGGTGTTACCTACAGATTGAAATGAAAGTACACATAAAATCTACATAACAGCAAAACATGTTGTCATGCGTCTGTTTGTATGTATATTTCAGGGTTGGAATATGTGACAGAATTTCAGAGACAGGATCCCAAGGCATTGCCTAGATATGTGTGCAACTTGTGTGAATCAAAGTGCGACTCGGCAGCGATCACGCCTCATTTAATAGGACTAAAACACCGCCTCAAATACTTTGTATGAAACTTTTTTCAACATTTACAAATATACTCTGCTAACCATAATATGGAATTGTTTATTGAAAGTGAATTGTAAATGTCATAGGAACATGTTTCAGAATGAAATTAAAATAAGTAAGTGTAAATTACAATTTTTTTGGCGCAGCCGTACTAACATGGTTTTGCTATTTGCATATCAGTGTTGTGTAAACCAATCAAATCTTACGTTAACCACGAAGACAATTTCTCTTCAACTGAACAACGTTTGTAACATTGACGCGGATTGGTTAACCTTTCGATAAAGGGTACATTAGCTCGAAACATCACGGCATTTTTTTGTTGCACAACAAATCATAACCTTCAAATTGCACCCGCCATATATTTTTTTAAAGATATTTCTTGTTTCTCATGTTTTTCCAGTGGTTAACTGTGGAATAACAGTGAACTATTATCTGATAAAGTTGATGAGTATGTATGATCCGGGTCCACAGGGCTTCGGGAACCTTACGGACCAATGGCCTGTGGGAATTCCATACGCAGGGAGCTTCATTAGAGTGATTGATATAAGTTGATAAGTTGTTAACTCGTTTCACAAAATTTAATGTTGTGAAGTGATGAAGAGTTTAAATTAGAGGTGATTGATTTTTCAGGAAGTAAACGATAAAGCGATGTTTCGATATCTTACGACTTTCAACTCTAAAAAGAGGAAATCAGAGATGAATGCAAACATGGAAGATTTTGCGCGTGATGTGGAGAAGGCGAAAGGTCGTTGTGAGGTCAAGGTCAAAATTGAAAAGGAAGCTGGGGAAGATGGTATACTCGTAGTAAGTGAACGACATTCCACCAAATTCATGACATTCCAACATATTTATGACATTCCACCATATTTATATGACATTCCAACATATTTGAAGATCAGCGTTGTGAGGCTAGTTTTGAAAAACAAGTCCCTGTTTGGTTGTTTCTGACGCTATTGACCATTCACTAGGCTACATTCTGTTTTTATGCGCTCGTTTCCACTCTCTAAGTCAATGAGTTTTCATCCGATCATTACCAACCTTGGTGAAAATGTTTGTGGGCATAATATCTCGGCCAAGTTATATAACCAGCCACATCGCCCCAGGCACTTCTGATTATGGCGTTTGAATTATCCAAAATTTGCTAAATTAGCCGTTTCCGCTCTCTAAGTCAAAGAGTTTTCATCCGATCATTACCAACCTTGGTGAAAATGTTTGTGGGCATAATATCTGAGCCAAGTTTGATAACCAGTCATATCGCTCATGTTACCCGGGAGTTACCACCCTTTGATTTTAGAAATTACATAAAATTTGTCTTGTTTTAACTCTGAGCTCTGACTTATGACGGGCGTATTTTGTGACAGTTTGGCACTCTTGTTTGATAATATTAACCAATCATTAGGCTGCATTCTGTTTCTGATAACATTGACCAATCACTAGGCTGCATTCTGTTTCTGATAACATTGACAAATCACTAGGCTGCATTCTGTTTCTGATATTATTGACCAATCAATAGGCTGCATTCTGTTTTTGATAACATTGACCAATCACTAGGCTGCACTCTGTTTCTGATAATATTTACCAATCACTAGGCTGCATTCTGTTTCTGAAAACATTGACCAATCACGAGGCTGCATTCTGTTTTTGATAATATTGACCAATCACTAGGCTCCATTCTGTTTCTGATAACATTAACCAATCATTTGGCTGATTCTGTTTCTGATAACATTGACCAATCACTAAACACTAGGCTGCATTCTGTTTCTGATAACATTGGCCAATCATTAGGCTGCATTCTGTTTCTGATAACATTGACCAATCACGAGGCTGCATTCTGTTTCTGATAACATTGACCAATCATTAGGCTGCATTTTGTGACTAGCACCTGGTGGGAATTGGCCTCTGTCTAAGTTGCCTTGTATCCCCCCACGTCAACCCTGGGCAAAACATTGATAAGTGCATAAGATATATTTAGTTGACACTATGTGTCTGTTTTTTGTTATTATGTAGTAATGAATGTTTTTTTTCTGTTGGGTATGAAATTTGACTTTTATTTCAGGCAGAAATGAAGAAATATTCTGACGAGATGTCTCAGATAGTGGACGATATTGATAAAGGCTTGAAACCAGTGATCGGTATTGGTAAGTTTTGCTTTGATTCATTGAATCATATCTCATTGAAGCACACATAATTACTGGTAATACATGACTGAACCCAATTAAAACATTCTTATACCTCGACAATTTTACATTAAGAACCTTTTCAAGCATCTGATTGGTTGATTCCGAGCTCAGTCTTAAAAAGAACCAATGAAGAGGCTACATTCTTAGACTGGTCTCCAATTTTGTCAAGTAGAGCAATTAACACCTTTTCTGCTATTTTGTTTGAGATATATATGTGTATATTTGTAGAAACATCTGTACAATCTAAGGGTGGAGACGGGTATGAACCTCCAACGAAGAGACCCAGACCAGGTCCTGAGCAACATTACAGGTCATACAGTTATACTTGATCATTTTGTACATAGAACATGGTTTCTACAAAGCTTCCATATATATTATGTGTAGTGTTGATTGCTACATGAGTTCTCTCCCTTTATCCCTTCAAGAGTTCTCTCCCTTTGTCCCTTCCATAGTATATGAATATACAGTACAAAGAATCGCACCTGACCTCATTCCGTGGCCATAATAGCGCTTTAAACATCAAAATATGGTTATGAAATACAACAAATTTTAAGCATTCATCTTTCAAACAAAACCTACTTAATGTAAATATGTCCAGAATTTACGAAATTCGCTTCAGAAATGCATTAAAAATTTAGAATACCGGATAAAGGGAGATAACTTGTAACAATCTCCTGTGATGCTCAGTATGAATAACAGTTACTATTTTCACTTGTAACCTTGACCTCGGCCTCCAATCATTGTGTACTGTTACGATTTCTTAACTACTTTTCCGACCATGATAGCTCTTCACACCAGTGATAACCTGATTATCCTGCACCAGAATGGAAAAATAAATTACTGTCAACTCTTGTTACACTGACAATTGCTACAACAGAATTTTCGTATAACGACATAAATCAGATGGAAACCAGTCCAAACATTTGGTCGTTGATCAAATTCAGTATAAAGAAATAGTCAATACAATGACGTAAATCCAGGGAAGAGCTAGAGTTGACTAAATGTATCTGAAAGGCAGTGTTTTATTTCTGTCGTATTTCTGTGGAGATTAATTTGAGAACTTGAGGGGATATCTTATAATTATGTTTATGTGTTAGTAAACTGATTCAATTGATATAATGCCAAAATGGATTACACATGCCTAAGTGATTTTGTTTTAATCTTCAGAGAACCGATTCCAGAACGACGTCCGTACGAGCTGGGTCCTGAACGACGTCCCTACAAAACGGTTCCAGAACGACGTCCCTATGAGCCGGGACCAGAACGACGTCCTTATGAGCCGGCTCCAGAACGACGTCCCTATGAGCCGGGACCAGAACGACGTCCCTATGAGCCGGCTCCAGAACGACGTCCCTATGAGCCGGCTCCAGAGCGACGTCCCTATAAGCCGGCTCCAGAACGACGTCCCTATGAGCACTATGGTGCATATGAGAGAGACCCTTATGAGGAGTATCATGCTGACCCTTACAGACATCCACCAAATGTCAGACCCAGACCTGTGGATGAGCTGGACCCTTATTATGGGGGCAGATATCCACCAGATCCCTATGATGATTTCAGGGCTTCATACAGACGTGACTTTGATCCCTACAGAGAGGAAGACCCTCTTTATGAAAGGTAAATAGACTTTCAATCGTAGTTCAGGTTTTCCATTTGTTATAAATGATCTCTCAATTTGTAATTTTATGAATAACAGGTGTATGTAAATGTAGGCATCTAAAAAAAGTTTGAACGCTTTGCTAGCTACAAAATGGCGTCCTCCAGACCAGTCGACATTGTTCCTCATGGACGCCATTTTGTTTAGCAAAGCTAGCACTGTCATGGTACCTATCTAAAGATAGTGACTAAGATAGTGACTAAGATAGTGACTACTTTTCCTATGTTTAAGAAACGGCAACGCTACTTTTCCTACGCTACATACATTTCTATTTTTCCTACCTCTAAAAAATGTGCATCAGATTGTCTGTTTTATATGGAGATACAATTTCTATTGGTCAAATCCTGGGTGTGTGGTTTTGGAACCAATCTCAAACCTTGAGCATTGGGTGATTCGGAGTACAGTTTTAAAATTGACCAAGAAGAACTAAATATTAGAATCCAAACAGTGACATTTATTCCATGTTGTAGGAGAATATTAGAAGAGAGAAGACGTTTAGATGATTTGATGTTGGATCGACATCGACTAGATGACCCGTTTGCCGAGAGACGTCGGGTAGAAGATATCATGGAGCGTAGACGTTACCTGAACGAGCTCGAGAACGATAGGATCAATGATATCATGGAGCGTAGACGTCAATTACAGACTCAGGATGTTGATTATCTACGCTTACAGAGATTTGCCGACAGGTTTGTCCAAATATTATAACGGATACATTCTCATGGTCAAAGCTTGGGTGTAAAAGATATTGCTAGAAAAGCCATCATTTGCTGATTTATTGTATTAAGTTTCCTGAAAGTGATGCAAAAGTGAAAACGAGTTCGATTAATTCAGTTATGTATTTGCTCATATGTAGTATTTACTAATATCATGAATTGTACATACACATTTTAACATTGAAGATTGCTTTTTTGGACCATAATAGCATTGGCCGTCAATGTCTGAAAATTGTGACAACATGTCATATTTTATCTTTGCTTGTAAATTATCAAAAAATAGTGTAAATTGGACTGTCGTGTAGCTCAGACTGTCATGTAGCTCAGACTGTCTTGTAGCTCAGACTGTCCATCTTGTAGCTCAGACTGTCGTGTAGCTCAGATGTTGTGTAGCTTAAGACTGTTGTGTAGATCAGACTGTCGTGTAGCTCAGACTGTCGTTTAGCTCAGACTGTCGTGTAGCTCAGACTGTCGTGAAGCTCAGACTGTCGTGTAGCTCAGACTGTCGTGTAGCTCAGACTGTTGTGTAGCTCAGACTGTTGTGTAGCTCGGATTGTCGTGTAGCTCAGACTGTTTTGTAGCTCAGACTGTCGTGTAGCTCAGACTGTCGTGTAGCTCAGACTGTCGTGTAGCTCAGACTGTAGAGCAGACTGTCGTGTAGCTCAGACTGTCGTGTAGCTCAGACTGTCGTGTAACTCAGACTTTTGTGTAGCTCAGACTGTCGTGTAGCTCAGACTGTCGTGTAGCTCCGACTGTCGTGTAGCAGCGTGTAGAGCAGACTGTCGTGTAGCTCAGACTGTCGTGTAACTCAGACTGTCGTGTAACTCAGACTGTCGTGTAGCAGCGTGTAGAGCAGACTGTCGTATAGCTCAGACTGTCGTGTAGCTCAGACTGTCGTGTAGCTCAGACTGTTGTGTAGCTCAGACTGTCTTGTAGCAGCGTGTAGAGCAGACTGTTGTATAGCTCAGACTGTCTTGTAGCTCAGACTGTCGTGTAGCTCAGACTGTCGTGTAGTAGCGTGTAGAGCAGACTGTCGTGTAGCTCAGACTGTCGTGTAACTCAGACTTTTGTGTAGCTCAGACTGTCGTGTAGAGCAGACTGTCGTGTAGCTCAGACTGTCTTGTAGCAGCGTGTAGAGCAGACTGTCGTATAGCTCAGACTGTCGTGTAGCTCAGACTGTTGTGTAGCAGCGTGTAGAGCAGACTGTCATGTAGAGAAGACTGTCGTGTAGCTCAGACTGTCATGTAGCTCAGACTGTCGTGTAGCTCAGACTGTCGTGTAGCAGCGTGTAGCTCAGACTGTCGTGTAGAGCAGACTGTTGTGTAGCTCAGACTGTCGTGTAGCTCAGACTGTCGTGTAGCTCAGACTGTCGTGTAGCAGCGTGTAGAGCAGACTGTTGTATAGCTCAGACTGTCGCGTAGCTCAGACTGTTGTGTAGATTGGCTTGTTATGTTGATGTATATATTTGTCTGTTACAGGGACAATGTATCGAGAAGTCCTTCGTTAAGCGCTGATGATAAAAAAAGACTTGATTCTGTGTTAGCCAGAAGAAGAGCCATGGAAGACACCACAACACAGTCATCAGTCCATTCTGAATTACAGGACAGCGATTTTAGGTAAACATGTAATCAATACGGTAGTATGGTTTTTCCTGTCCTGAAATCCTAAATTTCCTATTGTGTTTTCATGGGCAATACACAGTCACAGGTTTGATACACACATTTGAGATACCAAAGTTGTTAAAAATTGTACCAGGGCTCTAAAGATGTTTTAAAAATACACTTGTCCCAGACATGTGAACATGTTAAATTTGACTTGGCTGATATGTGAGGTTAGTTGTCTGAGAAAATTTGTTGACAGTTTAAATTTTCACCAATTTCAAGGCATTAGTAATGCTTGTTTTTTGCTAATATTTAGAATGTCCAATGTTAAAACTTGTCCTGAACTAACTTCAAATGTTGGTAGTCCGAATCAGCAATTAGACTTGTCCAGGATGTTGGGCTAATGTATTTCTAGAGCCCTGTAAACTAGTTGCACCCTTGCCTGCGCTCGCCGTACTAGGACTCTTAGCTCTGTGTCAGGTTGGGTATGGTATCATAGGGTGACTGCGCTATACTTGGTTCCGTTCATGCTGTCTTTCTAAGATTGAAAAATGGGTTGTGAAGCCAAACATACACTTTGTCCAATCATATCAATGTGTAACGGTTTTCATATCAGCTTTGGAAATGTAGTCAGCATTGACTGGTGGCCTTTCACTATAGGTTGCTTTCATGCACCGCATGGCTGTGACGTATTACTTGTATTGGTGTTAAATAGAAACTCAAGCACAAATACTTCAGAAAATGTTCTGTGTTATTGAATGAAATGTACATGTATTATATCAATCGGATCACCTCGGGGGAGAAGTTCCAAAATGTCTGCCAAAGTGACTGTATGTAGTCTCTGTGGAAAGTATGAAATGCGATGTACACAAAACATTTAGATAATGTTGAATGGTGTTTCCCTGGTCAGATGTCTTGCAGTTAACAGCGTAGGCTAACTGAGATTTTAGGTATTTTCATATACGTCACATCGAGGTCTCTTTCCGAATTGTTACGAAAGTCGCCGAGATGTTGTGATATGTATTATATATCATTACCTTATGTTTGTAGATCATCGGCAGGCGTCAGACCAACAAATGTTGCAGCTTCCAACAAACCAGCACAACAAACCTTCGATAATTTGGATAAATCTACAAAACAGACTTTGATAATTAAAACTTTACAAGAGGTAAAGTGAACATAATTTATAGTATATTCAATACCAGGCCTTTTTCATCAATTTGGGAATGCTACCCACATGAACAAAAGTGGGAAAATAGCATTGTAAATTGTTCTAATTCACGAAAAGTTTGAATATAACCTTTCATAAGAACCTTTCATAAGAACCTTTCGAAGAGCGGGACGTATTATAGTTTCGCGGGCGGGCGGCGTCCAGCATGTTGTCCAATCAATAACTTAAGTATTCTTTGTCCAAATTTCACCAGACTTGTTCATAATGTGTATAAGCATAATATCTTGGACAAGTTCGATAATCAGCCATATAATACCTGTCACTCCAGAGTTATTGCCTTTTAATTAGAGAAATTACCTAAAATTGGTCTTGTCTGATCAGTAACTTTAGAATTCTTGGTCCAATGGTCACCAGACTTGTTCAGAATGTGTATCGGCATAATATCTTGGACAAGTTTGATAACCAGCCATATCACACTGGTCACTCCAGAGTTATTGCCCTTTAATTAGAAAAAATACCTAACATTGGTCTTGTCTGATCGATAACTTTAGAAGTCTATGTCCAATCTTCACCAAACTTGGTCAGAGAGCAATTTTTATTGTTATTTAATACATTGCATAAATTTCGAAAACAGTTGTTGGAATATTTTTCCCAGAGGTACTTTGGTTGATTCTATGCAAATGGATCAAGTCAGGTTCAAACCTAGGTCACTAAAGGTGGAGTCATAGGAGAGGAGTCATTTTTACACTTTTTTATTTCAAACTCTAGTGACAAAACATTTATAACGGGCGTATTTTGCGATGGTATGCGCTCTTGTTGACACTGATTTTCGATCAATAAGGCAGGTGGTATTTAGTCAGCCTATGGCGATAGTTCTAGTTTTATTTACTGTTGGTATGCGTGATATTTTATGCTGTTAATTTCTGAGTTTGACCTGATGTTTATATTTTCAACATTTTTCTGTTCTATTTTTTTAGGAGTTTGCGAGACATCCCGGAGACAGTGTGCAAGACATCGTGTCAAAATTGGTAAGTGAAATCAGTATCTAAGTCTTACAACAATTTCTGGGTGACCAGATGTACAAATCTGGCTGGTAAATGGACAGTCAGACATATTCTTATCAAAAGCGCAAACCACCATTTTGTCTTTTGAGAATCTTCACTATATAATGACAAAACGATCTCAAATGATGAACATAATTTTGACAGATCTATATCAACTTTTTTCAAATTCAATCCATTTGAATCATTATCGTAGTTTACAGCAATCAAGATCCACCAACGTTGTATACAGTAGCTTCTAGGAACTGTATGAAATAGTACTGGTGGGTTAGCACTATTGAGCATTATATGATGCAAATTGCTAATGTAAACTACCAAGAAAACAGAGTTATCCAAATGAAATTAGCACTTGGTTCCCTGCATGACTGTTTCATTCACAATTGAAAGCCAGCAACAAAAGCTGAAGGAAACTAGAGATCTAATTGGTTAGTAACCCAGGAAGCAGTCATCAAGTGTGATTGATATAAGTGTGACATTTACTGGTTTTACAATCAATTAGAAATAGATTTGTTATAAACTTAACCAGTAAAACCTCACTTAAAGACTACCTCAAAATTAAGAACACAATTTTCAAGTCCGTTTTCACTGTTTTGCTCTTTATTCAACCTCAATTTTAAACCTCCTCAATATTAGGTTAAGTTTTCAATGGTCCCTAGGATGGTCACATTATAGAGTTGTTTGTGTATATATTCAGTCTTCTACAATGGTTGCCTTGGGCGCAGATTCTCTGATGGCGTCACAGATGTCCGATGCACTCACACAAGCAATGCTGCAACATAGAGCTCAAAACGCGCCCAGCAAGGTAAATATTGCTTGAAAAATAGATGAATTAATGATTTACCCACTCCAACACAATGTCAGTGCTGCTGTGTTATCTCCAACACAATGTCAGTGCTGCTGTGTTATCTCCAACACAATGTCAGTGCTGCTGTGTTATCTCCAACACAATGTCAGTGCTGCTGTGTTATCTCCAACACAATGTCAGTGCTGCTGTGTTATCTCCAACACAATGTCAGTGCTGCTGTGTTATCTCCAACACAATGTCAGTGCTGCTGTGTTATCTCCAACACAATGTCAGTGCTGCTGTGTTATCTCCAACACAATGTCAGTGCTGCTGTGTTATCTCCAACACAATGTCAGTGCTGCTGTGTTATCTCCAACTTGAGGGTTCACGTTTCAAATTTCTTTCTCATTTATATGTATTCACGTAGGACGTCGGCACGTAGGGCATGCAGCACAGAATTTTACTAACCCAGATGTTTTGTAGTGCTATTTTTAGATTGCATATTCCGTCGTAAGCATAGGCTTTCGGCTTCTATCGTTCTTTGCCTGTCTCATCCCTGACATAATTTACCCTTTGCTGATGAGGAAAATTTATTTCACTTGTGTGAGGTAGCTATCCAGCTGGCTAGCAGAAGGTTGATGATAAAATGATTAATTTGCACATACAAACTATTCTGATATTGTAACAGACGAAACCAGTTATGTCGACATTATAGGGACCTGATAAAATAAGTCGACATATCCGAATGTCAACACATCCGATTCCAGTACTGACAAACTTACTCGTTTTGTACGCAATTTTGCTATGGCTGTGTTGTAAAACTATCTGATTCGTGAAAATTGGTATACTTAAATAAATAATATCATGGACATAATATATATGTATGTTCGTTATTTGTGTTGTCTTCGGATTTTATGCCCTTGTTTCAACAATATTTAAGCATATACGGCGAGTGGCTGAATAAACTGTTTTACTGAAATAGATAAATATTCCTACGGCACTTATCAATTAGATCGCGAACTACGATGTTACTTTTATAAATCAGTTTTACAAACTGTGAACAAATTAATTGTGACACAAACAATAGGTCAAGATAAAATTGTTAATCTCTTCACGGTCAATTGACACCTTTTCAGTTTCAATCACGTTGCGAGGATGTCGACAAAAATATGTACATTAAGGTGTGAAAACACTCTTTGGGCCAGAGAAATCATGTTGACATAGCCGAAATTGTCGACATAGAACTGTCGACATATAAACCATTTTCCTTATACAATATATAGCATCAGAAATCAGGACTTTATAAATATGTCAACTAAACTGGAAAGGTCGATATTACCGATGTCGACACAATGAGTGTCGACTGTATTAAGGTTTTGCTGAAGCTGGAACAATCACTACATGACCCTGGCTGTTTTTGTTTGACTTAAAACTCCGTAACAAAAAAAAACAGATATCTTTTCCAGGACCTCTCTTATTTGTGTCTTGTAAGTGTAATTATTGACATTTCAGTTACCTGCTGCGAGAGATACATCACAGCCAGTGTTGGAGCAGATGACACCAGAAACAAGCATCCCAGGTTTGGGATCTAGTTTGTCGTCTGATAACGTTCCGTCATTTCTGCGTAGTCCCCAAGTACATAGCCAGGTAACGCCTCCACCAGAATATATGCATAATCAAACTGTGATGTCGCTACAAGGTCAGACTAGTAATGTTGTCACTGATGCTCAAAGAGTGGATATCCAGGCAGTTTTAGCTCAGATGGGTATGGCGTCTGCTCAGACTCAATCCTCTGTACAGCACTCGCATGTTTCCTTTCAACAGTCGACTGGTACCTCTTATGCGCAACCTGCAGTGACCCAGTCTGTAACATCTCAACCCTGGACTGGTTCCTCTTACATGCAACCTGCGGTAACACAGTCCGTAACATCTCAACCCTGGACTGGTTCCTCTTACATGCAACCTGCAGTAACACAGTCCGTAACATCTCAACCCTGGACTGGTACCTCCTATGCGCAACCTGCAGAGACACAGTCTGTAACATCTCAACCCTGGACTGGTACCTCTTATGCGCAACCTGCAGTGACACAGTCTGTAACATCTCAACCCTGGACTGGTACCTCCTATGGGCAACCTGCAGTGACACAGTCTGTAACATCTCAACCCTGGACTGGTACCTCCTCTTACGCGCAACCTGCTGTGACACAGACTGGTACCTCTTACATGCAACCTGCAGTGACTCAATCTATAACCTCTCAACCCTGGACTGGTACAACTTCTGGGGTAGTTAACGATCCCCAAAATCAGACTGGTACCTCAAGTTCTGGACCGCAACCTGTTCGGTTTCAGATTAAACAGACTGGTTCAAATTCTCAGCAAAGTTTGTCTGCTGTACAATCTAGTGATGGTCAACAGACACATTCACAAACCAGCAGCTTACATTTGTACAACTCTTTGTCTTCTCACACAGCTCCGCAACCAAAAGAAACAGAAAAACAAGCTCAAGCGAAACCTGGAAATTTTATGGCGCAAAATTTGTTAGAATCAATAAGACAACAGACTGAGCTATTAAAACAGAAAATTCAATCGTCGCTCATAGTTAACAAGAATGTTGTGTCAAGTGCGGCTGCTCCGTCATATCCTGACCCGTATAAAGTGTCGGCAAGTAGAAGTTCACACCCATCAACAAGTCAGCCATCTTCTGTACCGGCTCCGAGTCCGTACAGTTCTCAATACTACCAACAAAATTATAAAGCTCTACCCCCAAATCCAGCACCTCAGTTTGTCCAACCCCAGACCAGTGTCCAAAATCCCTATCCTTACTATCCCCCACATTCCGTCCAGCCTCCTTTACCTGTTGCCCCTCCCCCAGTTTCATATCCAAACTCCGCCTATCCACCTCCTCCGCCCCCACAACCACCATTACCAGCTGAGCACCAGATGTATCAAACCAATGACTTACCTCCTTTAAGAAGGAAAAGATGAACAATTTATTATATTGATGGATGATAAGTGTGAATTATAGTCGGAATTATGTGGTAAATTTACAATTATGCATACAAAGTATGTAGGGACGAGGACATTGTAATGTAAATTAAAGCCGCATTACTTTTTTTTTCCTTTCTTAGGTGGTAGTTTCAAACCACCCAAACTTCGTCTAATCATATACATGTAACATGTTTCTGAACCACCCAAACTTCGTCTAATCATATACATGTAACATGTTTCTGAACCGGAAGTTGTCAATTTTAGACTTCAATACGATCACAGGGATTTTCTGTCATCTTTATTATAAATTTTGACAAATTGGAGAAAATATTATATGATGAGACATTATGTGTTGTTACATCAAAATCATTTCTCATTCATGTACTCAGCAGCGTCTCGTTCAACAACTCAGTACTTCAGAGCCAGCAAAGTTTCTTAGAAGAATGTTAGGAGTTAAATGTCGTATTATTGCAATTTATGTCAAATTCAGCAAAATAACAATATTTTTGTTGCAAGCATAGCATTTCTTAACAACATGTTAAAAGAAGTTTTTATTTACATTAATTACAAAAATGTTACGCTGCTTTAAAGTACATTGTATCTATAAATCATGTATCTGTGAGAATTACGCCCTTGTGTGTTTTATATATGTTGTCGATTTGTGTCATAGTCAGCGTGTGTCCATTCAATGTGTTAGTGGTTGTAAACCAGAGTTCAGACACCAGTCTCAAAATGCAGCCTTTCTATTGGACAATTTTAAGACTGCTACAGAACCAAGCAATCAGAGGCTAGTGTTTTAGACTGGTTTCTAAATTCAGAATTATGATGTCAGACCCCGTCTTTTGTGTATTTTATCTCACAAATGTTTGAATTGTTTTGGTTTTTGATACATTTTGATAATGCAAGGTCCACTGAATTTCTAGCTGATGGTAAAATTAGGATTTATATGATATGCTATATTTAAAGTTGCCTTTGTATACTTCGTGAAGTTGTGTAGGTAGATAGACAATACATCTTAGACAATACATCTTAGACAATACATCTTAGACAATACATCTTTTACTTCTTTAAAATAATATTTTGCTAATTTTTGTTAGTTTTTTACCGAAACGTTCACAGAAACACAATTCATATAGCTAAAACATCAATAAATATGCATTATCAAAGAAAATACAAATAATGTATTCCTCTGTATATGTTGAAAAAAATAATTGTGTAGTGATGTTGTAAATATAGAGCTCACAGGAAAGATTGGGCTTGCCCAACTGTGTTGCCTCTTTAAATAAAGTCGTTATTATTATTAGTAGTAGTTGTAACTTTAAATCTTAAAAAAACACATTGTTTAACGAGTGGGGATACTTTACCAATTTTGTCTGTGCATATCATGCATTGCGTTTGTTGACATAAAACTGTTTTAGCCAATGTAGCAACACCACTGGATGAAGCCCATTCCAATATTTCCATTCAGGTGGACCAGATACTTTGTTCAACTGATTTTCTCTTGATCAACACAAACTTTATTGCTTTTAACCAAGACAAGCAAACGCTTCTAAAGTTACCCTTGTATATATGTATATTATGTATTGTTACATGTTTTTATTGTTGTATATTTATAAGAAAACTGAATAAATGTCACGTTTTTCTTTTTGTGTTAATCTATACTACGAAGATAAACTCGGGCAGTTTCAGCCATTTGTTAATTCATTCATTATCAGCGCCTTAACAATCAATATTGTGGGGTCATTGAGAAGTAGTAGCTGATAGGGACTACCAAAGGTACCGGAGTGTCACAAACAAGAGGGCCATGATGGCCCTAGATCGCTCACCTGAGAACACTGCCATTTCGGCTGACTTAGACTAGTGTGGCAATACAATAATGGTCTAGGTTCAGTCAAAATCCACTCCAGTTTAGGAGAAATCTTGTAGTTTCCACTATATACATATCGGGAACAAGGTCCAGCCATGTTTCTTAACTGAACTTAATAAGATGTACAATCTTGGAAAAGGACCACAAACCAAA
Source organism: Mactromeris polynyma (assembly GCA_032209605.1). NCBI lineage: Eukaryota > Metazoa > Mollusca > Bivalvia > Venerida > Mactridae > Mactromeris > Mactromeris polynyma. The sequence continues at coordinate 15,731,891 of JASFXZ010000013.1, forward strand.
GCTTTACCCTTTTAAAATGTATTTTTATATCATTAACCTACTTGTGCAACAGCCACAACCTTTTACGTAACTGCGCTCCGGTGATCTAAACAAAATTAATGTTCCCTCAGTCAAGTTTAGTGAAGGATGAGGGTCATTATTATTCATAAAGCCATCGTGTATACTGGAGCACGATTCCCTGGAATATGTTCTAAACACACATTTATCAAGCGAGAATTTTAATCAAACGCGCCTGGTGACGTAGTACTTAGTGCGCTAGTTCAAATTGTCATAACTTAAAGTCCAACATTTTGTTGCAATTTCAATAAAAAAGATTGGAAAACTGACACATCATTATATATTATATATAAATACAGTAGGCCCCTATAGTGTTTATATATAGTGCAGACAGGGTGTATATATGCTCAGCTTCCGGTTTTACTCTTAATAATGACCCTCATTCTTCGTGCTTCGCATGAATACTAGAGCATCTTTAAAGTGCAACAAAATGTACACACGAATCAAACATTTAATCCCAATATTTTTGATACAAATACATCATAATAATATACTCGGTATATTTAAAAACGCACATTTTAGTACCAGCGATATGTCATTTTAGTGTGTTTAAAACTCGTACTGATATGAAAATAACCGTTTACTGAAAGACAATTTAGCGTTCATCATTGCGTAAAATGAAATGCTATCAGTTTAAGTCCTTATCTCACATCCCTGTGTAAGTTTATGAAATTTGAGAAATTTTGCGTTTTTTAAGTGTACTGAGTATATTATAGTAAAGAAATCAGGTAACTGTCGAAGCAAAGTTTGTTGCAATCAGCAGTTTTTAAAACTTGACTCATAGAACATCCTTTATTAAAGACTGCTGTAACTAAAGATTCTCTAAAAGAGTGAGCTGAAAGTTCCACAACACATTTTAACCACCTAGATATAGTGCTACTTGCCACGTTTCTAAATGCTTTATACGAAAGAAACAAATGCCTAGTAGGTCTTCTTGTCTTGGTTACCTTAAATATAATGTTTCAGTGTTCATAAACAACTCACTTGCGGAATGCCTTCACATTGGAGGGCTTTACAACAGCAACGATGAATTCTAGAGACTGATTTAGTGGATGACTATGGAAGTTGTGCAGTAGGTACAGCAAGTCTCGGTGTCTGGGTAATCTGACAGGAAAAGAACACAACACATCTAAGATTACTGGAAACCAAGCTTGTGAGCACCAGAATGGAAAGACAAGGATTGCTTTTTCCACTTCCTCTAATAATTTGTGAATATCTTTTTCGACCAGTCAAAAATATCTACGAAGAATAAAGACTCCAATCTAAAGTAAATTTTAGCAATGTAATGCTCTTGGTTCTGGGAACTTGTTGTTTGGTTGGGGAACAATGAAAGTAGTGACGACGACTCCTCTGGTAGCACAATTTACCACACACTACCCCACACTTCACTTACTGGCATATAAACCGTTGTTTCAGTTTTAAACGGCAATTTAAAGTTGATTTTGTTGATATACATTTGTAATGTTCACCTTTCAAGACTGGAAATGAGCAGAAATAACAAATGCTTTACAGTAGTAATAATAACACACCTTGAGCATTGCAAAAGTTTTTGTGTAACAGTAGAGTTCATTTCCAGTAATATAATGCTAATAGCAACAAGTTTTTTTCATTATTATATTTATAATTGAAGATCCAAAGAGCAATCCAAAGAAATCAAGACATGACTGACATAACTGTGATTTTCACGTTTAGGAAATGTCACAATCACACAAGTGAAGTTTTCTCTGTAACCGATTTATGTACAAAATTATGGTTTTTATGCATTTAAACTCCAGTAGAAAGTGAAAATAACAATAAAAACATCATTATTGTTTTAAGAACAAAGAAAACAACAAGTATATGCGTTGGGTAGTGTGTGGTGGTGTGGGGTAGTTAATCGTGTTAGCCCTGACTGCCCCCATTTCTGGTCTGGTAGGTGCACTAAGCACATTTATTCAGCAGTTACGAAACTTCATTGCAAACTAATTGCCACATTTCATCATTGAACGGTATTTCTGTTGGTACATTGTACCGGAACAGAATGTTGAAAAATTATTTATCCTTAGTAATTGTTTGCCATTCGTTCAAACAATTTGTAATTTTACCAACTATACTTAAAGAGAGAGAATAAGTTGCTACATGGAATGCCACATACATAAGACAGTGCCTCCCCACACAGACCTCCGGGAAAACAACAATACATAAAACATAAGGCACTTAATGAGGTTAAAGGGTACATTACGTTAGGGAACAGAGGCGCAAGGAATGGCCTGGCAGACATCATTTATGAATCGTTTGGGGCAGTCGAAGTAGCTGATGATGTTGCTGCCTTTTTGTACCGTCATTACACGTAACATTGTCTTTATATTCAGGGTCTGATATAATTAAGTTAACTATTAACCTCAACCCTTTAATTGGAAATGGATGACATCTCCAAGTTTACCGACATCATTTGGCCTTAAATTAAGTTCTTAACTCAATCAGTGTCATTGTTATTCTCTTTTTCTGTTGGAGAATCTACAGGTTTCGATTTACCTTTTCTCTTACATTGTATTCTTGTTCAGCTTAGTCATAGCACGTATGTCATCCTCAGAAAGCGAACTAAAACCGAGAAGGGTTTCAAGTGTTCATTCAAAACCAACATTGTCCATAATAATTCTACCAAACAACACGTATTGTTAACAACAGCTGACACAACGCACTCAGGCTTGTTGCATGAAGTTCGTGGTATTTACAGGTTTTCCCGTGCAGTGTGTGCAAACACCAAAATGAATGAGACAATTTGTGCTAGCGCACCGAGCACTACGTCATCGGCCGCGTTCGATTGAAATTTGATTTATGCTTGAAAATATATTGCAGGAAGAAATGCTCCAGTACACATGTGAAGCACGAAGGCTTTATGGGAAATAATATACATGTATGGAAATAGAATCTATAAACAAACTCGCTATTGGGGGTTTGTCAGGGGCGTACATGGACGATTTTGAAGTGAACGCATCGTAGGTGCGAAACGAGCAGCAACGCTGCGAGGTAGGGGTTGGTGTGAGAGGGGTAATTTTGAAAATTAGTAGACAAATGATGCGTTTTCATGCTATATAATTACTGCGGAAGAATAAGGTAAATTACAGTGCCAAACGACTGATATATTCGAGCGAATTTGTCCATAATTCCATCCTCCCCTCAGCCTTCATTTTGCTTGTATTTTTGGAACTTTTATTTTTTCACATTTTCTGACGAATTGCACGCATTGGTGTACGTGCGTGTGCCTGGATACGCGCCTGCAAAAACAGCTAATATTCGATTATTCATTTATGAAATAACTAATTGTATACATACGTTTTATTGAGTAAGACACAAATGTACCTCTATATACATGTGTATGTCATGCGATGTATTTTTAATATGGCTCGGACGGAGAGTAATTATGACCCGGGTATCAGGTTGTCTAATCTTTTGTATTTAGGTCTTAGAGTTTATGTAAGAAGTAATTTTGGGCGTTCAGTTTTGTTCAGTTTGTGTGAAACTTGGAACCGATTTAAGGGCCGCATAAAATGTTTCAGTTGTCTCACATGTTACAGAAATTGCCGAGATGTTGCGATTGCGCTCCATAAGTTAGAGTAGGACTAGCCGTCAATAACGTTTTAACGAAAGGAGGCCCGACACAGGATTTCTATGGATGCTACTACTACGTAATTTTAGAAAAACTGAAACGATAAAATTCCCGTAATAATGCTGCTTACATGAGAAACATTTCACTTTAAGGTTATGAAAACAAAATGAAGTTTTATATCGTAATTCCCTTGCGGCTGTTGACGAAATTATTCACATTGGCAACGAAAATATACCAAAAAATAGGAAAATATGTAGGCAGCACATCTCCCTACAGATGGTTGTGACCACACAAGACCATGTTTACAATAGTATCTGAGACACTGATCAGTCCAACCAAACCGAATAGAACTAGCATGCCACCGTGAGGAGACCGGTACGGAGGATCGAACTTGCGCCCATCTTTGAAAGAAAATACTTGATAGTATAGGGCGATTAGCACAAACCATAGCTCCCTACAGGGGTAACGCGACCCTCCTTAGTAACTTTTAGGTCATTTTTTGGTTTTATTCAAGCCTTGTAAAATGACTGTGTTTTATTCTTTGTGTATAAACATCGTCATGATAGAATATAATGCTACAATAAATCAGAATCGCTTATTTGAAAATCTTACAATTAAAGATCTCTAATAATCAATTTAAGGACTGGGACCAATACATATTGGTTCCAGTTAAGGAGAAGACTGAAAGTTGTGAACATATCCAACTGTTTAAATTTCTGCGTTCACAGAACGCAAGTATATTATTTCATGACTGTACAATATAACAATGCATTGTATTTTGACTTGTGTACTTATTACCTCTATATTTTCTTCATTCGTTTTCATTAATCTCATAGAAATAAATGCTTATTCTTTCTTGTTTAATATCTTACTATGATGAAACATGCAGAAATTATAGTACAAATAAATACAATCATATCTTGTCAAATTCCTGTTAAATTACCATATCTTGTACAAATACTTCGTCTGCAGTGGAGAGAATTTCAATGAGTTGATGCTTCCAATTCTATTCACTTGTTTATTACATGTACAATTGTATCTTGTCAAATACCGTTAATTGTTGTTAGGTCGCCATGTCTTGTACCGATACTTAATCAATTGTGGAGAGAATTTCAATAAGCTTATGTTTCCAATTCCGTCCTATTGTCTATTACATGTACATTGTTACTTTGTCTTTTACTCTATATTACATGACAATGTAGACAAATGAGTATGTTTAAACTAATTCTACGATCGACAAAATAGGTTGATCACTGCCTATGATTAACCTGATTTTCCCGAAAGCATTGTAGTAAATTTACGCATGCAATTGATATTACACGTGAGCAATAAGTCTTTGACTTTAGCACACGCCCGGGTGATTTCTGGCCAAAGTCGAGAGCCGTCCTTCAAACTGAGAATGTTCATAGCAGATGTACGTACATATCATTCATTATTTTTGCGTGAAACAAAATCTGCACTAGTAATCAGGTACATCAGAACGATGACTGTCAAACGTTACTACCCGAAAATGCAACGAAACTAACAACGGCAGAAGATGAGACCTAGTGGTCGACGGCAGAGTGCCTAACTCCTAATCCAATGGTCGTTAGTTTGAATCCCGCCACAGGCAGTGTTAAACTGCGCACTTCACAATCCCTGAATCAGTTGACGAGAGTACTGGTAAGCAAATCATCCTCGCTGAGAGTGGTTCGTGCAAGTCACACAATTTTAATAACTTGTTTCATGTTCAATGTAAAATAAGTACAATTATACTTATACACTCTACAAACGTGCTAAGAACTGCGCTGACATAGATTATTGCAATTAAATATAAATATACATGCTTCAAACCTGAAAATGGACTTTTTGGTTGCCAAAAGCGGGCCGCAAGAATGATAATGGACAAACCATTTAATTATGAAGAGCTAATAATCTATTTAATGAACTGAAATGGATGCCTTTTGTGTATAGATGTAAGTACCATATAGCTGTTCTTGTGTATAAATCTTTAAATGGACTGACACCTGGTTATATGAACGATTTTATTGAAAACAAAAACCTGGTCATTTAAACTTTAGTAAATTTCAAGTCTGAGTTTCAGTTTTAACTTGTTTGTGAATCTGGTCATTGAGGTCAAGGTTATTGTTATTATATTAGAATATGGTTTGTGCTAGTTAGTTTCAGTTAGGTACGATAAATTGCAATCAATCTTCATACCAGTATCAGGTCACTGGGGTCAATGTCAAGGTAATTGTTTCTGGGTCCAGTAAACCAGTTGGCTGGTTGAATTTGCTTATATTTATAATTCTGATGATGTGACTGATGACGTGCCCCCAATTTCACAAAACGCTTAAAGTATAATCTTTAGTATATGCTTAGCAGTATGCTGAAGTCAGTTATTTGGCTTAGCAAAGTACTTAAAAAATCATTTCACTAACACACATAAACTTAGTTAAGCAAAATAACGTTCTTAACTCAAGTATGATACTAAGCAATTTACCGTACTTAAGTATATTTATGAAATCGGGGCCAGTAGTCAGAGTGACTGTAGCAGTTTCAAGCCTCTGTTAGTTTTCCCATTCTCAACTAATTTGACTAAGTTAACCAAGCCTTCTGAAACAGGAAATTATAATAATGTGAATGCTGGGATTTTGTATCAATTCCTAACAAATGGTTTGTCAACTCTCTTCAAATGTAACGTATGGTGTTAAGTGAAGAATCGTTGTAAACATGGATGTTACAAGTACATGTCTTTCATATACATGTTTATATTATCATGTGAGAACACTATTGCCACTATCTGGGAAGAAAAGGGAAATTTAATGTTAATGTAACGTTGCTATTTCTGTATCAAACAATATACTAGTACTTGTATTATACCAAGTACTAGTTTACATGTAATATTAAGTGTTTGTGAAGAAATACTTACAATATGTATAGATGTATTCCTGTAATGACATTATTTATCATCCTGGGAAGGTATTCACTCTTATATGATCAAATACTGTAGATCCCTGTCATTTCATGAGTAAATACATTTTTCGAGGAACAGTCGGACCTCATTTATTGGACAACCTTTTATCCGAATACTTGGTATGATCCGAAATAAATATCAGGTGCCAATGTATCTTCTTAGGCAAGTCGAATTGAAATGGACTATTGGAAACCATTTTATTATTTGAAATAAAATTTTGGACCCGATGAATGTGAATGTTCACCATTTCAATCACTTCATATCTTCAATTTGCACTGCAACAAAATGTCCATATTTTAGATACAGCTTGTATTGATGTCGCCTTGAATTTGATATTTATGAAATCTTTCAATATAAGATGTGATGAATTTGTGAAATGCAGCAAAAATGAGTAACTTGCTTATAAATATAGTGGTCTGCAGTATATCTAAAATTAGGAGTCATCTCTGATTTTATAGGGTCAGTCAAGGGACTGTGAAGGGTCTGTGAAGGGTCATTGTCAGACACTGTAGAAATATGTGCTTGTTTATGGTTTATGGTTTCATCCATCATACAATCTGTACATAACTGAAGAAGCTGTTAGATTTATGTTCTTTCACGCCTCAATCTGTATGTACATTGTTAGTGCATGAACAATATGATTGATATTTGAGGGTGTGACAGTGTACAGAATGGGCCTTCATGGGTCACAGCGACCGGTACCAATTGTGGCAGATTTCATCCATCACTTCTGTTTTTTGTTGTGACATTGAGGTTAAAAAATACATCAGTAAACTTAAAGCTTTATTTTTGTAGATCTAAGTCAAACTGTGAGATATAATCATAATATTCCTGTAGAACGATACTCGGGTAGATGCCCATTTTGCTGTTGATGAGATGTTGTCCCTGAATGTAGGACATTTGCCCCCCGGACATTTGCCCCCCAGTGTAAAAATGGCAAGATGGACATTTGCCCCCCAGACTAAATGTAACCTAGGACATCTGCCCCCCAAAGAAAGTTGAAGCTAGGACAATTGCCCCCCAGTGTAAAAACACAGGTGGGACATTTGCCCCCCAGTCTAAAAAGGTAGTCCGTAGTGCAGGTACATGTATATAATTAGATAAACGCCATTGAATGAAACACTTATTTTTTATCATTTTATTGCTACCTATCAAGTGACAATCTCAATGAATCATATGTAACAAAAATTCTATGCAGATGCAATTAACACCACCATTATTAGAAAAAAAACATGAGCAAAGAATTAACAATAGACTGGGGGGCAAATGTCCAGGGGGCAAATGTCCGTATCCCGTTGTCCCTCAAGAGAGGTCAGGTGATAGTAAATTGGTACTCAGGTAAAAAATTATTCTGTTGTAGAACAGGTTGTTACTGGGCTGGAGGTCGCGATGGAACGAATTTACTGTATTACAAATGTTGTTTTAGGCGCAGCCGTACTAACATGGTTTTGCTTTTTGCATATCAGTGTCGTGTAAACCAATCAAATATTACGTTTACCACCAAGGCAATTTCTCTTCAACCGAGCAAGGTATGTAACATTGATGTGGATTGGTTAACCTTTCCATAAAGGGTACGTTACCTTACTGAAATATACCGAATTTCGGTGAATTTATCGAAATCCATTATGGGTCAGGAATGACCAGCAATCTCGGCATTCTTTTATGCTGCTGTAAACCTTCAAATTGCGCCGACCATCTTTTTTCAAGATATTTCTTGTTTACTGCTGGATTAATGTTAAGTACATTATGACAAAGAGAATACATTTCTACTGCTGTACTGTCCCCGCGGTTCACAGAACTTCTCAAATTCTGATTTTCCCATATCGTCCGTTACTTATTTTGATATAAAAGGTAAGCGAAAAGAGTAACTGTTAATGCACACTGTAACATGGAAAATCCTTCTGACATTACATTCATTATTATGTGGACAAAATCGTATCTCGCCTGTTTTAATGTTTATGTGGTTTCTTCAGTTTTGGCCCCACATCGTCTCCCGAACACCCTTTTGGAGATGCAGATTTTGACTGTTGTCGAGAGGTTGTTTACTAAATTCTTACTACAGCTAAAACTAAAGAGAGGGCCGCTGTGGAAAGGTTGCACTGTATGAACCAAAATAATTATGAATAAAATACTTGATTTGCTTGAAAAAGTCTCATCTTCCATAACATTGTACAAAAACAATGCCCATCAATGTGAGTGTGGCTTATCAGACACTTAGGCAGTATATAGTGTGATTTACTGCCTAGACTTTATCTAAATGTCATTGTAAACTCACTTAACTAATTAGAGAGTATAAAATATCAAGGTGAAAGAATACTGGAAACCAGTAAGATGTTTCGGGATAGTCGATTATAGTCTTTAAAACAAATAATTTAGTGTGTGGACGGACATTACAAAAAAGGGACGGACATTGCAATATTAGGATTATTTTTCATATCTTCAATAAGTCATGCAACACACATTTCTATGAATTCCAGAAATTATACTTAAAGATAATATGATAAAAATCAGAAACAGAGGCTAGTATTGGGTTGGACATATTATACAGTGTTATGCAATAATCAATATTGTCCCCTTTGTGCACTATCTAGATCTATCAATCTTATCCAGACCCCTAATCAGCATTTCAGTGTCTGGCCCAGTGGGAGTCCAATATACATCCAATTAGTATTTGCTGTCACCATCTGACACATATATACAGTAAAGTAAAGTGTAAATTATTTTATGGACGACCTAAAAGATAATTCATAAAAATGTTTGACCAGACTTGCTTTGAATGTTAGAAAATAAGTGTATTTATTAAAAAAAAAATCAACATATGTGTGATATTCAGGATTTTAAACATGATATAGAGCTAATACACATTTCTATACTTAAATTGTAAACCCCAGTGCAAATGAAATAATGAAGAAATAAGAACTTGTCTGACTCTTATAAATCCCTTTTGAAAGAAAGACTTAATTAACAGTGAGAAACCAATACCAGTATATCACCTGTATTTTCATTTACTAATATTACCAAAATTAACTCGTTTTTTCTACATACATGTTTATAGCTATATATGTTTTAGCTTGTTGTCTTTAATTTCAATAATTATTGATGTTATAATTGATTCTGGTCATTTTAGTTACACAAACTAAGCCTTCATAAAACAATTATGAAGTAATGTCCGTCCAAAGCAAAGAAAATGTACAAACACTTTCCATATTTAATTGTTCCAACTTTACAGCGACCGAATTTCATTATGACATGACCTACACATTGAATATTTACACTGTACACTTTTGGACAAAGCGCATACAATTATTAATCATGGTCACCATGGTTCTCAACAGCTGCGGGAATGGGTCCAATCCCAACCAAATTGCTGGCTTTCCCTCAACAATTTTGACATTGTCAGACACATCAAAATCACAAAATAACGTTATGACGTTAATATGCGCGCCGCGTGTCTGTATGTCCTGTTATACATTGTAATGTCATTTCAACAATTTGTGAGGCAGTTCAATATAATTTTGTATACGTGTTGAGAAGATGTTGATAATACAACACTGTTTTGTTGTTTTACAGCCATTGTCTACAATTTAATGGGACATCCCTCGTATGTATCATGTTCATATAATTATGTCCCACAAAAAATAAATAAAATCATATTTGTATTCAATACGGTTGTCCAATTCAATTTTATTGCAGACATCATCTAATATTTTGGCCAGCGTCAACATTCATGGGAATTGGTAATAGTAGCGTCTTTGTTTCAGGTACGTTGATGCTAATGTGGGTAGTGGATGTGTTATATCCATAGCCTGGTAACTACATTCTTCACAAGACCATTCCACGTTAATCAAATTTATCTTGTCTGTACTGAGTATGGGTAATACCTAAAAACACACAAATAGAAATATAAAAAACTGTTCATTGGTTGAATAAAACAATATTACAGGGATTTCCCTGATGCAGAAATAATGAGTCACTGACTCCCTTTTCTTTGTACTCTAGGGACTCCCACTTTCCATTTACTAGAAAGAACAGGTAGTCAGGAACTCAAGATTTCTGTGTCAGGGAAATCCCATGACTAGACTAAACTAGACATGACTAAATTACAGGACTAGTTTTATTTCTATGTTTCCCTATATATGTTATATGTGGTACGATTCGTCCTGGTACGCATAGGTAGATTTACGCTTCGTCCTACATCACAGTATCCGAAATTGGCATTGCATTTGCATTATCCGAATACAAATGGAAACATTGCTGCAGTTAGAGCAATGGTAGATAAAGATGACCGATATACTATCTCCCATCTGTTCAGACGATATAATATACCTTTAAGAGATTTTTATTAATAGCGATTTGACGATATTTTCCTTCTATAATTCTATAGGAAGTTGGTCCACAGTGATGCGATAATTTGGTATGGGTCTTTGTTTTCATTGCGATTCGAGCACGATGTTAACTAACGTTACATGTATATGTTTGTTTGTACTGCAGGGTTAAAGGGAAATACCCATATTTATTGTCCTTGTGGTGATGTAGTGACTGGTGTAATCCGGAGTATGTCTAGGTCGCATTAGAAATAAACATGTCCGACTAGCATGCATGTAATTCTCACTATTAAACCTTGATAAATGGAGACATCAAACGGAAACTTAAACCTGGGTACAACATAAACATGTATAATTATATTAGTCCCAGCTTAAACGTTGTCGAAACTATATTCGGATACATAATCTATGTGACTGATTGTCATACTTTTTGTTTCTTCAAATTGCTTTCTGGTCAGTAGTGATTGCTAAATCCAGTAACAGACAGATTGTGAATGTTCTTATAATGTTATTATAATCATGAACATATAAACCAGGGTTAGGTTTATCACTGATGCACAAGGTATACCGACTTGTATAGTCTGCACAAAATAACTAATGGAAAAAATACCGGTAACATGATATAGAAATGCAGTAGCTAATATGATAATGTCACTAGATATACACAAGGCAAGCAAATCCACAATTCAGTTATCTGCAGCCCCAGGCCTTCAGCGCTAACAGCGCTTTGATTAAACATGGCCCCACATTTGAGTGGCACGGTCACCCGCCATAAAATCAGTCCACCATTTTGTTTAACTAGTGTACGATTATTCGGATAAATCAAACCAGACCAACCAGACAAACCACACCTGGAGGTAGTTCGGTCAGTTTGATTAACCAGTTTAAGATTTGTTATAAACAAATACAGACACTTGTTTTAGTTGAAATCCAGTTGGTTAAAACAAATGAAAGGTTTGACAAACCAGTTTTGTTTCCAAACCGGTTTGGTACAAACGAAATCGCCCTGAGGTATATGTCCCACTCTGCATGTCGTTTATTCAGATAGCTTATACAAATACCTTAACTTTAATAAAAACGACATCATTAAGTTGTATGAGCGTTAAATTTAAATATTCATGTACTGGAGATTGACATTTTTCCTTTTGTAATGTTACACCACTTGAAACATGAACATGCATGTATATATAGTTTGTGCATTAAACTACAACGAATGGTATAGAGAGTAGTAAATGTATGTTATTGTAAATCACCAACCTACGATCGAACCTACAGGTCAACTGTATGTCTGCCTAATCGGAACCTGGGTATAAAATCGTCCACACTGTAACGTTGCAAAACAGAAGTTACATATTTCTCAACTCTGACTTTGTTATCGAGCACCAATATGTCTGCAATCACAATACTGCTAGCGGTTAAAACTGCAGTAAATGGAATTAGGTTTTGATGCGACTGTGTCAATTAAATCGTTATGGTCTTCTGACACTGTAAGTTCTTATACAATCAAAATCATGTGGGTCATTTTTATTCGACTAAACCGTCTGATTGTTTGCAAACCAATCTTAATCATAACTGGTTTAAGTTTTTCAACCAAACTACAACAAAACTGAAACCTCAAACCTTAACTAGGTCTTGCAAAACAAATTCGCCCTCAGTCGAGTTATGGATGCGTATATACAGTTAAAGAAATCTCGCCGATTCGCGATCACTGTTCGTTAACAGCACGTGATTTTGCGAAAGAGCAGACGACAGATCGCGGAAAACAGACGAACTACAGTGTACAACTTTTTGAACGGCGATTATTTACATTAAAAGCCTTTACTGAAAATTTTCAAAATGGTGGCATCAATTTGGCTTCTCTCCTGGATCTTATTTCTGTCGACTGTACAAGGTAAACATAAAAGTAAAATAAATCGTTTACAGGGCTCGATTGTTTTCTCTAAAGAATGCGAATGCATTAAATTCCAACAGAATTCTAAACTTATTTGCAATTTTGCTGAATTGGTAAAAACGGTTTGGACATTAAAATGCATACGAAATTGATTTTTATTTGCCGTATTATAATACATGTATATTGTATCAATTGAACAATATGTAAACCAAAGGGGTCCATTTTGATAAACTACATACTGTAGGAGGTACAGGTTTATTCCCCGGCGCCTGTCTGAATAATGTACAAATTAAGATTGAAAACACGGCGCCCCCTATTAACTTTTTTGCCAGATGGTAATATATTTGATAGCAAATTGAAGGTCTTATTCTTTCCTTTTAGAATATATTAAACAATTTAAAATCGATCAAGTATTTATATATTTACATGTAACTTATGTGGTCGTAAATTAAAACGTACATTTGCAAATTCTCTGGTGTTGGTTGCATGATGGTTGGTATCTTATTAAATTTAGAAAATGAACCTACATATGTATTAGACAGAAGTAAATCTTCACGATCAATACATACTATTCTGTAAGTTCAGTTAGCTCAGCTATATAGTAGTAATACTAGTTCACTTAAAATTTTAATTCTAGTCATTCAACGACAAACTAACTCTTCAGACTGTGGTGTAATTTCTATTGCATATCTCACTGAACTTATTTTTGATGACTTTAGTGTTGCATTTTCCTAAAGTTCTAAAAATGCCTAAGATGCCGACTAATGATCTAAAATGCAATACAATAAAATTGTACTGTTCATGTAGACTTCCCGACGTTATTGATAATCTAATTAGGTGCAACAATCAAAAATGTAAAATAAAATGTTACCATAATCAATGTGTGTAGATAGATGTAGACGACAGTTTTCTGTGTAAAATGTGCTCATGGTAACAAATTGTTGTTTGTATTATTGATATTATTCAATGTGAGGTCTGTATTTGGCCTCATATATATGAATTTATTGTGTCATTTTGGTTTACATGATATTGAGTTTTGTCATGATTGATCAATTATGTGTCTGTTGTGAAATATGATTATTGTATTGACGAAAATACATGTCTATTAAATTGTGAAGATCAGGATATTGTACTTATTTTTTCTTTAACTTTCTGATGTGTAAGCTTTACTTACGACAGAAGCTATCCGATATAAATTATTAATTGATACCATGGACCGTATACTGAGTTCCAGTTCGTAGTTCTGTCGTTAGTGAAGAGCATATGCTAGATTTTTGTCAGAGAAAAAAAACCCAACACAAAACAGTGAAACATGTTTATTCAATGCATTAATTGATAGATTTTCATAAACTAGACAACATAACCTTTGAGACCGTATAAATTGTTAAAAGATTTAAATACTTATTAAAAAAATAAATAGGAGGCGCCGTGTTTTCCGAGCAGATTCTCTCGCGCGAGCAATTATACAAAAATGAGTCCAATTTTCTCAATCAAATTTTAAACCGTTTGCATATATAAAAACTAGATAGGATAACCTTTCTACTGATATACATATTTAATGAATAATAAAAAAATAATAACAAAGTTAATAAGGGGTGCTGTGTTTTTCCAACACAAAAATATTTGAGAAAAAAATCTGAAAATTTGCACATTTTTAAATAGGTGTAAATATAGAAATAATACATCAATTGCAAATTGTTTAAATATTCTAAAAGTATAGAATACGACTTTAATTTGACAAAACATAAAAAAGAAGATAGGGGGCGCCGTGTTTTCAATCTTAATTTGTACAATATTCAGATAGGCGCCGGGGAATAAACCTGTCCCTGTAGAAGTCTGATCCGGCATAAACTACACACATATTTTGTAGCATATTTTATTGACGTGGTTGTCTTCATCGGCAGCAATTCTATGTTTGATGTTGAGTTATTTTCCATTTTTAACGGTTTTGACGGATGGGTTTGTTACAACTGTTTTGGTTTGCTCAATAGCCTTTTACTCCATGGACCTCTAACCCAATTACCAACTGAATCCTGATAGCCTGGTCACATAGCCTACACTGTCTCCATAGATGTTATTGGAAAATAATTGGGGATTGACACCTGTATATTTTAACATGAAATAACAGTGTAAAGTGTTGTTTTAGTTAATTTTTACATGAATATAAAAGCTGTAAGGGAATTAAATTTTAAGTATAATGATGTAAAGTTTATTAGAAGACAAAGGAATACCAATTTGGTGTATTTCTAAAAACGTTTAAGGTGAAATTTCGTTTATAAGAATGCCTAAACACGTAATCAATGTTAGATCAATTTCTGTTTCTCATGTAACTTGATAAGTGACGTTAATTTATGAATTTTCTTGTGGTTTAATTAATTTGATTGGTAGATGCCTATTATTCTGCAATTCATAAACCACGTCCTCGGCAGATTAGTTCTACTGGTCACTACTGTAATTGAATTAAAAGGTCAGCTGTAAAACCACAAGAGGCATAACGCCCCAGGAGATCTTTGTTATGTGTTAATTCATATTGTTATTTTCTGTTTGATAGAATTAGTGCCTTGAATAATTGCAATTACATTTTTTAACGTTAATGCACAAACCTTGTTGCACAGACAGTAAACACCTTGATTTGACCTACTTATTATTGATTTACAATTGATTATTGATGCAAGGGCGCGCACCGGGAAGAAGTGTGATGTTGTGGGGTTAGACAGCTACCCAGTTAGTTGGTAGAGCGCCAGGCCCGGGTCCACCGGGGGGGGGGGGCAATTCTTTTAGCACTTTAGATACAATACATTGGTTTATGGTCGATATCCTCTTGTATATAGCGGAAGTAAGCGCAATAAAAGTTGGCCCCCTGTTGAGCTCATCGGCCTTGAGACCGTCTAGAAGAATCGTCTAGAAGAATCGTATGCTTTTCATTCTACACCAGACAGGCGCTTTCAATTTCCTTATCATGTAGAAAGCGTCTGTAAAACAGATTATAGAGCATCATACGTGACAGAGACAGAGATCTGTCGTGGTGTTGTTTTAGTGTGAAACAGTGAAAATAAAATTTCTTAAAATAGTTTTAAACAATTCAACAATTTATGGAAGGGAATATAATACTTGGGCTTAAAGTTTTGCAAAATAAATTTTTTTTTCTAGAACAAGCCTACTTTCATATTTTCACATTTTCCTTATTAGAATTGCATTTCAAAATGCTTTAATCTTTAAATTACATTTTCCTCGTCGAATATAGAACTTTGCATTCAAACTAAAACACATTTATAATGCGTTTTTTTGTATGTTGAATACGTTTCGCATTACCGCGACGAAACATTATACATCATGAGGAAAATTAAAGTAATTCAAAAGATTGAGTTATATGACACCATCATAATTATTTGTGGTTCATTCATACAAGCAAGTTTTGCAGTGCGATATGCAAAATACATCATGTGTTAAATGTTGGTTAGTATTTGAATTCATGTTCTTATAACCTCGATAAAATCACGAATTAGGATAATTTATCATCAAATTCTGTATTTTTCGGCGCAGCCTTACTAACATGGTTTTGCTAATTGTATATTCAGTGTTTTGTAAACCAATCAAATCTTACGTTAACCACCAAGGCAATTTCGCGCAATTTCTCTTCAATTTAAAAATATGTGTTACCTTGAAGCAGATCGGTTAACATTTTGTATAGTGTATTTCAAGATTATCCAGTAAGTAGTGTTGTTATTCATTACCACGGGGAATTGTCTGGAATTGGAATTAAGAAGTCTTTTTTGGTTTTATGTACCAGTCGCGAACATTTATATTGTTTTAATCAGATAAATCGCTATGTAACACGTTTATAAACATGGATGTGTGAGTTCACGACTTATGCAATAAGTAATGATGAACTATATTGAAACAGACTATACTGTGTCTATGACTAATCACACTACGGAGTTATATTTATTATGCAGTCTCATTCGGAACACCTCGGAATTATTGGCTCTGCCGAATACCACCGAGTAGTTACGATTGACGCCGTCTCATACGCAGTGATCTCCCCTTACAGGTCTCGGAGTTTCTGTAGTATAGCGTAATTGAATGACAGTTAGGCATTTATTATGTTGTACAACAAATTTTAACCTTCAGATTGCAACATATTTGCAAACTTCAAGTTGCGGCGACCATCTTTTTTAAAGATATTTCTTGTTTAATGTTAGTACAGTAAAACTTCGAAACCTCGAACTGCCGTCGGAACGAGCAATTAGTTCGAGCCATCTACCTGTTCGAGGCATCTACTGTATACGTGTATATGTACGAACTGACTGTCACCGGTGCAAGTGTACTAAGCATGCTGAACGCATGGCGTGTGTGTGTTGTTAGTGTTTTCATACTGAATGCACGTCGATCAATAATCACAGCATTATTCATAATAATAATAATTAAAAAATGAATAAATAAATGATTCGTTTTAAACGTTCTGAATATGCGTTGACACGGGACTATCCAATGCCACCGAATGTGATTACGTTTCTTTGTATAATTAAATACGACATATGCTAATTTACTCATTTGTTTTTTTAACCTTGTAGATAACACATCTGTTGCACTTGTGTTTTGTGAACTAGTGCACGTATTGTTTTCGTGATTTCGCATTTGCTACTGATGATTGGCTATATATCAATGTTCCATGTACCTGTATATATACAACGTCTCACATTCAAAGGTTTAATGTTTCGTAAGAAGCACATCATAACATAAGTTTTATTCAGCATTAAATGTTACAACATTTATAGCCATAAAAATATACATTGTATACATTGTAAAGAGCAAATACATGGTTAGCAGAGAAGTTTAACATCAGTTCTAACATAATTATAAACTGATGGAATAAGTGTTGTCTTATATATATATATATTGTATACAACATAGACAATTTTTTTTTGTGTATATCAAAGGTCATTGTGTAAACCTGAGCATATATACCATACCTATAATTCGTGATTCGTCACGCATGAGTGGTGCGCATTGGTGAATTCAATGACTATACATACGTGATCGTGAATTATATCCTCTGTCCACGTGATCAATTTCAAACGGATTAAATGCCGCCAAAGAAAAACAATAGCAAAAAAGGTAAACGACCTCTGTCTTCACCAGATAATGGCATCATTCTTCCTGAGAAACGACAAGCAAATAATAAATCTCCAACAACATTGATGAGTGATCCACAACCAATAGTACATAACAACATGTCTACTCCGGGATACGTTCAGCCAATGAACATGACCAACATGTCAAACATGAACAATTATCAAACTCCAGTAGGTGTGTTTTATACTCCACCACCACATCCAGTCCAACAGCAGCAGCAGCAGCAGCAGCAGCAGCTACAACAACAGCAACAACAACAACAACAACAACAACAACAATACTTTAATCATCTGCAGTCACCACAACCTCCTGTTCAACAATTCAGTGATAATTTCCAACAACTTGTCATTGAGAGACTGAATTCAATGGACAAACGATTAACTAAATTGGACTCAATTGAACAACAGTTGTCCTCTCTTTCAAACAGACTTGCGTCAATTGATACAAGAGTCACAACACTTGAAGTGAATTCGAGGGATACCAGTTCTAGAATAACTGACGTTGAGGCAAGCAGAGCGTATGATTCTCAAATTTCAGACGAAATTCAGTTTAAACAGTCTGAGCTCGAGTCGTCTCTTAAGAAGGAGCGTGATCGTATAACAAAGATGGAAGCTAATATTAGTTCCCTGAACACAATCCCAGAAGAAATGAATGATATTAAGTCAAGGTCGATGAGAGATAATTTGCTTTTCTTCGGATTTCCTGAAGGAGTGACTGTTGATGAAAGACGATCGGAAAATTGTGGCAAACTTGTTTTAGATTTCTGCAAAGACACATTGAACATTCCTGATGCACATGAAACAATTAAAATAGAACGTGCTCACCGATTAGGTAATCGATACTTTGATAACAAAATCAGACCAGTGGTGGTAAAGTTCAATCACTTCCCTGACAAACAGATGATCAAGCAAAAGATAACAAATTGGTGGAAATCTCACAATGATGATCAATCTAATCAACAGACAACAGATGATCATTCCGAACAACCTGTTCAACTGAAAATACGTGTTAGTGACCAATTTCCTAAGGCAATACAGGAACGTCGCAAAACGCTTATCCCCATTATGATAAAAGCAAAGAAGGAAAATCAATCAGCATACTTATCATATGATAAACTTTATATAAACAATAAAATGTATACAGTGGAAACTGTGTCCACTTCGGATTATAATTAGGATTCGTCCGAGAATCAGTTAACATTTCTAGTTTGGAATGTACAGGGTATCAAAACAAAACTAAATGACAGTGATTTTATAAACTTTGTATCAGACTATGACCTACTTTTCTTGACGGAAACATGGACTGCAAAATCATCTAATATCGACATAGATGGATACAATCATTTCAACTGTCCTCGTCCGAATTTCAATAGCAAGGCGCGGAGAAACAGCGGTGGTGTTATAGTGTACTTCAAGCAATATCTTTCAGCTCTAATTGAGATTGTTGATTTAGACAATAAAGGGATAGTTTGGTTAAAATTAAACAAAAACTTAACCAAATCAGAAAATGATACATATTTCTGTGTATGTTATATTCCTCCAGAAGACTCAAAACTTTACAGAAATATGAACTCTACATTGTTTCAATTTGACTTTTTTGATCGCCTAAATAATGATATTCGTAAATATAGTGAAATGGGTAATGTTTTTATATCAGGTGACATGAATTCACGCACGGGGGATTTACTTGACTTCGTACAAAATATTCATCTGAACAGATACGTAGATACTCCACAAACAGACTTCTCGGTATCGAGTCTACCCGTGAGACAAAATCACGATAAAATAGTGAATAACTTTGGCACTAAATTATTAAATCTTTGTAAAGAAAACAATCTCTGCATAGTGAATGGACGTTTAGAGGATGGAAAATGCACGTATTACGCCCAATGTCGAGGTCGAACTGTTTTTAGTTTAGTAGATTACTTAGTCGCTAGTGCAGACTGCTTTAAATATGTGAATAATATGTGTGTATTAGATATGACGGAATTTTCGGACCATTGTCCAGTTGCAGTTTCTTTTTGTTGTGATATTGATAGGTCTTATAAACCAGTTTTGAGTTATGACAAAATTGTATGGGATACCTCCATTAGAGACGAATTTCTTGAACGAGTTCGTTCAAATGCCGATGTATTCAATGATATTAGAGATAAGTTATTGTCTAACGAGTCTGACATTAATGAATGTGTTAATATGTTTTCCAATGTTGTATATGATATCTCATTTAAATATTTTGGTCGTACATATAGTACCAAACCAAAAACGAAACAGAGAAGATCGCCATGGTTTGATGAAAATTGCAGACGGGCGAAATCACTTTTCTATGCTGCAAAACGAAATTATAATTGTAATAAAACAGAAATAAACAAAGTGCACTTCATGAACTGTAGACGTGCTTTTGTCCAAAATAAACGTAAGGCGAAACAGAAATTTTATCATACCGAAAAAATAATGTTATCAAATATGAGTAAGAAAGCGCCTAGATCATTTTGGAAATATATTAAAAAGTTTGATTGTAATAACAATAATACTGATTCTGCTGAAAATGTGTCAATTGAAGATTTTAAAGAATATTTTGCAAATATTTCCAACGAAACCCAGGGTAACTTTAATATAAACGAATTTCAATCATCAAGGGAGGAAACTCTTTACATTGATCAACTTGATCGACCAATATCAGAAAATGAAGTGCACAAAACCATTTCAATGTTGAAACGTTACAAAAGTTGTGACAATGAAAATAATGTTGCAGATTTTTTTATTGATTCGAATGATTTTATATCACCTTATCTTTGTACGATATTTAATTATATATTTGACAACTGTGTATATCCAAATGCTTGGTTTAAAGGTAACATTGTTCCTATTCATAAAAAGGGAGATAAAAATAATCCGTCTAATTATAGAGGAATCACACTTGTTAATATTATGGGTAAAATCTTCTCACTTTTATTGAGAAATCGCATTAATGCTTGGTGCGAATCTGAAAACACATTTAATGAATCCCAATTTGGCTTCCGCGATGGACGTTCTACAGCTGATGCAATTTTCCTTTTACATTCTGTAATACAAAAAGTTTTGAGTAACAAAACAAGACTTTATAGTATTTTTATAGACTACCAAAGGGCATTTGATTCAGTGAATAGGGATGCATTATGGGTAAAATTGATTCAATCAGGCATCAGCTGCAAAATGACAAATATTATTAAATGTATTTACAATGAAGTTCAATCATGTGTGAAAATATCTAGTACAATGAAAATATCCGATTTCTTTGACGGTTCAATAGGATTAAAGCAAGGAGAACCGTTATCTCCCCTTTTATTCATTTTATTTATAAATGATATTGTTGATAATATAGATTTTGATACGATAACGGATAAAGATTTGGAATTATTGTCAATGTATATGATATTATTTGCTGATGACATAGTGTTGTTCACAACTGATCCTAAAAGTCTACAATCTCAAATTGATAATGTATATAGATATTCAGAAAAATGGGGTTTGAAAATCAATGTGACCAAAACAAAAACATGTGTATTTGAAAAACGAAAACAAACTAATTATTCAGATTTTTTCATAAATGGGGAAAAGGTTGAGCGAGTTGACAATTTCACATATTTAGGAATTAAGTTCACTTATAACGGTAATATGTCTACTGCTGTTAAAACTCTTACTGAACAAGCTTTAGGTGCATACCATAAATTATTATCATTATTTGACAAAGTTAAGTTAGATATTAAGACAAAGTTATCTTTGTTTGACACAATGGTAGCTCCAATTTTGCTGTATGGGTCCGAAGTATGGGGTGTTTATAACAACAAGGATATAGATAAATTGCATGTAAGGTTTTGTAAAAAGATACTTGGTATTAAACATCAGACACCTAATTACGCTGTATATGGTGAACTGGGAAGGTTCCCATTATCTATAATTAGTAAAATTAGATCTATCAAGTTTTGGTTGAAAATTATGAAAAATAACCAATCTTCTATCAACTTCATGTATTTGGATCTATGTGCTAATGTAAATAGCAATTCTTGGGCTTCCCGTTTGAACTCAATCATTGATCATCTCGGGTTTACGTATGTCCGTACAAATTTCAATCAAAATATTAACTACCTACCATTGATTAAGAACAGAATATATGATCAATTTATTCAGGACTGGAATGCTTCAATTCAATCGATGTCAAAATTGAATTACTATTGCAAATATAAAAATGATTTCGAATACGAAAGTTATCTTGACAAAATTGGTAATGATAAATTAAGAAAACAATTAACATGCTTTAGATTGAGTGATCATAAATTAGAAATTGAAGCAGGAAGAATGTTAGGTATTGATAGGGACAATAGATTATGTAAAGTATGCAATAGAAACGTTGTTGAATCTGAATACCACTTCTTAATGTGCTGTCCGATATACAATGACCTCAGAAAGAAATATTTACCGAAAACCTCATGGCCTTGTATTGAGAAATTTAATAATATACTGTCAACAAAAAATAAAAAAATTCAGATAAATATTGCAAAATTTATTTCAGAAGCATTTGAAGCAAGAACAAAAACTCTCGAAAATATTTAACTGTTTCCTGTGTTGCCTCATTTTGACTATGTATACACATTTATATCCTGTAACCATTGATTGATTCTCTTTTCTTTTCTTTTTGTTGTTGTTAAATTGCGTTCTGTATGTTTGTGTGTAGGGTCTTTGCCATATATATTGTAAATGGCCAAAGGCTATTAATTGCCGTATGCCAATAAATGTATGTATGTATTATGAACACTTGAATTAAGCACTATCAATTATGTATGTTTAATAGATCCATTTAGTGATTTGTTTGTCGCATAAGTACATGTACACTGTATTGTTTGGGGTAATTATCACTACGTGCAAATTACACATGTGAACTTTCTTACCTGTCAGCAAACAATTGAATATCGCTCTGTCCATGAAAGGTGTGAATTATTGTATTGTTCGACCTATCTATGGTGAACAATGAATGAAATGGTTTCTAGGGACCGCAAACCCTGTTCGAGTGTTCGACCTATCTCCGTTCGAGTGATCTACTGTTCGATAATATGAAATAAGAAGGGGTTTCGCCGGTACCTAAGAACCTGTTCGAGGTATCTACTGTGTTCGAGCCAAAACTGTTCGAGGTTTCGAAGATTTACTGTATATTGAAGGTCTTTTTTAAATTTGCTTAGTCGTAAACATGAGAAAATGCCTACATCCTGTTTGTACACATGTTCCCAAATATGTTTGGCAATTCCGGGAAACTTCTAAGAAAAGTTATAATGCAGTATTTTTTAGTATGTCTGTATGAAGGCATTAACGTGCCTTTTTCAATATTATTTCTTAGTGTGTTTTGATAAAAAAAAGACTATCTACCTTGAACCGTTTAATTGAAGCAAATCCAAATTTAAACAAATACCATGAATACACAACTACTTCCAGTCATGAATGTTAATTATCATCATAAACTTTTATTTACTAGTATTCATTATAGAAATTCTAGAATATTCCGATTCTTAGAATTTGCACCGCTAATTATGGGTATGTCTCGACATTATCGCCTATAAAACCTGACAAGCCATACACATAGTACGGTGTATTTTCAAAACGCCATACTTGGAAACTATGCAACATAGCTTCATTTCAAAAAAATGTATAGAGGCAAATAATTAAATAATGTTCTCGTGTAAAAAATTGAATTGTGATTTCTGTGCCAAATGGGCCATTTTTCTGCGCTCACAGCCAATTATTTTATGTCGGAGATGATAAACACATTTATTGTATTTCAGGGAGCATACATAAACCTGTTTGTAGTTTTAGTATATACTTTAGGAGGTTAACAGTTAATACAGTTTTATATAAGTGTGCTCCCTGATCACGTTCATTTTGGACATTAAAAAGGGTCAACTTCTGCCAAATCAGCATGAACGTTTTAATATCTACACTATTTCACAGAGTTTATGACGAAATGGCTTCTTATTCACTTGTGACAATGGTTTTTTACTGATGGCTGACTGGGAGTAGGTACAGGAGGGGCTGTCCTCTGGAAATTTGTTAAAATGTTGGTACTTGTATGATTTGGTTGTTCTGTATTTTTAACAAGATAATAAGTTCTAAAAATTTAGACCCCGAAATGCACCAGAAGCCACCATTGCATGTATATATTGTAAACAATTTACGGGGGAGATCCCCCGGACCTCCCTTAAAGGAGGGGGATAAACCCCTCCCGTATATACACTGACCCAAACTTTACATCGATTTCAAAAGTATATATTTTGTTGATAAATGTATATTCGGGGTTAATTGTTTTTTCATTGAAGCTTCAATGCAATATCAATGTGTTTATGTAATTTACTGGGAAAAAATCAGACAATGCATATTTTTTTATGAACAATTAAGTGGAGAGGGGTCGAAATGAAAATTCCAGAAATATGTAAATTATCACACAACATTTGGAGAAAAGAAAGTACTGACTGAGTGATTTTGTAAGAATCGTCAGTAACCAGTGTGACCGCCATTTTTACGAATGCATTGGAGAATACGTCGCCTCATTGAATTTACGTAAGGTTGTATGACTGCATTTGGAATACGTTGCCATTCTAACACAAGTACATTTCGGAGGTCATCTATGGTATGAACTTGATGCTCGGACCTGGCTCTCCGACCAAATTCGTCCCATACATGTTCTATTGGGTTCAAGTCTGGGGATACAGCGGGCCAAGGCAAGACGTTAACATTATTTTCAGCAAGGAATATTGTGTAGTTATACGCCTTGTGAGGCGTTGCATTGTCATGCTGGAAAGTGCCAGGTCCGTTATGTTGCATGAATGGTATCATTGTATTGTTTAAAACATTGATATAACCTTGAGCATTGAGATTTCCTTGGAAAATGACCAGATCAGCTTTCAGATTCCCCATTATCACACCCCAGTCCATAATACTGCCACCACCAAATCTGCTTCTCTCCTGAATACAACAATCTGCAAGTCTTTCATTTCTACGACGATAGATGCGTATTCTGGCATCTGCCTGGCTGACAGTAAACCGTATTCTGGCATCTGCCTGGCTGACAGTAAACCGTCACTCATTACGTTATTAGAACACTCATTAACAGTATGGGACGTCGTTGTGTAGCTGTAATTGAGACACGGGGTGGTCACACGAGATATTGACTTGCTCAGAAAATTTTATTTTGACCCCCATGTTGAATATGAAGTATAAAATACTGTAATTATTCAATAATGTCTGGTTAAATTGTTAACAACTGTTGGATATTAAATTAGCTATGTTGTTTTATGTAGTTCCGGTAGAAAATGCAGCCTCCCACGAATTTGATCATGTGACCTAGTTTTTGACCCCAGATGACCAAGTTTCAAACTGGACCTACAGCATATTTCCAGTCTCGGTCCAAAACCATGGATTCATACATAAGTATATCTTAACCAATGTTGCGCTTGAAGATAAACACACTGCATTTCATTACAGGACCGCTGATTTATTGCTTTATGACCTAGCATATTTTGATATTTGACCTTTTAACATGTCTGATTTAGCCAATGAGATATCGCAGTATATAGTATAACTGCTTTGTTGTACTAATTTTCATTGGTCGGTAAGGCACGTGACTTCTGAATTTATAATACAGAAGAACTTCGAAACCTCAAACAGTTTTGGCTCGAACACAGTAGATACCTCGAACAGGTTCTTAAGACCCGACAAAATCCCTTCTCATTTCATATTATCTAACAGTAGATCACTCGAACAGTGATAGGTCGAACTCTCGAACATGTTTGCGGTCCCTAGCTACCATTCCATTCATTTCCCCAATAAATAGGTCAAACAATACAGTACATATCAACTTTGATTTATCAGTTGATATTCTTTTGTTTGTTGACAAGTGAGATTGGCAACATATTTTATTGGCACGTCGTGCAAATTACTTGACTGTTGTACTATATACATGCACATTGTGCTAAGTACTTGACTGTTGTACTACATTGTATATATAATATACTTATGTACATATTTGACAAAAAATCGTTAAGTAAATCATTAAATACTTAATGAGCATTAGAAGGGAAATTTTAAACAACAGGGCAAACTTCATTGTCAAATCCGATGTCATGACTGGTATGAATTCGACCGGAAATTTATTTGATTTGAATCATTAATTGATGTATACATGTTCTTATTGTATGTCTACCATGAACGACAAGCTTGTCTTTACTGTTCTTCTAAAAACAGTACATTGTCTTTGTAATTTCGTGATGTAAATAAGAATAAACGAATTATTTAATTAAATTTGTTTATGTTTTTTTTCATTTCTTTTTTATTTATTATTATTATGGATTATATGACTATTGATCGAAGTGCATTCAATATGACAACACAAATAACACACGCCTGTCATGATTTCAGCACCTGTACATGCGACAGTCAGTTTGTACATACACATGATTACCATAGATACCTCGAACAATAGATTGCTCGAACTAATTGCTAGATTCCACGGCAGTTCGAGGTTTCGAAGTTCTACTGTAGACAGGTATTCTTCCGTTTTAGAAATAATTAAATGTGTATACAATATCATGGCCAAGCGTATCGAGGGAGTATTTTATGATCTTGGTAATCTGTTTGATTTCACGTCGAGAAATCTTTCAGAAGGTAGTGATTCGTTCCAGCATCGAGAATATGCATTAAATATATTGTGGTGACTTGAATGCTGAGTCACGGGATGACGTATATTAAAATACACAGGTTCCGCAGCACCGTCAGCTGTATGAATGGCTTCAAATAGCTGCGCATTTATAGGCATAGGAAATAAGTTGGCGTATATGGCCCTTAATATGCACTTCAGTACAAGAGCATGCGTTAGTTACCCATTCTTAGATATCTATAATTTGACATGACATCGTAATGTTGGTCACTTATGTATGATTTTTTCTACCATTGAACTTAAATTGTCTTAGTACATTTGTATTATGAACTAAAGCAGTGAAAGCTCACTACTCGGTAAACAATCACATAATCGTTATTTCCATATGTTTACTGTCATAGTTTTGCAAGCTAGTCTCTGATTGGACATGTGTGTACATACCGCATCGCCTGTCTAAAATAGAAATATCAGTTGTGCAAGAGGTATAAAGCGATGGGTGATTATGAAGTTTTCAAGATAAGTGCCCAATGGTAAGGGAGAGTATGTAATCCATAATCACAACATTTAAGACAGGTGCAACATATGGTCAGATACAAAGTAACAGATAAAAAGACGCACAACATACATAAAAGTCACGCCCATCCAGACGTAACTCCGCCTCTCACATCAACCTCCGCAAACCAATGCGCAATTAAAACTCATCTGAACTCCACAGAAACAGCTTATTATTTCACAAACCAGTTCAGCAGGTCACCTTTTCAACACTTCATTTTATTGAAACGTTTATGATATTATTTCGTTGGGTGAACTTAATATTATTTCGTTCGGTGAACTTTGGAATTACTTCGTCGCGTAGTAATTAGGATGTGGCAGTTTTTGACTTGTCACCGGCATTCAGTCTTGTTTGTGTTTTGCAAACGGGAACCAATTGATGTATGCCTCTCAAATCGCCACACTACTATAGACGGCATTTGAGTGATACCGTCCAAAACACTGATAATCATGTAAGCATAATGAGTGTCCTCCACATTTCTTAGTTCTGTTTCACATCATGATGCCACACTAGTCTGAAAACCAATGTTAAAGTTACTGTAATGACTTAAACAACTAACGACCATTTAAGTACATTAACATGGTTTTAGTCTAGAATTGTACCTGCCTTTATAAAAGTTTAGTCTATTCTGCTTCAGTCCATAGGAGTCTTACCACATAAATTTAGTCCAACACTAAGTCAGTAACGTATTGAAACAATGTATGTTCTCATTCTGGCATCATCAAATGGATGAAAACATATAAAAAATTGACTTAAAAAATGTTCTACGTAATTTTCAATTAAATCTTTCCATTTCAATCATCTTTAGTCAAATGTTAGTAGCTCTAAATGAACTCTATATTTCTTAAGTGTTAGAATATACTGAAAATAAGACTGTATATACCTTTGATGTCTTTTACTGTGATTGAATCAAATGGTGACTTGTCTCCACGAAGCTTTGCTTAAATGCCCCTGCAATTGGCCAAATCCTCATTCCGACATATAACCTCAGTTAGCCAGTATGTAAGAAAGTAACGTTCCTTACCACACTTTTTTCTTGCTGTGGATGTTGCCTTCAGTAATTTATTCCAATCCACCAGATCTCAAGTTTTCATTAGTTAAACCTAAAGTATTCAATAGAGTGGCATTAGTTTTACTTAAAAGCCAGAAGAAAATGACAAAAATCCATTCTAACACACAAACTTGTACCTGTTATATAAAAAATTATGGTCTGAATGTTACATGGTAAAATATATAAGCATTTATTTTTTTATGAATGCTGACTGTTAAGGTATCATAAATAATTAACATTTTCGCACACAATCATTGTTCCTGGCCAGACTCATCTGATCTGAGCAGTTTACCAGTACTTAAAGCGCATTAATTCCTGCAAGAAAGAGACATCAATTTTGCACCAAATAAGCCATGATCATAAATCCAGTATAATGCACATGCTCAAAGACATTGTGGCAGCTATCACAGGCGCATTTCTTTATATAAATCTTCAGATTGAAGCATTTATGTAGAATTCTAAGACTAAGTTGAAAGAACATAAAACAAGCATTCCACTTGAGCCAACTGAGCATGGTTTAGCAGCTTTGTGATAAAAATAGGAACTTTCGAAAACTGAGAGCTAAGACTAGACTTTCAAATGCAAGAACTTTACATGTTCATAATTATGTGTAGTTTAAATCATGCTACAGTAAAACCTCACCTAAATACCACCTTAATAATAAGACCAACTCAAAATTAAGACCACACATTTGAAGTCCATTTTCAATTTTTTGCTCTTTATTCAACCTCAATATTAAGACCAACCCAATAAGAAGACCATTTTCAAGAGTCCCAAGGGTGGTCGTATTACTGAGGTTTTACTGTAGTATGCATCACGTTAGTTATTTAACAAGCAACAAATAAAATGTATTAAGATCATTTATAAAAATCTATACTTTCAATGCAACACCTTAACAGGTTCATAATTATGTGTACATGTCGTTTAAATCATGTTAGTTTGCATCACGTTAGTAATTTAACTTAGCAACAAATAAAATGTATTAAGATCATTTATAAAAATCTAACCTAACACTTCGATTAATGATTACTTCCTTTTGTAAATGACAGGTTGAAACACAGATCCGTAAATCTTATTGATTATTTCAGCAGTACAGTGAATGAACTAATAACATTATTTTTAATTCTCAGTGTCAGTTCTATACACAGTGTATGTATTGCACTTAATGATGCATCATCAGGAAAATCAAAATGCATCGAGCAGACATCCTTAAAATAGCAAGTTCATGCTAAAATATACATAACAATAATAAACAGGTGCATATTCTAGAAATATTAACTAGATTTCAAAGGATTGAGCAATGTTAACATTTTGATATGAAAAGCAGTTTGCTCTATTAAATCAGTGTATCATTATAGTTTTACCCCATATTAACAGATTAACAAAAACTTGTTGTGTTGTGTCATAGACCAAAGTTAAACCCTAGGGCTACAACATAACAGGTTTAACCATGAATAAGTGAGAAATAAGTGTATAATTGTTTTTTAAACAATGGAAGTGTCAATCAATGCTTTTTCCTATTACTATTTAATTATGTATACACTTATTTAAATGTCTGCTTTGTAGAAAACGGAATGAAAACACGAAGTCATTTTAAAATAATCATAAAATAATAATGATTAGAGCTCCTTTTTAGCTGTAATCGATTAGATTATGATTAAAGTAATCAGAAAAATGCATGATTAATGATTAAGCCTGATTACTGGGAAATATTAATCGATTATTAATCATAATGATTATTTTTGATGATTACCCCATGTCTGCCACACATATCCCAAGAGGAAGGCTTATCAGCTTTGTTAAACTCAACTTGTGAGGTGCAATTGAAGGTGATTGGTCAGTTGGCCATTCAAGTCTTATCAGATCATAAGCAAATTGTCCTACAACTTTTATTACACTTGCCTTTTGGAACCTCAAGTGTTCTCTTACACATTTATTTATTCAACTTGCTGAAACTAAGTGGTTATTTATTTTAGAAATTTGTAGAAGGTTTCATACGATATACATATTGTGCCTGTTTTATCAATATTCGTACGAACGAGCGTTCGTAAGATACGAAGTGTTCGTAAGAATTGTCTTACGGAAATACTTACGACCGTTTTATCAACGCGGTCGTTATTATGACAGTGATCTTACGAATAAGAGTGTTCCTGCGCACAGTAAATCAGTACACGCTCTTCACGGGGAGGTCAAAATAGATGTATCTCGCGGGTGTCAGGACAATACGGACCAGGGGCATTACGGATCAGACACTTCAGACCATATTGAGGGACATAACGGGCCAAGCCTTTTTTTGTTTTAAAAAGACCTTCAATATGTTTAACCTTTAATGAATGTAGAAACTGATTGTTATATAATCATTATTCGTGTTTTTATGGTAAATTTGAGGTTAGATCGATACATATATTCGAATATCAACCAACATTTAACACCGAATGTATTTTGCATGGCGCACTGGAAAACTCCCTTGAATAAAAAGGAGCCCAAAATTATGAATTAAATACGTTTTCGGCATTGTAGCAACAGCACTGAATGAGCCCATTCAAATATTTTTTGCGTTAAGATGAGTCTGATACATTTTTAACACAGTGTATATGTTTGCATATCACTCGCACAAATATGTTGGTCTCTTAATTTATAACGTTTAAATTTTCAAGATTGCGTTATTTATAAAAAATGATTTCCTTATGACTCATCAATGTCTAAAGAAACAATGCATACATGCATTATATTGTGTTGCGTTTATGCATACATATTCTAGCCAACCTATTCAAAATACTGAAAAGAATCCCTTGTCAGTTTAAGGTTATAACAGGTAAAACTGCAATTATATCCACAAGTAGATTGAAACGTTTGCATTGAAATAAAATTAATTTAATTTGTAATATAAGTCGACTTATATTTATTTCTCAAAATTGGTATGAAATGCAAAAATAAATTAAAAATATTCAGGGACTCTATACATGTATATATTTTGGTATTTTATATGTCTCCCATTTAGAAAGTACAGTGACCGATTTTAAAACACAAAATCAAATGTTTCATGTAAAAATTAAGCTATTTACTTGGCAGAAATTGTAAAATTTCCATTTTCAATACACCATCAAAATTTCTTATAAGTATGAATTTAATATTTCACTATTTTTTACGTCTTGTAATACATTCATGAAAATCCAGGCATATTTTTCAACTAAGAGTATTGTCATCAGAAGTTTCTGTGAAAATATTTCTATTTAAGTATTAATTTTACACCTGTAATTCTAAAATACAGGCCATGCTTGAAAATGCACCTGTAAAAAAAAACTTTTACAGGTTCTAAAGACCAGTATTTTTTGAAAATACAGGTCTTTTACAGTCGTTTTACAGCTGTAATACAGGTCTTGATTTCGAAGGGGGTCATCATGAAGGGGCTTTTGTCAACCTGAGCAAAATCATGAAGGGGATAATGTCCTATGTTGAAGGGGCTATGGTCCGCATGTACAATAACATGAAGGTTCTTTTGTCCGCCTATGCAAATTTGACCTTAGGGGCTAATGTCCTTGGGGCTTATATCCTACATTCATAGCTATGTACAGAACTAATATGTACAGCAAAATAGTGAATGCAAAAATGGTCTGAGTGAATAAAAATATGTTTATTTTGTATAAAATAGTTTAAAAACATTTGCATTTTTTGGTCATACTAATAACATAACTGAAATCGTTTATTAAGCAGAAAAGAATGCTGATAGAAAAATAAGTGTCACTTAAACGTAGCAACTAAATAAGTATAAGTTTAAAAATATATTGCATTCTTCTAAGATATTTTTACAATATTACTTCAAATTGATAGTTTAAGGATAGAATCATTTCACAGAAGATGGGTATTAATGTTTTGAATTGTTTTGTGCAAAAAAGCGACTTTCTGAAAAAATGTCATTAAACCGTTTTCGCTTTCACCCCTTGAGATTTTTACAAGAATTTTTTTATACATGTAGGCCCATTTTTTTCATAAAGACAAACATTCCGATCAATTAAGTAACCTAGTTATTTTTACCCCAGATCTGGGTTGGACAGCTTTTGCCATAGGTGAAAAAAAACATGGAAAAAACGGTATACGGACAAAACCCCCTCCGGACAAAATCCCCTTAGCTTATTTTGCACAAGGCGGACAAAATCCCCTTCATGAAAAAAAAATTGAAACTGTAACCATCAAAAGTTACTACAGTGAAAATTACGCGACACTTGACTAATGCAAACACCAGCAATTAACGACTTGGTCAATCAAATGCAGTTTGTCGACTGGGATTAATTATCCAAATTCATTATAACTGTATAGTTATACAATACAATATAGAAGAGCTTGGTCAGGGAATACAAATTACTGCAGGCCCCCAGAATTATTTTGATGTCATTATTATGTGTGTTTATACTATACATGTATGCTTGTGTACATACTGCATGATAAAAAGCTTCAATCGAAGTAATATTGTCAGTCCTGATGACTTCGAGCCAGCGAATGTCTACTGTAAGACCAGGGACCAGACTATATGTAATTAACAGGTCAACATCATAAAAGCTTTATTTTCACAAACTATTTTACTTTCAAAGTTTTATTTTGCAGGGTCATTTGAAGACGATACCAGTTTCCAGCAAAGGGCCATAGATACTTTCATACTAGTAGAGGAAAAGTTACATGTACAACAATGCACCAAAAGTGCTCGGGAGAAAGCAGCCAAGGTAACAAATACAACAACAGGGGACGAGTATTATGCCGCCGCATGGATAAGTATGTATTCTCGACTGTGTCGTATAGATAAAAATTTGCTTACCCAAAATAAATACGAAAATAACTTTCCATTCCGTTTGAATAAAGAAGTAAGGTGTCTACGTAACAAGGAAAGGAACCCATCTCTGAGTGATGTATTTGTCAAAGTGAGAACTATTATTGATGACTCCTTGAACATTTTGGGCGTGGAAAGTCAACATAAGCTACTCAGGGGAATGAAGGCATGGGATTATTACAACCAAACTCAGTTTGTAGATGAAGCTTACGTTAGTACCACCTCAGATATAACCACGGCCCTTAGGTTTGCCAACGGGAAAGTACTATTGATAGCTCAACAAATGAATGGAGTGGCCATAGCCAAATACGCTCAAGACAGGTTCAGATGTCAAAAAGAGGTCTTAGGGAGAAGTGGGAAAATGTTCAAAATTGAAAACTATGTCAGAGATAACAATGAAATCAAGCAAATTGTCTTGGAGTTTAAACCAAACTGGGACAAACTTACATCCATAGGCTACCCAGAAGTTATAATATATGTAACAGAAGATATGTCAGGACAGAACAGGCAGTCAGTGATAGACCAGCAATGGCAAACAATGACAAGTTACTGTTCGGAACAAGATGAACCAAAATTTGAAGCATCCATTTCCCCGGGACTAATTAGTTGCAATGAAGCAAGCACTGCCCCGGGACTAATTGGTGGCACTGTTACTTTCATCATAACTGCAATGAACTTTATCTTGATATAAACGTAGCATTGTCACTTTTTTCTTAACTGTCATATCCACATTATCGGGTATGTCATTGCTTCTCGTGCCTAGCAGTCAGTGTTTCATAAACATTTGTATCCCAGAAGTTGAATATGTACAATGACGTTGTATTTTTTCATGTAAATATCTAAAAGCACAAATATGTCTTCATGTGATCCTACAGTTTTGGACATGTACAGACGAACAATTATGCAAAATGAAAATGTTTATTTTATATCATTTATTATTATATGATAATGTACTTTTCCCTCAAAGTCAATCAGACAGACTCCAATAGGCATTTTTTTCTGTTATTTACAATATATTCGTGCTTACAGTAATTTTTCTTGTTGTTGAATGAATAAAGTAAAGCTAGTAACTTTGACTCTGGGCTAGCAGAAATTACTGAGCGCTAGGGGTGAGACGATTAATCGATCCATCGATGCCATTAGTTATTATATCCTTACCATTAGTGCTAACAAGTGTGGCATTTGAAACATTTTAGTTATTCTTTATAATATCGTGTTACATCTGTATCGTCTCACCCCTACTGAGCGCTAGCCTGAATGGGCAAGTGCTTAATTTTCGTGAATATACTTGTCTTGAAAATTGAGACAACATAAAATCCACCCATGATTTTAACAAATTGTATAGATATATAGTTATACTTTTTATGAACTAGTGCTATAGCTCAGGCTAGTAAGAAAATGTTAGGCTAGTGGTTTGGCTGAGCAACTTGCCCAAATGGGTAGTAGTCTGAAAACATTATCAAAAGTCATTACTAAAATGTCATTTATATGCTTGCAGTTCATGATTTCATACATTTTCTCTTCTAGTTGTCTTTTACATGCTTATGTATTGCTTTGTCCATCTTGTGTTTCTTTCCAAAATAAAAAAAATATGAATTATCTTCAGTTATTTATTTTTCAACAGGTACAACAAAGTTTTAAAAGTAGCCTTTTGACAGCGCACCAGCTTCCATTTATGAGTGTGAAGTTGGCAGTAATAGCAGTAACAGCAGTAACAGCAGTACTACTGCTCTTACTGCTACTACTTCCAGCAGTAACAGCAGTATTACTGCTATTACTGATACTACTTCCAGCAGTAACAGCAGTATTACTGCTGGAAGAGGTAGAAGTATTACTGTTGTATATCAATAATACTAACAGTAATAAGCATCAAAGCAGATAATATTGGTAGCAGTAAGAGAATTTATATGAAATGAAAACGTCGAAGCGAGGGTATTAGGAATGTTCTACTGCTGAGTATTACGCATCGCGATATGATTAATAAGTGTTTGAGTTCAAGTTAACAAGATATTTGCTTAAACAAATATATGTTTTTTATCCCGACGGAATTTGAATACGCCGACGGCAGGCAGTCCAAATATGGTCATTTTCTCCAATTTTACATCCTTGTTACTGCTGTATTTTACGGTACGAACGTAACATCAATCCAAATATTAAAGGGTATACCAATTATGCCGACATTTCAATGTTCTCTTTAATGCAAAAATCGTTCACGGCACAGAAATATTCCGCCGACAGCGAGATTTCAAAGTTTCGACAAATTCCGAAAATTTGAAAATTACACGAAATGAAAACATCGCAGAGGGGGTGATAGAAATGTTCTACTGCTGAATATCATATATCGTCAGATCATTAATAAGTGTGTGAGTTCAAGTTGGCATGATGTTAGCAAGAAGAAATTTATGTGTTGTTATCCCGACGGAATTTGAATACGCCGACGACAGGCAGTCAAATATTGTCAAAAAAATCATTTTTTCAATTTTACATCCTTGCTACTGCTATATTTTACAGCATGCAAACAACGTCATTCCGGAAATTGAGCATATTGCCGCTTAGGCGGTGGTTAAACGTTCACTTTGATACCAATAACATCCACGGCTTAGACCTATTCCGTCGACAGCGCGATTTCAAAGTAGCGACAATGTTCCAGTTTCAGAAATTTATATAAAAACGTCGAAGAGGGGGAGATAGGAATGTTCTACTGCTGAGTATATCGTATCGGGAGATGATTAATAAGTGTGTGAATTCAATTTAACAAGATGATTGCAAAAACAAATATATGTTTTTTTATCACGACGGAATTTGAATACGCCGACGACAGGTAGTCAAATATTGTCAAAAAAATCTTTTTTTTAAATTTTACATCCTTGCTACTGCTGTATTTTACAGCATGCAAATAACATCAATCCGAAAAATTGAGCATATTGCCTGTTAGGCGGTATTTATACGTTCACTTTTATACCAATGACATCCATGGTTTAGACCTATTCCGTCGACAGCGCGATTTCAAAGTAGCGACAACGTTCGAATATTAAGAAATTTATATGAAATGAAAACATCGAAGCGAGGGTATTAGGAATGTTCTACTGCTGAGTATAACGCATCGCAATATGATTAATAAGTGTTTGAGTTCAAGTTAACAAGATATTCGCTTAAACAAATACATGTTTTTTTATCCCGGCGGAATTTGAATACGCCGACGGCAGGCAGTCAAAATATGGTCATTTTCTCCAATTTTACATCCTTGTTACTGCTGTATTTTACGGTACGAACGTAACAACAATCTAAGTAATACAGTGTATATCCAGTAAGCCGACATTTTAAAGTTCCCTTAAATGCAAATCACATCCACGGCACAGAAATATTCCGCCGACAGCGAGATTTCAAAGTTGCGACAAATTCGGAATATTTGAAAATTGCAAGAAATGAAAACACCGCAGAGGGGGTGATAGAAATGTTCTACTGCTGAATATCATATATCGTCAGATCATTAATAAGTGTGTGATTTCAAGTTGACATGATGTTAGCAAAAAGAACAGTATGTTTTGTTATCCCGACGGAATTTGTATATGCCGACGGCAAGCAGTCAAATATTGTCAAAAAAATCATTTTTTGCAATTTTACATCCTTGTTACTGCTGTATTTTACAGCATGCAAATAGCATCAATCCGAAAAATTGAGCATATTGCCTGTTAGGCGGTGTTTAAACGTTCACTTTTATACCAATGACATCCATGGTTTAGACCTATTCCGCCGACAGCGCGATTTCAAAGTAGCGACAACGTTCAAATTTTCAGAAAGTTATTTGAAATGAAAACGTCGAAGAGGGTGTATAAAGAATGTTCTACCGCTGAGTATAACGCATCGCGAGATGATTAATGAGTGTGTGAGTTAAAGTTAACAAGATATTTGCAAAAACAAATATATGTTGTTTTATCCCGACGGAATTTGATTACGCCGACGGCAGGCAGTCAAATATTTCCCCATCAGTCCGCTGTCTGCTTTGATTTATAATACACGCATACATTTCTATGATGTATTGTATATGTACGAGTATTCCATTTGAACACCATAAAACCCGGTGTAATAAATGTTCTACTGCTGGTTATGAGAACTCATCAGACTCTCAGTTTGAATTAAGTTTATTTGTTTAGGGATGACCAGTCTTGTGTTTTATTTATGTTCCCGACGGTATGAGAATGCATCATACCGTCTCAAAATATAGCTAAAACGTTCAACAAGTTTACGTCCTTTCTACTACTTTGCATGTACTTGCACTGAACCATTAATGCTGTTAAATGGAATACATAATTATTATATTTCTAGTCATTCATGTTAGAATAAACTGTGATAGTGTCATGCCAGGACAGTGAAATGTTAGTGACAAGTTCATGGTATGAGAAACACATCTTGTTTTTTTTAAATTTCGATATCTAAATTGCAATACACGGTCGCACAACTTTAAACCCAGCTGTACACGGGGCTCGAACTCACGAGCTTCGGTCAGGAGTTCAGGCGCTGAACCCTTTAACCACTACACCACAATGCTTTATTATATGCATCCAAACTACTTCCTATTTATGATCTAGTTGAAATATTAGGACGTAAGTATATATAAATTACAGTTAACAAATTATGTCATTCAGACCAAAAAACCGTGCTGGGAAAAAAGTATTGTACTCACAAACATGACCTACACAAATTCCAAATAATTATAATCCAAAAATGAATGAAGACACAAAACAATGCTTCTATAACTATGGATAAATTTCAACACTGCTTTCACACATATATTTTAAATAAACACTTATTTAACATACACAAACACATGATTGGTGTGTCAAGGCAAGAAGGCCCGGCGCGATCCTGCTCTGTCCCATAGTATTTCAACACCTTCCCTCGGCGCGATCCCGCTCTGCTATAAAGTATCCCAACACATTTCCCCAGCTCCATCCCGCTCTGTCCTATAATATCCAAACAACTTTCCCCGGCTCGATCCCGTTCCCCGGCTCGATCACGCTATAACCTATAGTATCCAAACAAATTCCCCAGGTTCGATCACGCTCTGCCATATAGTATCCCAACACTCTCCTCCGGGTCAACCCCACTCTGTCCTATAGTATCCCAACACTCTCCTCCGGCTCAACCCAACTGTCCTATAGTATCTCAATACTCTCCTCCGGCTCAATCCCACTCTGTCCTATAGTATCTCAACACTCTCCTCCGGCTCAACCCCACTCTGAACTATAGTATCACAACCCTTTCCTCCGGCTCAATTAAGCTCTGTCCTATAGTATCCCAACACTCTCCTCCGGCTCAATCCAGCTCTGTTCTTTAGCATCCCAACACTCTCCTCCGACTAACATTTAATTAGAATCCAATGTATGAGGCTAATTCCTATTTGAAATATGTGTGCAGATCAAACGATACTAATGAAATATTTTCTTAATGTACTTCAGTGTTTTTTTTCTTCCTTTAAAACAATGATTTTGGTAGTATTTTTATTTCAATGAATTTTGTAAAATTAAAAAGTTATCATGTCTTTAAAATGAGCAGAACATTCATTTCTCTATCATATGGAAGGTGTAATCTGATCCCTATGTTCTGACCACAAGACTGACCAGCGCAGAGAGATTAATGGGCACTGCTGATAGAAATAAGTGATATCAATTACAAGCATAATAAACACTAAGCTGTGAAGAGAGGCTTTGAAAACTGGGGAAAATCCAGAAAGCTGGTATAAACTGTAGGACTGCACAGTCCAAATTTTACACTGTCCAAATGGTCCCTTAACACTATCCAAACAATGGTCCGCGGTCTAAATTGTCTGTATTCCGGAAAATAATAACTTTGAAAAACTGACATATTGGCAATACATTGTACAAGTATTTTTGTGTTGATGGTACGCGCGCGTAGTATACATAACGGATTGAAGGAAATAAATGAATTAAGACAGAAAAGCAACTGTACGATCAATATAATATTAACACATCAACATTTTTGCGATATAAGAGACTTATTTGCTATGAATGTCAGTAATAGAACACATAAAAAATGAAAAATAATATCATATAATGCTTCCGACATCGTATTCGATTTCCTTAACTGGAAATGAGACACTCAACAATGATCTGGCTATACTTTATATAATTAGCGGAGCCACCCGGTCGATGTTTTCATTTTGTGTAATTGAAAACTGATATATCTCGCAACTTCAAAAACCCGCTAT
The DNA here is from genome assembly GCA_032209605.1 of Mactromeris polynyma. Taxonomy (NCBI): domain Eukaryota; kingdom Metazoa; phylum Mollusca; class Bivalvia; order Venerida; family Mactridae; genus Mactromeris; species Mactromeris polynyma. The sequence continues at coordinate 15,771,176 of JASFXZ010000013.1, forward strand.
CGGCGGAATAAATCTATGCCGTGGATGTTACTTGCATGATTCAGCAGAGACAAGGATGGATGTAAAATTGGAGAAAATGACCATATTTTGACGGCCTGTGGTCGGCGTTTTCAAATTCCGTCGAGTTAACAAAACATCTGTTTGTTTTCGCAAAAATCTTGTTAACTTGAATGTACACACTTATTAATCATCTCCCGATACGATATATTCAGCAGTAGAGCATTCCTATCACCCCCTCTGCGATGTTTTCATTTCGTGTTATTTTCAAATTTTCGTTGCCGCTACTTTGAAATTTGAGAAAATGACCATATTTTGGCTTCCTGCCGCCGGCGTATTTAAATTCCGTCGCGATAACAAAACATATATTTGCTTTTGCAAACATCTTGTTAATTTGAATTCACACATTTATTAATCATCTCGCCATACAATATATTCAGCAGTAGAACATTCCTATCACCCCCTCTTCGACGTTTTTATATACATTTCTGAAAACTCGATCGTTGTCGCTACTTTGAAATCGCGCTGTCGGCGGAATAGGTCTAAACCGTGGATGTTATTGGTATAAAAGTGAACGTTTGAACTCCGCCTAACAGTCAATATGCTCATTGTTCGGATTGATGTTATGTGCATGCTGTAAAATACAGCAGTAGCAAGGATGTAAAATTGAAAAAAATGAAATTTTTGACAATATTTGACTACTTGCCGTCGGCGTATTCAAATTCCGTCGGGATAACAAACATACATTTCTTTTTACCAACATCATGTCAACTTGAAATCACACACTTATAAATGATCTGACGATACATTATATGCAGCAGTAGAACATTTCTATCCCCCCTCTGCGGTGTTTTCATTTCTTGCAATTTTCAAATATTCCGAATTTGTCGCAACTTTGAAATCTCGCTGTCGGCGGAATATTTCTGTGCCGTGGATGTGATTTGCATTTAAGAGAACTTTGAAATGTCGGCAAACTGGATATACACTGTATTATTTAGATTGTTGTTACGTTCGGGCCGTAAAATACAGCAGTAACAAGGATGTAAATTGGAGAAAATGACCATATTTTGACTGCCTGCCGTCGGCGTATTCAATGTCCGTCGGGATAACCAAACATATGTTTGTTTTCGCAAACATCTTGTTAACTTGATTTCACACACTCATTAATAATTTCGCGATACGTTATACTCGACAGTAGAACATTCCTATCACCCCCTCTTCGACGTTTTCATTTCATATACATTTCTGAAAACTCGAACGTTGTCGCTACTTTGAAATCGCACTGTCGGCGGAATGGATCTAAACCGTGGATGTTATTGGTATAAAAGTGAACGTTTGAACACCGCCTAACTGGCAATATGCTCATTTTTCGGATTGATGTTATGTGCATGCTGTAAAATACAGCAGTAGCAAGGATGTAAAATTTAAAAAAATGATTTTTTTGACAATATTTGACTACTTGCCGTCGGCGTATATAAATTCCGTCGGGATAACAAAACATACATTTCTTTTTGCCAACATCATGTCAACTTGAAATCACACACTTATAAATGATCTGACGATACATTATATACAGCAGTAGAACATTTCTATCACCCCCTCTGCGGTGTTTTCATTTCTTGCAATTTTCAAATATTCCGAATTTGTCGCAACTTTGAAATCTCGCTGTCGGCGGAACATTTCTGTGCCGTGGATGTGATTTGCATTAAAGAGCACTTTGAAATGTCGGCAAACAGGATCTACACTGTATTATTTAGATTGTTGTTACGTTCGTGCCGTAAAATACAGCAGTAACAAGGATGTAAAATTGGAGAAAATGACCATATTTTGGCTTCCTGCCGTCGGCGTATTCAAATTCCGTCGCGATAACAAAACATATATTTGCTATCGCAAACATCTTGTTAACTTGAATTCACACATTTATTAATCATCTCGCCATACATTATATTCAGCAGTAGAACATTCCTATCACCCCCTCTTCGACGTTTTTATATACATTTCTGAAAACTCGATCGTTGTCGCTACTTTGAAATCGCGCTGTCGGCGGAATAGGTCTAAACCGTGGATGTAATTGGTATAAAAGTGAACGTTTGAACACCGCCTAACAGTCAATATGCTCATTGTTCGGATTGATGTTATGTGCATGCTGTAAAATACAGCAGTAGCAAGGATGTAAAATTGAAAAAAATGAAATTTTTGACAATATTTGACTACCTGCCGTCGGCGTATTCAAATTCCGTCGGGATAACAAACATACATTTCTTTTTACCAACATCATGTCAACTTGAAATCACACACTTATAAATGATCTGACGATACATTATATGCAGCAGTAGAACATTTCTATCCCCCCTCTGCGGTGTTTTCATTTCTTGCAATTTTCAAATATTCCGAATTTGTCGCAACTTTGAAATCTCGCTGTCGGCGGAATATTTCTGTGCCGTGGATGTGATTTGCATTTAAGAGAACTTTGAAATGTCGGCAAACTGGATATACACTGTATTATTTAGATTGTTGTTACGTTCGGGCCGTAAAATACAGCAGTAACAAGGATGTAAAATTGGAGAAAATGACCATAGTTTGACTGCCTGCCGTCGGCATATTCAATGTCCTTCGGGATAACCAAACATGTTTGTTTTCGCAAACATCTTGTTAACTTGATTTCACACACTCATGAATAATTTCACGATACGTTATACTCGACAGTAGAACATTCCTATCACCCCCTCTTCGACGTTTTCATTTCATATACATTTCTGAAAACTCGAACGTTGTGGCTACTTTGAAATCGCGCTGTCGGCGGAATGGATCTAAACCGTGGATGTTATTGGTATAAAAGTGAACGTTTGAACAGGCAATATGCTCATTTTTTTGTGAAAGGAAACCCAATGTTGTCCACAATGTATTAGACAAAGTTTCAAATATCAAAAAGCAAGGTATAGATACACCAGAAACTAATGTTGGTGATCTTAGTCAAGAGGAAAATGTTGATCGGGATAAAACTTCGAAAGATAAAGAATATATTATTGGTTAAGAAATGGTTATTGCTGGTGAGACGGATACTGAATTTGTAATTGCTGGTGAAACTGAAGATGAAATATTGATTATGGAAGATAATGGGAATGTGGAAGATGCTAGTGATTCACCTGAACCGGAAGATGTTGCAAAACGTCTAAGGATGGAATAGAAGCAGCTGTTCCTGATTCAGGCGGTCAGTTTAAGGAAATGGTAAATACGAAAGATGATGACCCAAAACGTCACGGACAGTTTAATATGGTGGTTGATAATAAGTATGAAATTGATAAAGGGCAGTTTGGATTTGCTCTGAATTCAGAAATGCTAGAAATAAATGCCTCTGATCCACATGCAAATCAGAATATAGAAGTTAAAATGAAAGGAGGGGAATGTTACGGAAATGGTGACAGTGATTCCTCTGAGGAAGATACTGGATACTGTAAATACTGTGAAGTAGGCTTCACTTCCATCAAGGTAAAATCACAGAATGTGATCAATTCTTGCAACAGATCTAAACATTTTCTGCTTCCTGTTACACTACCATCCATAAAAATTAACCCTCACCGAAGTGTTTTATGGACAAACAATTCTAAAAATCGAACATATTGATCTCTTTAATACATTTAATCTAGTTGAACCCTTGTCCCCAAACAAAGATAACATACCCTTTATCCAGTTGAACATATGACTTTGGCCCATGTCTCATTAAACATAGACAATGATACTTTTATACAGTGAACATGTCGTCCCTAAATTCCACCAGTTGTCTCTGTCCTCTTATTAATAGCTTCAACCGATATCTGTCCCTTTACAAATTTATGGGGAAAACTCTGGGATGCCCAGTTTTGATTTTGCACTCAATTTGTTTAAGTCTGTGTCTGACTATGCTTGAGAATGCTTCACAAATACAGATAAAGAGTGAAAACTCAACTGAGTAAAAACTGAGTTTGGAGGAATACTCAATTAAAATTGTGAATACCAGGCCTGGACCTTTCAACTTCACCATCTCTGAAAAAGGCGCGAGTACAAGCCCCGATCTCCCGAAGCATCTCAACTTTAGCTAAATCTCAGCTCAAATATTGTCTTAAATCGTTGAGATTTTCCTCATCTGAGACTGGACTCAAAATCAGTATAATAAAAAGATGAGTCAAAAATATTTAAGAGATTCAAATGAGATTTGTCTCGACCTCAGTCTCTATTTGAGCAAAATCTCATATTGAGCTGAGATTTCTATTTGAGATGCTTTGAGAGATCGGGGCCTGGTTAGTAACCTAGGATGCAGTCATTGTGAGTTATTAATATAAATTGTAAACTTATTTTATTATGAATAGAAAAAAATACACGTAAGGTTAAATGTATTGTACATATTTGTTTCTTGTTCTAGGCATATCAGACTCATATAAGAGCATTGAGACATACAACGTTGGTGATGGAAGCCAAGGCCAAAAAGGGAAATAAACATTTTCAAAAGGAAAAGGTAGATGCCTCAGCATTAGGTACGTACCAACTTGATGAAGATTATTGTTACATCAAATATGTTATTTCAATTTAAAGTCATGTTTTTCTTTTTTGCACTGGGGCTTCAGGGCACTAGATTTGTTTTCCAAATACACTATCCCGGACTTGGGTACATGTTAAATTGTATTGTAAATGTATTGCATCGAGTCCAGGCTTCTGAAACAGACTTGTCCTGGATTAACTCCATGTTGCCGAGCGTTCGGACAATCTTGATAACAAATGCAAGCGCCTGGAGGGGCTTGATGAAAAGTCATGTTTACTTTTTGCACTGGGGCTTCAGGGCTCCAGAATTGTTTTCCAAATACACTTGTCCCGGACTTGTGTACATGCTAAATTTGACTAGTCCGACACGGGACTTTAGTGGGTGTCATTTAATATAGCATCGAGTCCAGGCTTCTGATTAACATGGATTAACTTCAACTCAACTCAACTCATGGTAACCCGAATCAGCAATTAGACTTGTCCAGGACATCGGGCAAGTGGATTTCTAGAGCCCTGAGCTTTAAGTCACATACGTAGAACTAGCTAGCTTCTGTAAGTGAACTAGATAGCTTGCTTACTTTCAATTCTACATTTAGAGCGTGAGTTCAGCCTGTAGCGATGACGGGCAAGTGATTTGAAGTTGACTGTTACAACCCATTAACCACGGAGGCCTCTCAAAGATGGTCTTATGTTTTTACATGAGGCTTTACTGTACATGACATTCTGATCTAATCCACAGTGGCAAAAATTCCTAAACCGATGGAATTACAAGAAGAGATGGAAGGCACAGTGGACTCGGACAATGAAATGAGTGAGAAAGATAGAAAACAACTAGAGAACAAAGATCTCAATCCAAACGATATCGGCAAAATTCCCCTTGGTGACAGTTTATACTGTGCGGTAAGGTGTTATATAGGTTGCTTTATCTGATTCATGTTTCTGACTTGAACATCATTATGCCACCCACCCTAAAGGGCAGGGGTTCCATCTGACCCTGGAGTAGACCCTATGACCCTGGAATTTCCAAAAAGCCACATGTTTGACCCTCAGGATCTGACTGAAGGGTCAATTATTCTCTAAATATAGAATTTAGCTATAAAATGGTATAATTGGATCAAACTGACCCTTGAAATTCATCACCTAGTGGAACCCCTGAAAGGGAGGTAAACAATGAGAATCACAAAGCATGTCTGTCTGCAATGTATGAAGGGTTCTAAGGCTCTTCCTTTGGCCTTGACTTTGGCATTTAGGACATGTGACACCTCCTCATCTTGCTTCATGAACAGACTCTAAACTTAATCATCAGATTAGTTGGTTCTCAGTTTTATAAATCCAGCATCTGATTGGTTGGTTCTTAGCATAGTTTTAAAGCTAACCAATGGTAAGGCTGCATTCTGTAACTGATCTCTAAAATCAGTTTAATAATCTCAGACTCTGATTGGTTGGTCTTAAGCATTGTTTTGAAACTGACCAATGCTAAGGTTGCATTCTGTAGCTGATCTCCATACTCAGATTAAATTTTCATAAACTCATAAGCTACTTTTCTAGTATTCAGATACTAGTATACTGATATAAATATATATATAAATGCACTAATTCTAGGGCTGTCCTTGATGCGAATGTTTGCATATCGACGATATGTCGAATGGCAAATATTTAAATTCCTTTAATAGACTATTAACTTCTATACATAGTTCTCACAGCTACAATATTTACCTCCCTTGTTCTGAATTGTCGGCCTTTTTGATAGGCAAATTTCCTTTCAGTTTATGGGGAATATAATGTAAACGATGATAAACTAATCCGATATATAAAAAATAACTTATTCATTATGAGCATGTGGGCATTTGGCTCAGTAAGTTGAAGAAAAAGTGGTTGTCACATGGAAATTCTCTTGGTATTTTCTCAATTATCACATATTTGGAAATTACTCATATAAGGGCTTATCAGTTTTGCCTATCAAAATGGCCGACAGTTAAGAACAAGGGAGGTAAATATTGTAGATGTGGGAACTATGTATTTTCTGAATGATTATGTTTGTATGCCCTACATAATTAAATGTTCAACTTGTATTTTTATGGTAACAAGATACCATTTTAGTAATATATCCATATTTAACCTATATTAATACATTTGCTTTTGTCAAGAAATATAATAAATATATCATAACTGATTGAAAATGGTATAAAAATAAGTGAACAAATTATCACTAAGTTTGGCTCAAAATTGTGTGTTCTGTCTTAAAAAATACGAATTCCTAGGTCCAAAAATTGCAAAAACTCATATCTGGGAAAAGCATGAAAATTATATAATTTATTCTCCACTATTAAAATGGTGTAATAATTTCAACCAAGCTGGGAACACACCACTAAATATTGTTATTGAACCGAGAGAGTTGTCTCCCTTATAATTACTATGGTTATGGTAATGTCATATGATTTAATCTGATGTTTAGTCGTTTTTGTTAACTTTAGAACAGTTGTAAACAAACTGTCAGATGGTCATCCTATGGTCATCCTATGGTCATCCTATGGTCATCCTATGTCATCCTATGTTCATCCTATGGTCATCCTATGAAAACATGTTTGCAAAATATCGACCAATGGACATTGTGTACTCAGTAATGTTATTCTCAAATAAATTCGAATCCACCGTAATTATTTTTAAAATGTCAAGTATTGATATCACTATTAATGCATGCCAGTATGTCTGTTAGGTAAAGTAAAACATTACATGTAAAATATTTCACAGTTTGAGGAGAAAGAAAAATACAATAACTATCAGATAAAACTAAAAATCATTAAGTATATCAAATTTGTAACCATGTTAACCTGAATAATGACGAAAAAATTGTCAAATTATTAATATACATGTACATAATTATAGTAATAATTTGATGATAGCCAATATAACACTTTGATAATTTAGATTATTATTATGTTAATATCATTGTTATAAGATACATTTGTATAAATATAAGCTCCAAAAATACCAAACTTTAATATGCATATACGTTGCCATCCCATTAAAATTCTACCGATGCGTCTGTCTATACGTACGTCTATGTACGTCTGTTAGCCCTAGTCTGTCTATACGTACGTCTATGTACGTCTGTTAGCCCTAGTCTGTCTATACGTACGTCTATGTACGTCTGTTAGCCCTAGTCTGTCTATACGTACGTCTATGTACGTCTGTTAGCCATAGTCTGTCTATACGTACGTCTATGTACGTCTGTTAGCCCTAGTCTGTCTATACGTACGTCTATGTACGTCTGTTAGCCATAGTCTGTCTATATGTACGTCTATGTACGTCTGTTAGCCCTAGTCTGTCTATACGTACGTCTATGTACGTCTGTTAGCCATAGTCTGTCTATACGTACGTCTATGTACGTCTGTTAGCCCTAGTCGTGCTCGAAGGTCCATGTTTATGAAACAGTTTAAAATTGTTCTTTTTAAAAGTTTCATGTAAGCATGGACTGTAAGAAACACTGACCGTGTTACGGCTTTATGAAATCTCCGCAATTCTTTGTTATATTGTGAATATCAGAACTGTGCATTCACAATGTATGAACATGGTTCCACAGTTCTGGAAAGTGAGCACCAGATTTAGGTATTGGGGCATAACAAAATATTATATATATAAATAGTCGCACCAGATTTGATTACATTGGAACCCCTCCAAACTGGAACTCTTGAAAATCGGAACAAGTTCCTTGGTCCCGAATTTCATTCATTTTTCAATTCAAAGATCTCCCTGCGTACCGGAACCCCTATACTCCAGAAATCAAACACATGTTGAGAATTGTTTCAATATAATACAGAGTAAAATGAATACCGGAGATGACCTAATACGAAAGGTGATGAACAAATCTTAACACCTTTACAAACTATCAACTTGCAATCGCTTGTCATAATTTGTTTACATCTTACCGGTGACGCTGTGAAATACACAAAGGTGTGATAATCACTGTCAGTCTCGGGTGGCAAAAAGAATCTTGTGTATCTTATTTTACTCAAGTTTTGTAGTGAATTTGTTGATTTGAATTTTTAACAACAGACAAGAACTTTATTAAATGACTTTTTGGTAGGGGTAGTTATTCTACTGAAGAACTTTTTAGGGGTCTGATTGGTGAATTCTTTCAGCAGCATATCTATAGTAGGTATGACCATAAAAATGATTTAAAAAGATAATTACCTACCTACCTAAATTTTGCCTAAGGTTTGTCCAATCAGATGCTTGCATTTTGAAACTGCTCCGATTTGTCCAATCAGACGCTTGCATTTTGAAACTGCTCTGATTTGTCCAATCAGATGCTTGCATTTTGAAACTGCTCTGATTTGTCTAATCAGATGCTTGCAGTTTGAAACTGATCTGATTTGTCTAATCAGATGCTTGCATTTTGAAACTGACCTGAGATGTCTAATCAGATGCTTGCATTTTGAAACTGACCTGAGATGTCTAATCAGATGCTTGCATTTTGAAACTGATCTGATTTGTCCAATCAGATGCTTGCGTTTTGAAAATATTTTCTAAACTGAGTCCTTAAAGTGTAAAAAGTCGAGTCAATATATTGTGGCATGACAGTGAGATAAATCATGTGAGATTTATTCACCAGAACTAAATCCTTCTTCCATTGGGAGATACATATTGGTATCAGAATGGTTTGCATGTGCAAATTAATTATTATATCATTATATTTGTGTATGTGTATTTATAGTAGAACCTCCACAAGAAGACCACATTTGGGACCTTTGGAGAGAGAGTGCTCTTTTTATTTAGATGGTCTTAATATTGAGATTTAATAAAGGTCAAAAACTGAACATGGATATGTACAGATGTAGAATTATTACATACCGACTGTTTTCACACTTTTTGTAGCGTAGTGAGGTTTTCCTTAAACCAGTTGATGGAATAATTATTCATTATTTCATAAGAAACACAACATTTAAGTGTCAGCAAATGTTGTAGTTGTCATAATATAGGTATTGATGAACTAACGACCTACAGCTGAAGTTGTTATAATGTTCATTTAGTCCTATGTTTCTTCATATACATATTGTTAGTGTAAGTCCAGTAGTCTGCCTATCGACTGGATAATGTTTTTATCAATTAGATAATATGTAAAAAATATTTTTTTAACTAGATATTTTTTGCCTCTGGGTTTTTGCCTCTGATTATGAGATGGAAGGGAAATAATTCGTAAAAACAAATAGTTACATGAGTTGTCTCCCGTGAAAAATAATGAACCTAATTTATAACTTTCTAGCACTGTCATCTGTTATATGTACAATGTGTATGAAAGTTTGTTATTCGAATGTACATAAACATATAAAAGTATATGGCCCATATTGTTCAGCAGTGTATGATGTTTTACATTCTGTGTGTCTGACAGACATTGTTGTTCATGTGACGAGTGGAGTTGACTTCACTTCTCACTTGAAGTACATGTTGTGATCTTTTCTCTGTGAGTGGAGTTACAATAGCTCCACTCGTAACTTGAAGTTCATGTTGTGATATTGTCTGTGTGAGTGGAGAAACGCTATCTCCACTCCTAACTTGAAGTTCATGTTGTGATCTTGTCTGTGTGAGTGGAGAAAAGTTGACTCCACTCGTCATTGAAGTTCATGTTGTAAATTTAACATTAATGTATGGCGAATGTTTTCAGTTCATATTAAGAACAAAAACCCGTCTGAGACTGTGATACTAGAGACTACAGAACGGGAATCCAAGTTGAAGGATATTCTTGCTCCTGTGACCACAGCTATAATTGGTCAGTTTCATACGTGATTACTGTATATGTGCTAAAGTTGGTGATCTGGCCTTGATTGCATATTCCACGAATTTAACCAAGTTATTAGACAGTGAAAAAGTATTGATATCACTATTAATGCATGCCAGTATGTCTGTTAGGTAAAGTAAAACATTACATGTAAAATATTTCACAGTTTGAGGAGAAAGAAAAATACAATAACTATCAGATAAAACTAAAAATCATTAAGTATATCAAATTTGTAACCATGTTAACCTGAATAATGACGAAAAAATTGTCAAATTATTAATATACATGTACATAATTATAGTAATAATTTGATGATAGCCAATATAACACTTTGATAATTTAGATTATTATTATGTTAATATCATTGTTATAAGATACATTTGTATAAATATAAGCTCCAAAAATACCAAACTTTAATATGCATATACGTTGCCATCCCATTAAAATTCTACCGATGCGTCTGTCTATACGTACGTCTATGTACGTCTGTTAGCCCTAGTCTGTCTATACGTACGTCTATGTACGTCTGTTAGCCCTAGTCTGTCTATACGTACGTCTATGTACGTCTGTTAGCCCTAGTCTGTCTATACGTACGTCTATGTACGTCTGTTAGCCATAGTCTGTCTATACGTACGTCTATGTACGTCTGTTAGCCCTAGTCTGTCTATACGTACGTCTATGTACGTCTGTTAGCCATAGTCTGTCTATACGTACGTCTATGTACGTCTGTTAGCCCTAGTCTGTCTATACGTACGTCTATGTACGTCTGTTAGCCATAGTCTGTCTATACGTACGTCTATGTACGTCTGTTAGCCCTAGTCGTGCTCGAAGGTCCATGTTTATGAAACAGTTTAAAATTGTTCTTTTTAAAAGTTTCATGTAAGCATGGACTGTAAGAAACACTGACCGTGTTACGGCTTTATGAAATCTCCGCAATTCTTTGTTATATTGTGAATATCAGAACTGTGCATTCACAATGTATGAACATGGTTCCACAGTTCTGGAAAGTGAGCACCAGATTTAGGTATTGGGGCATAACAAAATATTATATATATAAATAGTCGCACCAGATTTGATTACATTGGAACCCCTCCAAACTGGAACCCTTGAAAATCGGAACAAGTTCCTTGGTCCCGAATTTCATTCATTTTTCAATTCAAAGATCTCCCTGCGTACCGGAACCCCTATACTCCAGAAATCAAACACATGTTGAGAATTGTTTCAATATAATACAGAGTAAAATGAATACCGGAGATGACCTAATACGAAAGGTGATGAACAAATCTTAACACCTTTACAAACTATCAACTTGCAATCGCTTGTCATAATTTGTTTACATCTTACCGGTGACGCTGTGAAATACACAAAGGTGTGATAATCACTGTCAGTCTCGGGTGGCAAAAAGAATCTTGTGTATCTTATTTTACTCAAGTTTTGTAGTGAATTTGTTGATTTGAATTTTTAACAACAGACAAGAACTTTATTAAATGACTTTTTGGTAGGGGTAGTTATTCTACTGAAGAACTTTTTAGGGGTCTGATTGGTGAATTCTTTCAGCAGCATATCTATAGTAGGTATGACCATAAAAATGATTTAAAAAGATAATTACCTACCTACCTAAATTTTGCCTAAGGTTTGTCCAATCAGATGCTTGCATTTTGAAACTGCTCCGATTTGTCCAATCAGACGCTTGCATTTTGAAACTGCTCTGATTTGTCCAATCATATGCTTGCATTTTGAAACTGCTCTGATTTGTCTAATCAGATGCTTGCAGTTTGAAACTGATCTGATTTGTCTAATCAGATGCTTGCATTTTGAAACTGACCTGAGATGTCTAATCAGATGCTTGCATTTTGAAACTGACCTGAGATGTCTAATCAGATGCTTGCATTTTGAAACTGATCTGATTTGTCCAATCAGATGCTTGCGTTTTGAAAATATTTTCTAAACTGAGTCCTTAAAGTGTAAAAAGTCGAGTCAATATATTGTGGCATGACAGTGAGATAAATCATGTGAGATTTATTCACCAGAACTAAATCCTTCTTCCATTGGGAGATACATATTGGTATCAGAATGGTTTGCATGTGCAAATTAATTATTATATCATTATATTTGTGTATGTGTATTTATAGTAGAACCTCCACAATAAGACCACATTTGGGACCTTTGGAAAGAGAGTGCTCTTTTTATTTAGATGGTCTTAAAGGGACTCGACTCCAGATTCTAAATTGCAAAAAAATCAATAAATTGTTTCAAAAACCGATTTTTATCGTCTTGTTCGTTCGATGACAGTAAAATAAGATAATTGAATGATTAAAATGATCGAAAAGTTATGAAATTACGCCAGTTTTTAACATTTTTCCTTCGCAAAATCTATAGCGTTACTAACGGTATAAAAATTAAAAATAGAACCAGCGCTGAGGATTATGGGAGGTTTCAGAAATTTGCACTGGAATTCCGCGCGTGCGCAATCAATTGTAAACAGACTGACAGTCTTCGTGATGCCTGCTAAATAAACGACTATCGCTAAAATGTGTACGCAAACTAGCCACAAAAACTGTTTCGGCTGACAAAATGTGAACATCGGGGACGAGGTGATCTTGTGGATTCAAGTAAAATAGTGTATTGGAGCGCAAACCGATTCTACAGTTGCAAAATGCGTGATAGACAGGTAAGAGGGATTTTCTCAAAATGATTGTTATCGCATTGAACGTAAACAATATGTTGTCAAATTTCAAGTATTTGTATAATTCGCTTAAGAATGTATGATAGACTGGAGTCAGCTTCGTAAATTAACAGTAGGCCTACCCCACCCTCCGAAGATCAATATACGTGTGTAAAGGATACTTTAAATTTGTGTTTAATTCGCTGGACTTGTAATCCAGGTGACCTTGGTTTGATTCCCTCATGCCTCGATCAAGAATGACAATTTCTCCTCCCACATGTATATTATTTTAGAGTTAATGAATTCTGGTGATTATGAAAGTAATTTAAAGGGGTAGGGCTCGAACCCACTACCCCTGAAATACTAGTACGGCGCTCTATTGACTGAGCTAAACTGATAGCCTTCTTACCCCACATCACTGCACATCCTCCTTCCGAAGCTCAACCACTGTGTGCTATCAAACCCCGCTGCTACCATTGAGGTAAATCAAGGGGAAAAGTTCTGATGTCTATCTGTCTAACCCCAAACCACTACATTTCTGATGGCAATGTAATTGAGAGTTATGTTCTTGGTACAACATGATAGGCCAACAACAATCTACTAAGGCAGTGTATCATGTACTAGTATCATGTTAGTAACTCGGATGTAAAGTACACTCTGTAACTAAGTGCACATTTCTTTATACCTGTAGTATGATGTATTTGTTATGATGTATGTTTTGCTTCCTCATGCCTTGTCTTGTCATGGATCATTGTATTTTTGGTCCATTTGGGCTTCTGCTTAGTGTGAGGAAGTCTCCCATCCCAAATTTATTCAGACGCTTCCTAGCCTCAACTTTTACAACTTCTCAAATAAATTTGATCCATCATAAGACTAATTCAGCTGGTCAAATAGAAAGATTCAGAAGCTGATTCCCCATGCTTGGTAAAATTCAACCGAATTATTCTGTAGGTGTATTCTGATGAACCTTGATAGTTAAAATTATTAAGATTCATCAGACAAATTTGGAAGTGTTATCACTTTGCCTATACCCATACTAATTCCTTGTAAAATTATGTCTGATTGTAATGTTTGAGCTGTGAAACTAAAGTGAGCAAATCAGGACAACTATGCCCACCTTGTTATTGATAATGTTTGGTTTGTAAAACATAAGACCTATATGTATTATGTATTTATGTATATGTTATTTACTTAGGGTGAAGTTTGAATGATCAAGCTCTAACACAGAAGACATACATGTATGACTATGATCTTGATTACCCCACATATCACTTTTATCAGCCAGAGGAGTAGGATATTTCCAGTGTGTACGGTAACTACATTGAATTGTTATTTAAAGATTTTCATCTGTTAATTAAGTCAAATAACAATTTGACAGACATGATTTTATGACATTTCTGCTCTGATAGAATATTATGTCATTTCTAATCAATAACTGGAAAATGAGGGTCTACTACCGACTCACTTCATAGATGTATATAGGAATCAAGTGTGTTGTCTGTTTCTTAGGTCAGTTTAGATATCTTGTAAAGCATGTTTTTATGCTTTTCTTTTGATAATCATGTTCTTTTGTCTTTTTTAAACTTTGTATTGAGTTGGTAGTAAGCATTAGTCCTGATAAGAAGTAAATCCTTCAAAAGCACTTGAATTTTGTGTCAAATGTTCTGTATGAACCACAGTTACTTGAAAGTTTCAAACTAACTATTTTAATGTTCTATATGGCCTATTTACTATAATATTCTTATTACATTTGTACCATGAAGCATGATAGGAAAATATTTGTTAGAAAATAAAATGTTTGTTGGTACAGAATGTTTTACATGTCATAGGAATATTAGTAAAGCTATTTATAAGTAAATCTGGTGAGTAAAAAGCATTGGAGCTAATCATGATTATTTTAAATGTAGGTTGCATGTATGAAAGACAATGAAGTATTAAAACCATTGTTGAAAGATGTAACCAATCATTGTGCTGAAACATTAGGTGGCGCTGTACTTGAAATGAAGGTAAATTTTTTCTTGAAGCTATGAAACATTGAAGCCATCTTCTAACAGCATATACCCACCAATTGGGTAATACATTCTTTAATGCACTTCATTTTAGAGTGGTTTTATGTTAAAAGTATATTATTATTGAGCCCTTAGCAATGGGCTTGATATAGTCGCCACAATAGCGATACGGTCTATGTGCGTGCTCATGACTGTCAGTTAACATTTGTTTTATATATTTATACACTCAGGGATTCCACTAGGTGCTGAATCTCAAGGGTCATTTTGATAATTTTTGACCAGACGTTGCCATTTTATGGCCAAAATGCCTACAATAAAGAGAAAAATTGACCCTTCAGCCAGAATCCTAAGGGTCAAACAAGGGTCAAATGGAACCCCTGACACTTATTTGATCATTTACATCCTATTTTTCATCTTTAATTTTCTCATGACATAATTATAATGTCCAGTGTTATGGAAATATTTGCATGATTTCATTTTTGAATAGAATTTGTTGTTGTATTTCATTCATACATTTCAACTAGTGGCTTCTATCATTAAGAGTATCTATATATATTTCAGACAAAGTGGGCGTCTGTTCTAAAAACAGTGCTAATGGAGCTAGGCCCTTGGAAAATGTTACCATAGAGCAAAACGCTTAGTAGAAGCACAAACGATTCCCATAGTACAATGTATGTTGCATGCCAGTAAGTATACTAATTATTAGTACAAACATAGATTAAAAGATTACTTTGCTGTGAAATAACATTTAAAAAGATTTGATATTGTGAGTTTCAGTTTGTCAGTCTTCATCAGGAATACTATTATAAAACAACAGAACAAAATGATATAAATTAATAGCTATTTCTGCTGAACTAAATATAATAAAACCACACTGAGACTAGTGATGGATAATCGGAAAGTTTCATTATCGATAACCGAATTGGACATAATTGAAACATTTTGTTTTTTAGTGTAAGTACAATGCTGACATTTCATTTATACAACTTTATATATATATCTATTTTTTCTACATTTAACAGCAATTAGGTTTTACACACTTGATATTATGTCATTAAATCATTTCATCATTCAATAAATGTTTTTGTATGTTTACTTTGCATATATGACCCTAATGGTGCATAAGTAACCCACTCTTTCCTTTGGTAACTGAAGGTTACTTCTTCTATCTCTTTGGTACCTTCTCATACTTTTGGAGAATTTGGAGAATTTCTTCAACATTACCCTAGTATACTAAATGCTTAAAAAAAGGAAGAATTTCATGAAAAAAACAACCCTTGCATTTCCAGTTACCAGGTTACTACACTATATCTATGGTTACTTTGAAGTGACTTTTGGTTACTCTCTGTAATTATTGGTAACTTTTCTCATACTATCAAAATGTGAAAAAACTACTCTTGCATTTCCAAAGACCAGGTTACTACACTATATATATGGTTACTTTGAAGTTACTTTTGGTTACCAAGTCAACTGAATGGTTACTTTTCTCATTCTATCAAAGTATGAAAACAGACCCTTGCATTTCCAGTTACCAGGTTACTACACTATATCTATGGTTACTTTGAGGTTACTCACTCTATTTAATGGAAACTTTTCTCATATCTATTACTTTGTATATTTGTATTTGACTGAGTACATTGAAACCATTTCTATATAACTGTAATATTTGAATGTCGCCGACATCGGATGTCCAGTGATGATTGTTGATTATTTTCTATAATCGCGCCATCACTAACTCAGTAACTGAGATCCTTGAAAACTGGTTTTCTTATTGAGGTGGTCTTAACAGTGAGGTTGAATAAAGAGTAAACAATGAAAATGGCCTTTCAAATTGTGATATTAATTTTGAGGTGGTCTAATTGAGATGGTATTTAAGTGAGGTTTTACTGTAAATATATGGTGTACAGCATTTCCAATAAATTCTATCATGCTTTTAGGCTTGATGTTAATACATTTTCAATTGCAGAAGAAAGCTTCAACATACATCTACTGAGTAGCCACTAGACTACAAAACAAAATGGCTTCAGGTACTTATTATGTTTACATATTTTAATTTTATTTTGAGCATTATTGAGTAACAAATGTGATTGACAACTGATTAATAAAGTTGGGAAGTCTAGGCTAAACTCCACATTTGTCATCACTGCTTCTGCTCTGAAAACTTTAGAGGCAAAACATTTGTAATATTTCTGACTGACAAATACTTATGCTAAACATTATACATGTATTGGTAATTTAATCAGTGTGAAGTTATTCTCATAAATGGTTTACAGCTAAAATTGACTGCTGTAACTTGACATTATCTGGTTGGCACACTATTGCTACTGAAATTTCAAATCAACTAATTGTGAATATCAAATCTAGTTTGATAAAAAGTACTGGTTACATCCTGGCGATACTTGCAAATAGTGCAGCACAGTCTAAATCTGAATTTCCTTGTAGATTCCAATGCAAACTTGTATAAACTTGATGTTCTTAGTGATTTTTATTTTGGTTACAAGTTCTATTTTCAAATAATATGAACTAATCTATTTTTGTTCCAGATGCAAATGAACATACTCAAAGGCAACCAACAATAATTGAACTGTGACAAAGGAGTATGAATATATTCCTAATCTGCTGATGGAAATTTGTATGGAATTTGTTGTAAATCTGTTGTTAACATGATGCTTGAGGAGCACCATCCCCAACAAATTTCAGCCACCATTGCTCCAATATCACCACCAGTTGAGAGAGAGAAAAAAATTCTGGACTGAAATGGTGGTAGATCACTGAGATTGATAATTGATGCGTCAACCGTTTGATTATCTTGGCAAATTATTGGCAAGATCCAGTTTAAGCCAAGACCTATATGCCATTGATTTTTAAAAAAGACAAAAATGTTCCAGTCTTTAAATAGAATGTTGTTCCAATAAGACTTCAGTCAAGTCTGAATACCGGTTATAGGAGAACAGATGGTCTACAGTGTGTTTGGGCAATTTAAACTTGACAGCAAATAAGTTGTACTTGAAGCGCAAAAGTATTTAGAACAATTCACTCTTTTACATTTATCTAGTTATATTACCAGCGAGGAACAAGTGAAGACAAGTTACATTTTTGTGGAGCCTGCTTGCAATGATATCGATATAGTCCCAACAACAGTGATCCATGGTGTGTGTTTCCGTCTTGATATTCTTTTTCTGGACCATTACTCTGTCACTTACTGGAGGATTTTCAAATGTCTTTGCAGAAATGTTAACCATGATGAGACAGAATGTTGCGAGCAAGATCCATGTCTGAAGCTTAAAGGTCGAACTCACATTTAGAGGTCAAACACGGGTCTAAAACATGTCCAGACCATCACACTGTCATTTATTGAGGGACTTTCAAATAACTTGGTACAAATGATTACCATGATGAACAGTGTTTCACATGCAAGACACGTGTTCTTAGCTCAAAGGTCACACTTGGAGGTCAAATGTCTGAAACATCTTGTACTGATCATAACACTGTCATCTACCTATGTAGAAATTTTCAAATTATGTAGCACAAATGTTTACCATGATGAGACGGCATGTTGCACTCGGGACCTATGTATGTAGGTCAAAGGTCAATGTGACACTTCGGAGTTCAAACATCAAAAAGATTAGTCAAAACATTTTGTCCGGAATATTACGCTGTCATTCATTGGGATTCCTAAATGTCTTGGCACAATTGCTCATCATAATGACCTCATGTGTCATGCAAGACCCGTACCCTACCAGTACATTAAGATAGCTCAAAGGTCAAGATCACACTCAGAAGTCACAAATGGGTGAAATAGATATGCACTCACTGTACAGCATTATATATTGGTATTCTCTTGACAATTGGTGGGCTTGACATGTAGCCTTCACTCAGGTCATCTAGTTAGTAAAAGTGCTCTCATGAAATATGATTATTATACAACATATCATTACTTTTATTCTCAATAATGAGGTGCATCATGAAATGACATGATTATTTAGATCTTTATATTTTTCAATTCAATAGTTAAGTTAATATGTTCTGTTGAATGCAGCATGTAAGAGTTATTATATAAGGAGATGTCATGTAGTTTTCAGTGTTGTACAATGTCGCAATACAAGAATTGTTTTTATTTATGTTTTTTTTGTTTCAGTATAGATGTTTTTCTTTCTGTTGATATACAGTCGGACCTCATTTTTATGTCTCCCTTAGAGACACATTTTGTCTTTGACGTCTGTCTGTCCGTCAGTCCACTTTCAGCTTGTCAGCATTTCATCTCCTATACTGTTGGGTGAAATTCAGCCAAACTTCATAGGATTAATCAACATCAAGGATAGTTGTGCATCTTTGTTGTTTCGTTCTGCTTGGATAATGCTCGGAGTTATGGCCCTATGATGTGTTTATTCATATTTATTTGTCCGCGCTTCATCTCCAATATTGCTGGTTGGCTTTTAACCAAACTTCACAGGATTGATAAGCATCAAGTGTAGTTGTGAATCCTTGTCGTTTTGTTCTGCTCAGATAATTTTCACTGAGTGATTGCCCTCTGTGTTTATGCATGTACAGTGTTTGTCTGCGCTTCATCTCAAATACGACTGGTTGGATTTCAACAAAACTTCACAGGATTGATATGCATAAAGTGTAGTTGGGAATCATTGTCGTTTCGTTTCGCTCAGATGATTTTTCACTGAATAATGGCCCTTTGATGTCATCGGGGAGACATGTTTTTATTTAAAAAAGAACCATGTAGTTTTAATTGTCATATAATATCTTTATTGTACATGTACATATTTCTTTCAGAGTAGATATTTTTATTTCTGTCAATATACTGTCAGTCGCACCTTGTTTATTGACAGCCTTCTATCGGAATACGTGGTATCATCCGAAATAAATGTCACGTCCCAATGTATCTACTTATGCTTGTCGAAATAATAGTTGGCTATTTGAAACTATGTTTACTTTTTAATAGAATTTTGGACCTGATGAATTCGACAGAACTGATCCGACTTCTATTGTTATTTCATGAATGTGTATTTAACTGCATAAAATGTTCGGTAGTAAATAAAATTCATATTTGTTGCAGCAATTCTTTTGTATTTAATTTGCTATTTGTTGTATCTTCAAGGTATGTCGGATTTGTGCTGTTTCTGACTTATAACAAAATTCAGGACAAAAATAAACAAGAAGAGGTTGTGCAGTTAAACAAGATATATTTGCTAACCATTTTTACTGAATGTCTATGAATTTGGATTATGATAATGTAAACCAAATGTACATATCTATCATAAAATTGTGACATAATAACAATTTGCTAGTTTGCATAACATAGTACACAAGATATAGCACTTGTAAGAGTCAAATGCTCCCAAAAATGTGTCTTATGAACTCACTTTAAAAAGATGCCATTGTATCATAATAAACTTCGTTACCCTTAGACTAAACAAAACATATGGTTCACGGTCTGTACTGTCCATATTTCAGAACTCTTCAAAAATATAATTAAACATAAACACTTTTTGCATGAAGTGTAATATTTAAAACAAGACGGCTATGGTGGTCCTTTATTGCTCACCTGAGTACATTGCCATCTTGGTTTCAAGATTCCATGAGGATTTTCAATGATTTGATCTCGTAACCTACTTTTTGACCCAACATGACCCAGTACCACACTGGAATTCTGTGACCTAGTTTATGACCTCAGATGACCCAGTTTCAATCTTGACTTAGATTTTATTAAGGCAAACATTTTTACCAAGTCACACTTGCATAAAGTAAAAATGAAACCTCTGGAGTGTTAACCCAGTTTCGAACTTGGACTAGATTTCATTGAGACAAACATTCTGACCAATTTTCATGCAGACCAGGTAAATGATGTTACATATTAAGTGTTAACAGTCTAAATTGTAGACGACGACGGACACAGGGCGATCCCGATAGCTCAACTTAAGCACTTCGTGCTCAGGTGAGCTAAAAACACTGGACATGGTCGAGTTTGTTGGACTCTTGGTCTCAAACAAGCATTAAATTTAATACTAACATTAAAAATAGTTTAATTAATAAAAAAGTCCCATTACTTGTTATTATGACTTTTCCCCTGTTGAATTGATTAATTTCAAACTAACTGTACATCAATATAGGTGCATGATCAGTGAATATTACTTGATAAACCCTGACACATCTTCTCTGGAATA
The DNA here is from genome assembly GCA_032209605.1 of Mactromeris polynyma. Lineage (NCBI taxonomy): Eukaryota > Metazoa > Mollusca > Bivalvia > Venerida > Mactridae > Mactromeris > Mactromeris polynyma. Next base: position 15,792,317 of record JASFXZ010000013.1, read on the forward strand.
TTTTTATTTCTATGTTTCTCTCTATTACTTTTAAATACTGACTAAAATGCATAAAAAGTTTCAAAATTAAATTGCTATACTACATTCCAGCTAACTCATTGGAAAAATCTTTCATTTGAACATTTGTCTACAAGTTATTTCAATAGAGAGTAATGACAAATGGAAATACAGTGGAATCACATTATTATGCAACATTTAAATTTTATGCAATGCTATTAACTATTTGTACATATCTGAAACACAGCCGAGTTTTAAGTTGTGTAGCTGTTCATAAATGAACAAGGATCGAGTAAGTCGCTGTGGTGTAGTGGTTAGCATACCGGAACGGAGACAGGGGTGCGAATCCTGGTAGCTCCATTGACCAATTTTTCATGTTCCTCAAAAGATGAGTTTATAACTATCATTCCAACATTTCTCAAATGAACCAGAACTGGTAGATGAACAAAATATTACACTTTAATTAAAGTGAATAAACCCCAACTTTTGATGTCTAAGTTGAATGAACATGAGCATTGAAACTGAAAATTAATATTTAAAATACCATTTATGAAAGAATTACCACTGGATGGGGTAGTTTGACTTTGCAAGGTTCATCAACTTTTGTCAAGAAATAACAATTGAACTAAAAAGAAATAATGTTAACAGTCTTTAGAAGATGTTCACTTGCACATTGTATTTAATCTATCATCAACCAACACAATGTCTACTTGGTATACTAGTCCCCTTCTGGATTGAAAAAAATTGTTCTGTATATCTATGAACATAGACAGCTAGTACAAGTCTTTGATTGTATCCCCGCAAGCACCCATATAGTCATAGAACAAGCTGCCTATAGACATAATGCATGTAGGCTCTGCTCTATCTGTGTCTTCTTAATGACTATGCTTGTCTAGCTAACATGTCATCTCTGAATGTCAGTTGTAGGCGCAACGTTAACTGATCAGTGATTGTTTACCTATCCTGAAAATACAAAAATACAACACAGTAATATATAGCTACATAAACTTAATTCTAAAAAATAATCAACAGAGTTTGTAATGAAATGCAAATTTATGCCAACATTGAAATTAATAAATAAAAAAGTTTAATAAATAAAAAAGTAAGTATTTAGTCCCTGCTTAATGGTTATCATAAACAGTAGGAAGACTCATACATACCCTATTGTCAAAATGGTGGTCGAGAAATTGAAACCCACTGAGTCAGGTGTGATCAATATCTAACAATCTCTAATTTAGGCACAAATACTGGTTAGTTACCAAGAAAGCAGTCATCAAGAGTGATAAGTATAAGCTTTTTGAAAATGAGTAAGTTTGAGCTTAACTGTATTTGTATTGGTATAAATATACAAGGACATTGAAAAGATAAGGAAGGTACTTTTGTTTACCTAACTGGTTGTCTGCCGTTGCAATACTGTGGGGCCATTCTATAGCAAACTGTCTTCATCTCTGTACAATGTACATACACACCAGCTGGGTACAGGCGCTAAGGGTCCTGGTTCAAGGGGCCCCTTTTGACTTTTTGTGAGGACAGCAGTTATATCCAATATTACCAGAGGCTGACTTTCCGTCAGCTCCTTCAACGTTTTTCTTCTTTCATCATCCATCATTCTATTATGTCCTGGAAGCATAATTGCTCTTTATATAAATAAATTTATAAACAAAACTTGAACAATGCAAACAAGCAAATTTGTTGAATTGATATCCCTTGCAGAATAAGACAAATTACAGAAAATATAAATCTATTAGTTATTTAATATCCCTCGAAAAGACCACATATAGTGAGTCGTATCTTTGAGGACATATAATAATAAAAAAAGTTTCATCAGCATGAGCTTGTCATGCTCCCCTCGAAGAAGTTGGATTTTATACATGTAGCTATGGCATTGGATATGCATCATTCCCTAGACTGGTGGATGGACAGACAACCCTTAATCATATAAATACCAACCATTATGAGATTGCTTTGGGTAGAAAAATCTGTACAATTCTTTATAACATCATTTTAGCTGCTCGTCAGAAGCAAAGGGCTTTAATTCTCCCATACTCAAGTGGATTCATGGGGCATTTAATATGCATCATTCCCATACCTATTATTATATTCAAATTGCAATGAAATTTAGATCTGACCAACCAGCACCAAGATGTGGTTCCAATTATTTTCCATAATTATAATACATGATCATTTGAAAATACCAAAGGTCCATAACTCTGTCATACACTAGTGTAATGTAACAAAATTTAATATGCATCATTCAAATACCCTTCTATATTCATAGGAAGTTTCAATGAAATCTGTCCAACCAATACCAAGATATCGCTCCGGAAAGAAAAAAGTGTGACGAACAGGCAACACCAAAACAATATCCGCTACCAAAACCTTTGTTTCGGCGGGGATAATAAAAATTAAAATTGTAGAATGAGGTGGACAAAAGGAGACAAAATAGCTCAATTTTAGAACTTCAGATCTAAGTGAGCTCAAAAGTTTGAAACAAACTTTTGGGCCATTCTTGATCTTTAGATGAATTGAAATGAGCTGTACATTTTACATATTACATGTATAAAGCATGGAATAATTATACTCAGGAAAAGATCAACACAGCTACTAGAAAAGATTTGTCAACTGCACATCTATATATATACAATGTACATAGATATATTATAAGACTCACAAAAAGTTTAAAAGCATGGGGAACTTAAAACTCAGTGGAAATACATTCATGAATTCAAACTGATTTTTAACCTACATGTGCTTGCTGTCTTCCCTCTTCACGTAGCCGCATCATATTCTCCTCTTCATCTTAAATTCAATTTTAAACGGCCTTCATCTGAACACTGATTCTGTCTCACTGTCCACCCCTACCATGGCCTCTACCTTCCCATGCCCCTGTATATTGCAGTGTCTTCGTCACAGAGGCTGGTGACCCCTACAAATATTAAAAAAGCTTTCCTGTAAATTAACACATATGTTTAAGAACTTGAACCCATCAATAGATGATCCTTCGTAAAGTTTGTTAATTATGATCTATCAAGGGCTACTTTCATTTTCATTCATGCTAATTAAGATAAAATTATCGTATAAACCATTTGAATAATAAAATACTTGCTTCATGAGAGGGCATTTTAACAAAATGGTGTAAATAACAAATAATATTAACTTACAACATAGACCCAATTAGCTAATTAGGTATCGTCAAATTATTTTGAAATGACCCCTCGTGGTAATGTCGTTATGAAGAATGTCCAATTACGTCAATATTTCAACGATCAAAATAAAATTCAAGTCGTCTTTGTCTGTAAGACGTATAACTGACCTAAATACTGCCAAAACATCGTACATTTATTGGATAACAAACAATGTGAAACGAAGAAAACACTTACTACGTCGGCAATCGGAGACGCAGATTATGCAGTCTTGTCTTGTTTACAAATGTGTAATCGGTCACGTGGTATTTGTTCTATATTCGCTGCGGGAATTCCGTGTTATAAATATCTCGGGATACCCCGGCCTACTCAATGTTTATCGTACGAAATGGACTGGATTTTTGGTGAAAAACGCATTTTTTAGCATTTTAAACTACATTTCTCCATGAAATATTGTGTTAAATAGAATTTAACGCAATTATTTCTCAAACATGTTTTTTGGGGTCATTCTGGAGTCGAGTCCCTTTAATATTGAGATTTAATAAAGGTCAAAAACTGAACATGGATATGTACAGATGTAGAATTATTACATACCGACTGTTTTCACACTTTTTGTAGCGTAGTGAGGTTTTCCTTAAACCAGCTGATGGAATAATTATTCATTATTTCATAAGAAACACAACATTTAAGTGTCAGCAAATGTTGTAGTTGTCATAATATAGGTATTGATGAACTAACGACCTACAGCTGAAGTTGTTATAATGTTCATTTAGTCCTATGTTTCTTCATATACATATTGTTAGTGTAAGTCCAGTAGTCTGCCTATCGGCTGGATAATGTTTTAATCAATTAGATAATATGTAAAAAATATTTTTTTAACTAGATATTTTTTGCCTCTGGGTTTTTGCCTCTGATTATGAGATGGAAGGGAAATAATTCGTAAAAACAAATAGTTACATGAGTTGTCTCCCGTGAAAAATAATGAACCTAATTTATAACTTTCTAGCACTGTCATCTGTTATATGTACAATGTGTATGAAAGTTTGTTATTCGAATGTACATAAACATATAAAAGTATATGGCTCATATTGTTCAGCAGTGTATGATGTTTTACATTCTGTGTGTCTGACAGACATTGTTGTTCATGTGACGAGTGGAGTTGACTTCACTTCTCACTTGAAGTACATGTTGTGATCTTTTCTCTGTGAGTGGAGTTACAATAGCTCCACTCGTAACTTGAAGTTCATGTTGTGATATTGTCTGTGTGAGTGGAGAAACGCTATCTCCACTCCTAACTTGAAGTTCATGTTGTGATCTTGTCTGTGTGAGTGGAGAAAAGTTGACTCCACTCGTCATTGAAGTTCATGTTGTAAATTTAACATTAATGTATGGCGAATGTTTTCAGTTCATATTAAGAACAAAAACCCGTCTGAGACTGTGATACTAGAGACTACAGAACGGGAATCCAAGTTGAAGGATATTCTTGCTCCTGTGACCACAGCTATAATTGGTCAGTTTCATACGTGATTACTGTATATGTGCTAAAGTTGGTGATCTGGCCTTGATTGCATATTCCACGAATTTAACCAAGTTATTAGACAGTGAAAATGTCCTAGTTTATGCAAGACAAGTGTATTTTTACATCAGGATTCAATATAACAACCCTCATTTCAGTACTTTCGCCAACATTTCTGCTCTCAATATGTCGGAAATCTCAGATTCGCAAACATTTGAACTTGCGAAAATACCCATTTGTACAGTATAACAAATATATTGACCATTTAACCTATTCTAGAATATAGATGACAGATGGAGAATTGTTGCTCTCATGGAACCAGAAAGAAAAGTCAGCATTCATTTGACATTATCATGCATTTACCAGACGCAAAATATCCACTATTAGACTAGAGAGGATAAACTATTATTAAAGTAACTCTTTCTTCAATATTTCGGCTTTATAGCCTTTTGTCAATAATTGAAGACAAATAAATATCACAGTCTTTTGTTTGGTAACATCCGCCATCTTTTTACAATCGGGGGAAAAGACGTCAACATCATTTTAACGTCAATATCACAATATTTCTGGACAGGCTATGAAGCCGAAATATCGAAGAAAGAGTGAGTTTATTAATAGTGTTATTCTAATTCCCAATGGAATATTATCAGAATATGGTAATAAGGATACATTTTGTGATCTGAGTGCTGAGTGTAAGTGTCCGTTATAATCCCCAGGCATTGGTGTTACCTACAGATTGAAATGAATGTACACATAAAATCTACATAACAGCAAAACATTTTGTCATTCATCTGTGTGTATGTATATTTCAGGGTTGGAATATGTGACAGAATTTCAGAGACAGAATCCCAAGGCATTGCCTAGATACGCGTGCAACTTGTGTGAATCAAAGTGCGACTCGGCAGCGATCACGCCTCATTTAATAGGACTAAAACACCGCCTCAAATACTTTGTATAAATCTTTTTTCAACATTCACAAATATACTCTGCTAACCATAATATGGAATTGTTTATTGAAAGTGAATTGTAAATGTCATAGGAACATGTTTCAGAATGAAATTAAAATAAGTAAGTGTAAATTACAATTTTTTCGGCGCAGCCATACTAACATGGTTTTGATATTTTCATATCAGTGTTGTGTAAACCAATCAAATCTTACGTTAACCACGAAGCCAATTTCTCTTCAACCGAACAACGTTTGTAACATTGACACGGATTGGTTAACCTTTCGATAAAGGGTACATTACCTCGTAACATCTCGGTATTTTTTTTGTTGCACAACAAATCATAACCTTCAAATTGCACCCGCCAAATTTTTTTAAAAGATATTTCTTGTTTCTCATGTTTTTCCAGTGGTTAACTGCGGAATAACAGTGAAATATTATCTGATAATGATGATGAGTATGTATGATCCGGGTCCACAGGGCTTCGGGAACCTTACAGACTAATGGCCTGTGGGAATTCCATACGCAGGGAGCTTCATAAGAGTGATTGATAGAAATTGATAAGCTGTTAACTCGTTTTACAATTGTTGTGAAGTGATGAAGAGTTCAAATTAGAGGTGATTGATTTTTCAGGAAGTTAACGATAAAGCGATGTTTCGATATCTTACGACTTTCAACTCTAAAAAGAGGAAATCAGAGATGAATGCAAACATGGAAGATTTTGCGCGTGATGTGGAGAAGGGGAAAGGTCGTTGTGAGGTCAAGGTCAAAATTGAAAAAGAAGCTGGGGAAGATGGTATACTTGTAGTAAGTGAATGACATTCCACCAAATTCATGACATTCCAACATATTTATGACATTCCACCATATTTATGACATTTCACCATATTTATAACATTCCACCATATTTATGACATTACAAGATATTTGAAGATCAGAGTTGTGAGGCTAGTTTTGAAATACAAGTCCCTGATTGGTTGTTTCTGATGCTATTGACCATTCACTTAGCTGCATTCTGTTTTTTTATAATATTAACCAATCATTAGGCTGCATTCTGTTTCTAATAATATTGACCAATTATAAGGCTCCATTCTGTTTCTGATAACATTAACCAATAATTTGGCTGCATTCTGTTTCTGATAACATTAACCAATCACTAGGCTGCACTCTGTTTCTGATAACATTGACCAATCACGAGGCTGCATTCTGTTTCTGATAACATTGACCTATCACTAGGCTGCATTCTGTTTCTGATAATATTGACCAATCATTAGGCTGCATTCTGTTTCTTATAATATTGACCAATCATTAAGCTGCATTTTGTGACTAGCACCTGGTGGGAATCGGCTGTTTAAGTTGCCTTGTATCAACCCACGTCAACCCTGGGCAAAACATTAATAAGTGAATAAATAAGATACATTAACTTGACACTATGTTTTTTGTTTTTTTTTGGTTATGTCGTAATTAATGTTTTTTTTCGGTTGAGTATGAAATTTGACTTTATTTCAGGCAGAAATGAAGAAATATTCTGACGAGATGTCTCCAATAGTGAACGATATTGATAAAGGCTTGAAACCAGTGATCAGTATTGGTAATTTTTGCTTTGATTCATTGAATCATATCTCATTGAAGCACAAATAATTACTGGTATATGACTGAACACAATTAAAAAATTATTATACCTCGACAATTTTACATTAAGAACTTTTTCGTCTGTGGTTACTTTATCGAGCTTGGGGACCAGTCTTATAATTCAAGCATCTGATTGGTTGATTCCGAGCTCAGTCTTAAAAAGAACCAATGAGGAGGCTACATTCTTGGACTGATCTCCAATTTTATCAAGTGGAGCAATTAACACCTTTTCTGCTATTTTGTTTGAGATATATATGTGTATATTTGTAGAAACATCTGTGCAATCTAAAGGTGGAGACGGGTATGAACCTCCAATGAAGAGACCCTGATCAGGTCCTGAGCAACATTACAGGTCATACAGTTATATTTGATCATTTTGTACATAGAACATGGTTTCTACAAAGCTTCCATATATATTATGTGTAGTGTTGATTGCTACACGAGTTCTCTCTCCTTTATCCCTTCAAGAGTTCTCTCCCTTTGATATATTGAGTATATTATAGTAAAGAAATCAGGTAATATAAAGGACTGTCGAAGCAAAGTTTGTTGCAATCAGCAGTTTTTAAAACTTGACTCATCGAACATCCTTTATTAAAGGCTGCCGTAACTAAAGATTCTCTAAAGGAGTGAGCTTTATAAACATCAGTATCAAGCCCTGAAAGTTCCACAACACATTTTAACCACCTATATATAGTGCTACTTGCCACGTTTCTAAATGCTTTATACGAAAGAAACAAATGCCTAGTAAGTCTTAGAATGTCTTGGTTACCTTATCTATAATGTTTCAGTGTTCATAAACAGCCCACTTGTTGCAGGCATAGGAATATTGTTTTCTTGAACCCTGTCTCCACGATGAAAGGATGAGGTCTGCAACTCCTTGCGGAATGCCTTCCCTTTAGAGGGCTTTACAACAGCAACAATGAATTTTAGAGACTGATTTAGTGGATGGCTATGGAAGTTGTGCGGTAGGTACAGCAAATATCGGTGTCTGGGTAATCTAACAGGAAAAGAACACAACACATCTAAGATTACTGGAAACCAGGCTTGTGAGCACCAGAATAGATAGACAAGGATTGCTTTTTCTACTTCCTCTGTAATAATTTTTATGAATATCATTTTTGACCAGTCAAAAATATCTATGGAGAATAAAGACTCCAATCTAAAGTAAATGCATCACAATGTAATACTCCTGGTTCTGGGAACTTATTGTTTGGTTGGGGAACAATGAAAGTAGTGATGACGACTCCTATGATCGCACAATTTACCACACACTACCCCACACTGCACTTACTGGCATATAGTTGTTGTTTTCACCTTTCTTTCAGTTTAAAACTGCAATTTGAAATTGATTTTGTTGATATACATTTGTAACACCTTTCAAGACTGGACATGAGAAGAAATAACAAATGCTTTACAGTTGTAATAATAACACACCGTGAGAATTGCAAAAGTTTTTGTGTAACTTCATTTCCAGTAATATAATACTAATAGCAACAAGTTCTTTCATTATTATATTTATAATTAAATATCTAAAGAGCAATCCAAAGAAATCTAGACATGACTGACATAACTGTGATTTTCACGTTTAGGAAATGTCACAATCACACAAGTGCAATAAGCACATTTATTCAGCATTTGCTGAACTTCATTGATAACTAATTGCCACATTTCATCATTGAATATGGTATTTCTGTTGGTACATTGTACCGGAACGGAATGGTGAAAACTGAATTATCCTTAGTTATTGTTTGCCATTCGTTCAAACAGGTTGTAATTTTACTAACTGTACTTAAAAGAGAGAATAAGTTGCTACATGGAATGCCACATACATTAGACAGTGCCTCCCAACACAGACCTCCGAGAAAACAATAATCCATAAAACATAAGGCACTTGATGAGGTTAAAGGGTACATACGTTTGGGAACAGAGGCGCAAGGAATGGCCTGGCAGACATAATTTATGAATCATTTGGGACAGTCGTAGTAGCTGATGATGTTGCTGCCTTTTTGCACCGTCATTACACGTAACATTATCGTTATATTCAGGATATATCTTAAGTTAATTATTAACCTCACCCCTTAGATTGGAAATGGATGACATCTCAAAGTTTACCGACATCATTTGGCCTTAAAGTTCTTAAATAAATCAGTGTCATTGTTATTCTCTTTTTCTATTGGAGAATGTACATGTTTCGACTTACTTTTTCTCTTACAAGTCGATTTAGAAGGTTAACAGTTTTTTCAGTATATTGTATTCTTGTTCAGCTTAGTCATAGCACGTGTGTCATCCTCAGAAAGCGAACTAAAAACCGAGAAGGGTTTCAAGTGTTCATTCAAAACCAATATTGTCCATAATAATTCTACCAAACAACACGTATTGTTATCAGCAGCTGACACAACGCACTCGGGGTTGTTGCATGAAGTTCGTGGTATTTACAGGTTTTCCCGTGCAGTGTGTGCAAACGCCAAAATGAATGAGACAATTTGTGCTAGCGCACCGAGCACTACGTCATCGGCCGCGTTCGATTGAAATTTGATTTATGCTTGAAAATATATTGCAGGAAGAAATGCTCCAGTACACATGTGAAGCACGAAGGCTTTATGGGAAATAATATACATGTATGGAAATAGAATCTATAAACAAACTCGCTATTGGGGGTTTGTCAGGGGCGTACATGGACGAGTTTGAAGTGAACGCATCGTAGGTGCGAAACGAGCAGCAACGCTGCGAGGTAGGGGGTTGGTGTGAGTGGGGGGTAATTATGAAAATTGGTAGACAAATGATGCGTTTTCATGCTATACAATTACTGCGGAAGAATAAGGTAAATTGCAGTGCCAAACAACTGATATATTCGAGCCAATTTGTCCATAATCCCATCCTCCCCTCAGCCTTCATTTTTATTGCATTTTTGGAACTTTTATGTTTTCACTTTTTCTGACGAATTGTACGCATTGGCGTACGTGCGTATGCCTGGATACGCGCCTGCAAAACACAAAGGTACCGCTATACATGTGTATGTCATGCAATGTATTTTTAATATGGCTCGGACGGAGAGTAATTTTGGACCCGGGTATCCGGTTATCTAATCTTTTGTATTTAGGTCTTAGAGTTTATGTAAGAAGTAATTTTGGGCGTTCAGTTTTGTTCAGTTTGTGTGAAACTTGGAACCGATTTAAGGACCGCATAAAATGTTTCAGTTGTCTCACATGTTACAGAAATTGCCGAGATGTTGCGATTGCGCTCCATAAGTTAGAGTAGGACTATAACATTTTAACGAAAGGAGGCCCGACACAGGATTTCGATGGATGATAGTTCTACGTAATGTTAGAAAAAACTGAAACGATAAATTCCCATAATAATGCTGCTTACATGAGAAACATTTCACTTTAAGGGTATGAAAACAAATGAAGATTTTTATCGTAATTCCTTTGCGGCTGTTATTCACATCGGCAACGAAAATATACCAAAAAATAGGAACATACGTAGGCAGCACATCTCCCTACAGAGGGTTGTGACCACACAAGACCATGTATACAATAGTATTTGAGCTAGACGCTGATCAGTACAACCGAACCGAATAGAACTATCATGCCACCGTGAGGAGACCGGTACGGTTTCTTTCAAAACTTTATTAGTTTCTAGAAAATTAGTTTTCAATATAATAAGTTGAATAATTTCATGTAAGTGTGTACCAAGAACAGCCCACTTATCAATGAAAAGTATGTGCGAATGCAGTATCTGCAGTTTTGTGTGAATCATAGACCAATAAAAAATCTACCAGCTAATAACAGATAATAAAGACAAACTCAGTTTAATATAAAAAGTTTTAAAACACAATCAGCCGTTATACACAGACACACACAATAGACAATTCCCAATTACATAAGCTCACTGGTCAAGCAAAAATTAGAGGTATTATTCTTTAAAAACTTTGGATAAATATTGGGAACTGAAATGTTAGTGTTTTGCCATGCTTTTTACAGAGAAAAAGTTGTGTTGTATTTTGATAGAGAGATAAATCAAACAGCTGTTCTCATTCTACATGCGAGCACATTTAGCATGATTCAGCAAAAGCACACGGAAAAGCACGAATGCAAAATCTATTGATTTCCAACACGTACACATACATTGACAGTAACTAATTATTGAAAGCAATTAACCATTACATACATAACAACAGACACACTGTGCATAATCCAGCGCTAAGAAACAAGTAGCCTTATATTGACCTTGTTCCGAGACAGGATTGTTTATCCTGACATGCGCGTCTTGTTAGCGCTAGCATAGGAAATACCTGTATCTGACTCGTGTTTTGCAGTTCCAGAAAACTTTAATGCATTGACTAACATATTGTTTGTATGAAGGCACTAATATGCCATACTCTCAAAATAAATACAATTTTGATAAAAATATGACTATCTACCTTTAAACTAAAATACTGTTCAAGTTTTGTGTATCATTGGAAAGGTATAATATCTAATATCTGGTTCAGTCATATATCAGTTTATACTGTGGTTTTTATTTGGTGCTTGTTATATTCTGTGTCATCACCTAGAGCTGTTATTGTCCTCTGATATGGTTGCATTACAGTAAGTTTGCAGTGTTTGTCCTAGGATTTTTCAGCTGAGGGTCATTGAACCCTCGTGTTTGATAAATTGGGGGTCCTTGGTGAAGCCTTTGTAGGGTCTCAGATATGCAGTTTATACTTGCCAAAAGTTTATTTTAGGGGTCCCAGGGATGTACAATAAGTTGAAAATGGGAGTTCCTAGAAAGAAACGGGAGACAGGGACTCAAGATTTCTGTGTCAGGGAAATCCCTGGTTTGTAAATCTATGGATGAAGATCAGTGTTGTAGTGATGGAAACTAGAGGTGTCATTGATGGTAAAGTCTGTATCAATATATCAAGTCAAATTTATTGTTGATATACAGTAAAACTTCACTTAAAGACCAACACAATAGTAAGACCACTTCAATACTAAGAACACAATTTTCACCATTTTGCTCTTTATTCAACCTCAATATTAAGATCACCTCAAGACCAGGGTCCCAATGGTGGCCTTATTATTGAGGTTGAAATCAGAGCAAAATGGTGAAAATTGTGTTCTTAATATTGAAGTGGTTGTATTGCTGTATGGATATTTGTATTATGTATGGAAAATCACAGGAGATTGTCGAGAGTTCTTTCCATTTGTCCCTTCTAGATTTCTCTCCCTTCACCTCTCTATTGTATATGTATTTTGTATATTGAATATACAATAGAGGGGCAAAGGGAGACACCTCTAGAAGTAATAATGGGAAAGATCTCATAACAATCTCCTGAGTAGAAAATTAAGATTTTAAAGATCTTATCTAGTGTTCACACCTTTGATGCTACACAAACCCACAAATTTTCGGGACAGTCGAATATAGTCTTTAAAACAAATAATTTAGTGTGTGGACGGACATTACAAAAAAGGGACGGACATTACAATATTAGGATTATTTTTCATATCTTCAATAAGTCCTGCATCACACATTTCTATGAATTCCAGAAATTATACTTTAAGATAATATGATAAAAATCAGAAACAGAGGCTAGTATTGGGTTGGACATATTAAACAGTGTTATGCAATAAACAATATTGTCCCCTGTGTGCACTATCTATATATCAATCTTATCCAGACCCCTAATCAGCATTTCACAGTGTCTGGCCCAGTGGGAGTCCAATATACATCCAATTAGTATTTGCTGTCAACATCTGACACATATATACAGTAAAGTTGAGAAGTGTTAATTATTTTATTGACATTTACTAATATTTCCAAAATTAACTCGTTTTTTCTACATACATGTTTATAGCTATATATGTTTTAGCTTGTTGTCTTCAATTTCAATAAGTATTGATGTTATAATTGATTCTGGTCATTTCAGTTATACAAACTAAGCTTTCATTACAAATTTATGAAGTAAGGTCCGTCCTAAGCAACGAAAATGTACGAACACTTTCCATATTTAATTGTTCAACTTTACAGCGACCGAATTTCATTATGACTTGACCTACACATTTAACATTTACACTGTACACTTTTGGACAAAGCGCATACAATTATTAATCATCGTAACCATGGTCCTCAACAGCTGCGGGAATGGGTCCAATCCTAACCAAATTGCTGGCTTTCCCTCAACAATTCTGACATTGTCAGACACATCAAAATCACAAAATAACGTTATGACGTTAATATGCGCGCCGCGTGTCTGTATGTCCTGTTATACATTGTAATGTCATTTCAACAATTTGTGAGGCAGTTCAATATAATTGTGTATGCGTGTTGAGAAGATGCTGATAATACAACACTGAAAATGTTGAGAACTTTTGTCAATGTTTTGTTGTTTTACAGCCATTGTCTACAATTTAATGGGACATCCCTCGTATGTATCATGTTCATATAATTATGTCCCATAAAAAATATATAAAATTATATTTGTATTCAATACGGTTGTCCAATTCAATTTTATTGAAGTCATCATCTAATATTTTGGCCAGCGTCAACATTCATGGGAATTGGTAATAGTAGCGTCTTTGTTTTAGGTACGTTGATGCTAATGTGGGTAGTGGATGTGTTATATACATAGTCTGGTTACTACACTCTTCACAAGACCATTCCAAGATAATCAAATCTCTCTTGTCTGTACTGAGTATGGGTAATACCTAAAAACACACACATAGAAATATAAACAACTTTTAGTTGGTTGAATAATACATGTACAATATTACAGGGACTTCCCTGATGCAGAAATAATGAGTCCCTGACTCCCTTTTCTTTCTACTCTAGGGACTCCCACTTTCCATTTACTAGAAAGAACAGGTAGTCAGGAACTTTTCTGTGTCAGGGAAATCCCATGACTAGACTAAACTAGACATGACTAAATTACAGGACTAGTTTTATTTCTATGTTTCCCTATATATGTTATATGTGGTACGATTCGTACTAGGTAGAGGTACGCTGCTTCCTACATCACAGTATCCGAAATTGGCATTGCATTCGCATTATCCGAATACCATGACAGTTACTAAGACGCAATTTGCTGAAGAATCATCATATCTATGACAAAAATCTGCTGTGCTGCAGTAAGAGGTATATAAAATAATTATTATTTCGTAACTACAGCCCAATGGTCCACACATTCATAATTTTCCGATACGTTATACTTACAATGCAAGTCGCCAGGTTTGGTTCAAGCCTGACGTTCTCTTATGTGCAGAGTACGCTGGGTACCAGACTAGACAAATTTTTCCGCTCCCATCAGATTCACTTTTTTTCCCATTCGGCGAAAAATCGGGTCTGCGGGTCTGAGTTACGAAAATTCAAAAACTCTCGCCTTGGTAATTATATGTGTGAACAAGCCACTAATTATACAGAAAATATACGATGCATGAGGACTTCTCTAGTACAGACAATACATGTCTAGACGACTCTGCATCAAATACATCCGTTACGTCATAGATTCAGCAAAATCCAAGGTCAAATTACGTTGATGTTTATGAAATGTCATTAATGGCCTTCAGCAGAAACCACGTTGCACAAGAGCATGGGAATTTCATGTAGTTGATTGCGGGTGTTTATTTAATACACCTGTGAAATTTTGATTTAATCCGCATAAAATTGATCCTGATATTTATTGTTGAATTATACACACTCATATATTATAGTGGCTATAATTCAGTGCTATAATGAAACCTGAAGATGCTAATATGTTATATGTGGTACGTTTCGTCCTACATCACACAATGCGATTTACATTTTATGACGTCATTTAACAATACCAAGAAAACTTTTCTTAATATTCGTTGGGTGCAGTCGTGTTTTTGTGTTTTAGTTCTCTTATTAGACATATTTATTTTAGTTATAAATTCCATTTCCCTATCAATAATATCTAAGAATTGTTTAATTAGTAAATACATTATCAAGTTGACTTTATTTTAAATTGCATTTTTAATTTGACATTTTAAGGTTACTTCTATTCTGATGTTACTATTTTAGTTACGGGGAGCAAGGTCAGTATAAGGCTGCTTGTTCCTCCGTGCTGGATTAGTTACTGTATGCCTGTTGATATGTACGTGATGGTTGGTTGTTTTTAATGATTAGTTACTGCCTACTTAGTCAATTTATGTATACATGCTGGAAATCAATGACCATATAGCGATAAGGTGTGAGGTTAGCTAGCTGTTGAATCGATTTAAACCCCCAGCATTTTATGCTGACAGTTCCAAAGCTGTAATTCGCTACATGATTGTTGTTTCTGTTTATGTTATGAATGTGTTTTGTATTTCTCTTTCCCCTATGCAATTCTGTCACTTTATACAGTGTTCAGATTGTTTCCTGCCCATTTTTGGCCTATTAAGGCCAGTTGTCTTGACTTGTCCTGAGATATTTTCCATCCATTAATTCCCATCTCCCCTTCCCTTACTGTCCACTTTGATTCTCCTAGTTATTCCTTGTGGTCTGCTGGGCCATTCATTGCGCCTCAGTTCCTTAATATGTGTACCGTTTGACCTACCTTATGTTTTGTGGATTGTTGTTTTTCCGGAGATCTGCGTGGGGAGACATTGTCTTATGTATGTGGCTTTCCCTGTAGTTACGTATTCTCTCTCTTTTACATTAAAGGCCAAGTTTCTTAGCGGGTATCTCCATAAGAGATTTTTTTCTGAATTGTGTCGCATACATGGTAGTTCTACGGTGACGTTAAGAACAGTTTTTCGCTGAGTTAAAACATTTAAAGGAGTCGATATAGCCTGCAAGACAGTCATGGTTGGCATGTTGTTGCAAAGGGAAACATTGCTGCAGTTAGAGCAATGGTAGATAAAGATGACCGATATACTATTTCCCAGATAGTTAAAAGTCTATGCATTTCAGAAGGGACCGTATATCATATTCTGACTGACTGTTTGAAATTAAAGAAGCTTTGTGCTAGATGGATCCCCCACTTGTTGACACCAGACCAGATGGCCAAGCGTTTCGATTGTGCCAAAAAAACGTTTGAAAAATAAAATAATTGTAATCCTAGTAAAATTTCTGAGTTGCTCACTGGAAATGAAACTTGGGTCTATTATTTTGAGCCCCAGCGACGCATAAATAACAAACAATGGCTTAGTAAAAGTCAGACAAGGCCGGTCATTGCAAAGAGGACAAGAAGCGCCAAGAAAGTTGTATATGCCATTTTCTTCAATTCTAGTGGCCCTGTTGTACAAATTCCTTGCGAACATGATAAAACCATCACAGGCAAGTTTTACAAAAATAAAGTACTTACATCTGTCAAAAAATTATATCAAAATAAACGCCCAAGTAAAGGTTTGAATGGTATAAAACTTATTCATGACAATGCTTCAGCCCACAAAAGTAAAATTGTACAATCTTTCTTAGAACAAGAAAAAGTTATTCAGATTGAACAACCACCTTATTCCACTGACCTGAGCCCCTGTGACTTTTTGCTATTTCCCTTGCTAAAAAAAGCTCTCAGGGAAGCGCTATGCTACTAGAAGTGCCCTTGGTTCTGCAATTTTTCAGTGTCTCAACAGTATACCAACGGGAGACTACTTTGCACCATTAGATCGTGGATAGGAATACTTTGAAGGGTTGACGTGATCAAAACTCCGATGCAGTGAAAATTTAAAACATACGATGACCAGTGACATGATTTATTGAATGCGACTCGTATTTCCTATATTTTGCATATTTTTCCAAAAAATTTCTTGAGAAATGTTGTCGATAGCTCTTCAAAAGCTTGTTTTGAATTGATACTGCATTTTGATACTATTTATTTACAGTTTAAAGCAGTCCTTTATCCTTCAACCCTTCATCATCTTGCAGAAGATTGCTGTGCACTCATGTGTCTTCTTAAGGGACACCTTTGATGGGATGGGTGTTCAGCTTTACATCTTAAAAGGTGTCCATTTAGATGATCGCATGCGTTCTATGGCTGCTTTTTGCGATGTAGATGGAATGTTTTGGTAAAGTAAACTTATATAAAAAGTGATAAGAAGCTGAACAGGTAAGTTAACATAACATGTTTTCCTTCACATGAACACGTTCTGTCATTGAATTTCCTGTATTTACTTCAAAAGTTTTACCTAAACTCTTATATTTTTTCTGCAAAATTTCCTATATTTTTTCTATATTTTGTTGACTAACTGGTTGACGACCTGCATAATGGGACAAATATCTCAGGGCGATTCCGTTTGTACCAAACCGGTTTGAAAACAAAACTGGTTTGTCAAACCTTTCATTTGTTTTAACCAACTGGATTTCAACTAAAATAAGTGTCTGTATTTGTTTATAACAAATCTTGGTTAATCAAACTGACCGAACTACCTCCAGGTGTGGTTTGTCTGGTTTGTCTGGTTTTATTTATCCGAATAATCGTACACTAGTTAAACAAAATGGTGGACCGATTTTATGGCGGGTGACCGTGCCACTCAAATGTGGGGCCATGTTTAATCAAAGCGCTGTTAACTGAATTGTGGATTTGCTTGCCTTGTGTATATCTAGTGACATTATCATATTAACTACTGTATTTCTATATCATGTTACCGGTATTTTTTTCCATTAGTTTTTGTGTGCAGATTATACAAGTCGGTATATCTTGTGCATCAGTGATAAACATAACCCTGGTTTATATGTTCATGATTATAATAACATTATAAGAACATTCACAATCTGTCTGTTACTGCATTTAGCAATCACTACTGACCAGAAAGCAATTTGAAGAAACAAAAAATATGACAATCAGTCACATAGATTATGTATCCGAATATAGTTTCGACAACGTTTAAGCTGGGACTAATATAATTATACATGTATATAGTGTACCCAGGTTTAAGTTTCCGTTTGATGTCTCCATTTATCAAGGTTTAATAGTGAGAATTACATACATGTTTATTTCTTATGCGACATAGACATACTCCGGATTACACCAGTCACTACATCACCACAAGGACAATAAATATGGGTATTTCCCTTTAACCCTGCGGTACAAACAAACATATACATGTAACGTTAGTTAACATCGTGCTCGAATCGCAATGAAAACAAAGACCCATACCAAACTATCGCATCACTGTGGTCCGACCAACTTCCTATAGAATTATTGAAGGAAAATATCGTCAAATCGCTATAAATAAAAATCTTTGAACAGATGGTCCGGTGTTATTTGAAAATTAAGCAATGAGATTGCAAATCTTTGATCGTTGCGTGCACATATGATGCATGTTTTTGTCACTAATTGTTATAAGGCATATCATGTTCCTGAAAGAGATATCTGAATTTGAAACTTAAGTGTTATTCAGATAGCTTATACAAATACCTTAACTTTGATAAAAACGACAATATTAAGTTGTATGAGCTTTAAATTTAAATATGTACTGGAGATTGACATTTTTCCTTTTGTAATGTTACACCACTTGAAACATGAACATGCATGTATATATATTTTGTGCATTAAACTACAACGAATGGTATAGAGAGTAGTAAATGTATGTTATTATAAATCACCAACCTACGGTCGAACCTACAGGTCAAATGTATGTCTGCCTAATCGGAACCTGGCTATAAAATCGTCCACACTGTAACGTTGCAAAACAGAAGTTACGTATTTCTCAACTCTGACTTTCTTATCGAGCACCAATCTGTCTGCAATCACAATACTGCTAGCGGTTAAAACTGCAGTAAATGGAATTAGGTGTTGATGCGACTGTGTCAATTACATCGTTATGGTCTTCTGATACTGTAAGTTCTTATACAATCAAAATCATGTGGGTCATTTTTATTCGACTAAACCGTCTGATTCTTTGCAAACCAATCTTAATCATAACTGGTTTAAGTTTTTCAACCAAACTACAACAAAACTGAAACCTCAAACCTTAACTAGGTCTTGCAAAACAAATTCACCCTCAGTCGACTTATGGCTGCGTATATACAGTTAAAGAAATCTCGCCGATTCGCGATCACTGTTCGTTAACAGCACGTGATTTCGCGAAACAGCAGACGGCAGATCGCGGAAAACAGACGAACTACAGTGTACAACTTTTTGAACGGCGATTATTTCACATTAAAGACCTTTACTGAAAACTTTCAAAATGGTTGCATCCATTTGGATTCTACCCTGGATCTTGATTTTATCGACTGTACCAGGTAAATATAAAAGTAAAATAAATTGTTTACAGTGCTCGATTGTTTTCTCAAAAGAATGCGAGTGCCTTAAATTCCAACTCGCAGAATTCTAAACTTCCTCGCAATTTTGCTGAATTGGTTAAAACGGTTTGGACATTAAAATGCATACAAAATTGATTTTTATTTGCCGTATTATAATACATGTATATTGTATCAATTGAAAAATATGCAAACCAAAGGGGTCTATTTTGATATATTACATACTGTAGGGGGTACAGGTTTATTCCCCGGCGCCTGTCTGAATAATGTACAAATTAAGATTGAAAACACGGCGCCCCCTATTTTTTTATAGATAGCAAATTGAAGGTCTTATTCTTTCCTTTTAGAATATATTATACAATTTAAAATCGATCAAGTATTTATATATTTACATGTAACTTATGTGGTCGTAAATTAAAACGTAAATTTGCAAATTCTATGGTGTTTGGACTACCGTTTGTTGCATGATGGTTGGTATCTTATTAAATTTAGAAAATGGACCTATATATGTATTAGACATAATTAAATCTTCACGATCAATACATACTATTCTGTAAGTTCAGTTAGCTCATCTATATAGTAGTAATACTAGTTCTCTTGGCATTTTAATTCTGGACATTCAATGACAAACTAACTCTTCAGACTGTGGTGTAATTTCTAGTGCATATCTCACTGAACTTATTTTTGATGACTTTAGTGTTGCCTTTTCCTAAAGTTCTAAAAATGCCCAAGATGCCGAATAATGATCCAAAATGCAATACAATAAAATTGTACTGTTCATGTAGACTTCCCGACGTTATTGATAATCTAATTAGGTGCAACAATCAAAAATGTAAAATAAAATGTTACCACAATCAATGTGTGTAGATAGATGTAGACGACAGTTTTCTGTGTAAAATGTGCTCATGGTAACAAATTGTTGTTTGTATTATTGATATTATTCAATGTGATGTCTGTATTTGGCCTCATACCCAACTTTCGTGTCACTGCGGTCCGACCAACTTCCTATAGAATTATAGAAGGAAAATATCTTAAAACCGCGATAAATCAAAATCTGTTAAAGGTATCTTTCGTGTGCAAACAAATGTTAGAGATCAAATCTTCTACTTTATGATGGTGTAAATACTATGTTTCTGTGATTTCTACATTCCTGTCCTTTTTTGAGGTTTTTAAGGTCCCCTTTTTGACATTGAAATAAGAAGGGGCTAAAACAATATCTCTGAATTTAAATACTTTACAAAAGAGGTAGATATTGTGTGCAGAGATATATTAGAGTTCAAATATGTACTTTCGAACGCACTTTTCAGATTTAATTTGGGCGCTCTATTATGCTGTCCTTTTTAACGAATTTTGTTAAAAAATGCCACTTTCGAATACACTATATATCGAGGTGTACGCGTGATGGGTATCCAACAGCGCACGCGCAGCATGACATCTGATTAAAGTGATCAAGCCGGATGCAGCGATTATACAAGCTGTAAATTAACAATTAGTGCTCTTTACATGGAAGACTTTGTGGGGAATGTGACATTTTAAAGAATAGCCTTGAAATAAGATATTGGTGTGGTAAATTATAGATTGACTTTTTAATCTGTAAAGGTGTAACATTTAAAACAGTATTACTGGATTACAATAAATATTGTAATACAGATTTTACAATTAATTGGACAGATGCATAACTTATATAATATAAATTTAATACCACTAGGTTTGATATTCATTGTATAAGTTATATATCGTTTTTCGAGAAAAGAGATATCATTCAATGGATAATATACATTAAATACTTTTCGTATGCATAATTTCACTTCAATAGTAAGACAGCGTAGCTTGATGTATTGGCAAAAATGATAAAACTTATCATTTATGACTCGGGTAATTTTAAAAATTAATGCATCCAGATTCAAAATACAGGCTTAAATGTTATACTTATTGTCCGGCGTACACACAAATAAATGTACATTTACTATTGATAAGATATTATCACCAATGCACATATGATGATGGTATAAATAATTGCACTCCATCGTAAAAAGACAAGATCATGTTTTTAAATGTAACAGACAAAATAAGTAGTTTTATTGGTCAGTGTCATTATAATTTCTGTTGAAAAAAGAATAATCTATCTTTGCGATGCTAGAAAGTTTAGTAGCTATCATCTGTCTACCGAAACAAAATACAAGGCATAACCTTATGCTGCATAATTCAATATATTTTTTTCGAAAGAGGCTATAATATAAGTATCATGAATGTATGATATATTCTGATAAATCAGTACAGCCCGGGGCAATTTCATTATGCTGGCTAAACACAGCGGGGGTGCTAATTAAATTGCGAACGATAATGATCATGAGATGTTAA
Organism: Mactromeris polynyma; assembly: GCA_032209605.1. NCBI lineage: Eukaryota > Metazoa > Mollusca > Bivalvia > Venerida > Mactridae > Mactromeris > Mactromeris polynyma. The sequence goes on from JASFXZ010000013.1 coordinate 15,814,096, forward strand.
AATGGCGTATATATAATCGGTCATAGCATGTAGCCAATATCGATCAGATCTGGGGAATCTTGTGATGAGCCAGAAAGTTTGACATGCATATATATGAATTTATTGTGTCATTTTTTGTTTTTACATGATATTGATTTTTGTCATGATTGATCAAATATGTGTCTGTTGTGACATAAGATTATTGTATTGACGAAAATACAAGTCTATTAAAGTGTGAAGATCAGGATATTGTACTTATTTTTTCTTTTACTTTCTGATGTGTAAGCTTTACTTACGACAGAAACTACACGTTTATTCAATGCATTAATTGATCGATTTTCATAAACTAGACAATATAACCTTTGAGACCGTATAAATTGTTAAAAGATTTAAATACTTATTAAAAAAATAAATAGGGGGCGCCGTGTTTTCCGAGCAGATTCTCTCGCGCGAGAAAATTATACAAAAATGAGTCCAAGTTAATAAGGGGTGCTGTTTTTTTCCAAAGCAAAAATATTTGAGAAAAAAATCAGAAAATTTGCACATTTTTAAATAGGTGTAAATATAGAAATACTACATCAATTGCAAATTGTTTGAATATTCTAAAAGTATAGAATACGACCCTTAATTTGATATCAAATGTATTAACATTTGACAAAACATAAAAAAGTAGATAGGGGGCGCCGTGTTTTCAATCTTAATTTGTACAATATTCAGACGAGCGCCGGGGAATAAACCTGTCCCTGTAGAAGTCTGATCCAGCATAAACTACACACATTATTGACGTGGTTGTCTTCATCGGCAACAATTATAAGTTTGATGTTGAGTTCTTTTTTTCTATTTTTAACGGTTTTGACGGTTAGATTTGTTACAACTTTTTTTTTTTTTTCAATAGCCCTTTACTCCAACCCAATTACCAACTGTATCCTGACAGCCTGGTCACATAACCTACACTGTCTCCATAGATGTTATCGGAAAATAATTGGGATTTGACACCTGTATATTTTAACATGAAATAACAGTGTAAAGTGTTGTTTTAGTTAATTTTTACAGGAATATAAAAGCTGTAAATTTTAACTATAATTATGTAAAGTTTATCATTACGGGTTATAGAAGACACAGGAATACAAATTTGAGATATATATATAAATTTGGTGTATTTCTAAAAACGTTTAAGGTGAAATTTCGTTTATAAGAATGCCTTAACATGTAATCAATGTTTAATCAATTTCTGTGTTCTCATGTAAATAGATAATTGACGTTAATTTATGAATTTTCTTGTGGTTTAATTAATTTGATTGGTAGATGCCTATTGTTCTGCAATTCATAAACCTGGTCCTCGGCAGATTAGTTCTACTGATCACTACTGTAATTGAATTAAAGTGTCAGCTGTAAAACCACAAGAGGCATAACACTCCAGGTGATCTTTGTTATGTGTTAATTCACATTGTTATTTCCTGTTTGATAGAATTAGTGCCTTGCATAATTGCAATTATTAGGTATTGTCAGTTTATGATCTAATTCACACAACGGGGCTGCGACTGTCTGTCATCCAAAAATATTTACTTCAAAGACTTAGCCAGCGTCTTCCAACATGTTTTAATGTTAATGCACAAACCTTGTTGCACAGACAGTAAATACCTTGATTTGACCTACTTATTATTGATTTACAATTGATTATTGATGCAAGGGCGCGCACCGGGAAGAAGTGTGATGTTGTGGGGTTAGACAGCTACCCAGTTAGTTGGTAGAGCGCCAGGCCCGGGTCCACCGGGGGGGGGGGGCAATTCTTTTAGCACTTTAAATACAATACATTGGTTTACCGTCGATATCCTCTTGTATACTACCAGTATAGCGGAAGTAAGCGCAATAAAAGTTGGCCCCCTGTTGAGCTCATTGGCCTTGAGACCGTCTAGAAGAATCGTATGCTTTTCACTCTACATCAGACAGGCGCTTTCAATTTCCTTATCATGTAGAAAGCGTCTGTAAACAGATTATAGAGCATCATACGTGACAGAGACAGAGATCTGTCGTGGTGTTGTTTTAGTGTGAAACAGTGAAAATATAATTTCTTAAAATAATTTTAAACAATTCAACAATTTATGGAAGGGAATATAATACTTGGGCTTAAAGTTTTGCAAAATAAAATAATTTAGTTTTTCTAGAACAAGCCTACTTTCATATTTTCACATTTTCCTTATTAGAATTGAATTTCAAAATGCTTTAATCTTTAAATTACATTTTCCTCGTCGAATATAGAATTTGCATTGAAACTAAAACACATTTACAATGTTTTTTTTGTACGATGAATACGTTTCGCATTACCGCGACGAAACATTATACATCAGAGGAAAATTAAAGTAATTCAAAAGATTGAGTTATATGACATCATCATAATTATTTGTGGTCCATTCATACAAGCAAGTTTTGCAGTGCGATATGCAAAATACATACTGTGTTAAATGTTGGTTGGTATTTCAATTCATGTATCGCTCTTATAACCTCGATAAAATCACGAATTAGGATAATTTATCATCAAATTCTGTATTTTTCGGCGCAGCCTTACTAACATGGTTTTGCTAATTGCATATTCAGTGTTTTGTAAACCAATCAAATCTTACGTTAACCACCAAGGCAATTTCGCGCAATTTCTCTTCAATTTATAAATATGTGTTACCTTAAAGCAGATCGGTTAACATTTTGTATAGTGTATTTCAAGTTTTTTCCAGTAAGTAGTACTGTTATTCATTACCACGGGGAATTGTCAGGAGTTGGAATTAAGAAGTCTTTTTTGGTTTTATGTACCAGTCGCGAACATTTATATTGTTTTAATCAGATAAATCGCTATGTTACACGTTTATAAACATGGATGTGTGAGTTCACGACTTATGCAATAAGTAATGTTGAACTATATTGAAACAGACTATACTGTGTCTATGACTAATCACACTACGGAGTTATATTTATTATGCAGTCTCATTCGGAACACCTCGGCATTATTGGCTCTGCCGAATACCACCGAGTAGTTACGATTGACGCCGTCTCATACGCAGTGATCTCCCCTTACAGGTCTCGGAGTTTCTGCAGTATAGCGTAATTGAATGACAGTTAGGCATTTAATATGTTGTACAACAAATTTATACTTCAAATTGCAACATATTTGCAAACTTCAAGTTGCGGCGACCATCTTTTTTAAAGATATTTCTTGTTTAATGTTACTATATTGAAGGTCTTTTTTAAATTTGCTTAGTCGTAAACATGAGAAAATGCCTACATCCTGTTTGTACACATGTTCCCGAAACGACAAATTCACAAGTCCGATACAGGAGTTTCTATCACGACGTACATGCCGTGTTAGCGCTTGCATATAGGAAATATGTTTCACAATTCCGGGAAACTTCTAAGAAAAGTTATAATGCAGTATTTTTGAGTATGTCTGTATGGAGGCATTAACGTGCCTTTTTCAATATTATTTCTTAGTTAGTTTTGATAAAAAAATACTATCTACCTTGAACCGTTTAATTGAAGCAAATCCAAATTTAAACAAATACCATGAATACACAACTACTTCCAGTCATGAATGTTAATTATCATCATAAACTTTTATTTACTAGTATTCATTATAGAAATTCGAGAATATTCCGATTCTTAGAATTAGCACCGCTAATTATGGGTATTTCTCGACATTATCGCCTATATAACCTGACAAGCCATACACATAGTACGGTGTATTTTCAAAACGCCATAATTGAAAACTTTGCAACATAGCTTCATTTCAAAAAAATGTATAGAGGCAAATAATTAAATAATGTTCTCGTGTAAAAAAAATGAATTGTGATTTCTGTGCCAAATGGGCCGTTTTTCTGCGCTCACAGCCAATTATTTTATGTCGGAGATGATAAACACATTTATTGTATTTCAGGAAGCATACATAAACCTGTTTGTAGTTTTAGTATATACTTTAGGAGGTTAACAGTTAATACAGTTTTATATAAGTGTGCTCCCTGATCACGTTCATTTTGGACATCAAAAAGAGTCAACTTCTGCCAAATCAGCATGAACGTTTTAATATCTACACTATTTCACAGAGTTTATGACGAAATGGCTTCTTATTCACTTGTGACAAGGTTTTTTTTACTGATGGCTGACTAGGAGTAGGTACAGGAGGGGCTGTCCGCTGGAAATTTGTTAAAAGGTTGGTACTTGTATGATTTGGTTGTTCTGTATTTTTAACAAGATAATACTAGTGCGATTCTCATGAATGAGTTTTAAATATGGCACTAGTGTAAAATCTATGTTAGAGACAGGAATTACTAAACATTTTATGGAGATCTATTATATAAAATTCGCAAAATTCATAACAGCTGTTACTTTGATCAGTTATTTGTGAAATTAATTAACAAGTTCAAAGGGAAGGGTTATAATCCTGACATAATGAGAACAACTGCAGATAAGTTTTTAAGTAAATCAATACTTGATAGAATTTCACACCTGTTTTTACTGTACACCGGACACTAATGTTTTGAGACTAAATGAAGTTATATTTGTAAACCGTACTTGGTATGGCAGGATATGACTGATCACAATGTCTTAGGGGATTATGTTCGGGACTTTGTAGGCATTGTTTTTTGCAGGTCACCTTTTCAACACTTCATTTTATTGAAACGTTTATGATATTATTTCGTTGGGTGAACTTAATATTATTTCGTTCGGTGAACTTTGGAATTACTTCGTCGCGTAGTAATTAGGATGTGGCAGTTTTTGACTTGTTACCGGCTTTCAGTCTTGTTTGGGTTTTGCAAACGGAAACCAATTGTTGAATGCCTCTCAAATCGCCACACCTGAGTGGTACCGTCCAAATACACTGATAATCATGTAAGCATAATGAGTGTCCTCCACATTTCTCAGTGCTGATTCACCTCATGATGACCCAATAGTCTGAAAACCAATGTTAAAGTTACTGTAATGACTTAAACAACTAACGACCATTTAAGTACATTAACATGGTTTTAGTCTAGAATTGTACCTGCCTTTATAAAAGTGTATTCTACTCTGCTTCAGTCCATAGGAGTATTACCACAGAAATTTAGTCCAACACTAAGGCAGTAACCTATTAAAACAATGTATGTACTCATTCTGTCTATCATCAAATGGATGAAAGCATATACAAATTTGACTTAAAAAATGTTCTACGTAATTTTCAATTAAATCTTTCCATTTCAATCATTTTTAGTCAAATGTTAGTAGCTCTAAATGAACTCTATAGTTCTTAAGTGTTAGAATATACTGAAAATAAGACTGCATATACCTTTGATGTCTTTTACTGTGATTGAATCAATTGGTGACTTGTCTCCACGAAGCTTTTCTTAAATGCCTCTGCAATGTGCCAATCCTCATTCCGACATATAACCTCAGTTAGCCAGTATGTAAGAAAGTAACGTTCCTTACCACACTTGTTTCTTGCTGTGGATGTTGCCTTCAGTAATTTATTCCAATCCACCAGATCTCAAGTTTTCAACAGTTAAACCTGAAGTATTCAACAGAGTGGCATTAGTTTTACTTAAAAGCCAGAACAAAATGACAAAAACCCATTCTAATACATTTTTGTACATTTATTTACTATTAAAACACAAACGTGTACCTGTTATATTAAAAATTATCGTCTGAATTAGACGTGGTAAAATATATAAGCATTTTTTTGTTTATGAATGCTGACTCATTTTTGTTAAGGTATCATAAATAATTAACATTTTAGTACAAAATCATTGTTCCTGGCCAGACTCATCTGATCTGAGCAGTTTACCAGTACTTAAAGTGCATTTATTCCTGCAAGAAAGAGACATCAATTTTGCACCAAATAAGCCATGATCATAAATTCAGTATACTGCACATGCTCAAAACACATTGTGGCAGCTATCACAGGCACCTTTCTTTATATAAATCTTCAGATTGAAGCATTTATGTAGAATTCTAAGACTAAGTTGAAAGAACATAAAACAAGCATTCCACTTGAGCCAAATGAGCATGGTTTAGCAGCTTTGTGATAAAAATAGGAACTTTCGAAAACTGAGAGCTAAGACTAGACTTTCAAATGCAAGAACTTTACATGTTCATAATTATGTGTAGTTTAAATCATGTTAATATGCTTCACGTTAGAACTTTAACTCAGCAACAAATAAAATGTATTAAGATCATCTATAAAAATCTAACCTGACACTTATGGTCGCATTGTAGATCTTTTTTCCACCACGACATCCTTTATCTGGGTAAAATATACCGAGCATTTCCAATGTTTTTGTCATTTTGATTAAAAGAACTAAGGGCGAATTTGTTTTGCAAAACCTGGTTCAGGTTTGAGGTTTCAGTTTTGTTGTAGTTTGGTTGAAAAACTTAAACCAGTTAAGATTTAGATTGGTATGCAAACAAATATGATTTGGTCGACGAAAAATGGCCCACGTGATTTTGATTGTGCAAGATTGCAGACAGATTGGTGCGTGATAAGGAAATCAGAGTTAAGAACTTTAAAACGTCTGTTTTGCAACGTAACAGCATGGACAATTTTAAAGCCAGGTTCCCATGTAGCAAAGAAAGATTTATTTTTAAACATTGCCCCACATATGAGTGGCACGGTCACCCGCCATAAAATCAGTCCACCATTTTGTTTAACTAGTATACGATTATTCGGATAAATCAAACCAGACAAACCACACTTGGAGGTAGTTCGGTCAGTTTGACTAACCAGTTTAAGATTTGTTATTAACAAATACAGAAACTTGTTTTAGTTTGAAACCAGTTAGTTAAAACAAATGAAAGGTTTGACAAACCAGTTTTGGATTCAAACCGGTTTGGTACAAACAAATTCGCCCTAAGACTTACTATTTTCCAAGAAAACAGATGTACTATGTTCATAGAATCAAGAAAACACATCACTGCAGGCTTAAAATGCAGACAATTACAATCAGGTTCATGTGTGAAAGTTAGTATATTATCCGACATATAGACAAGTCCAATGACCATTGTGTTAACGATTTAAGCGCTGTATAGAACAGTCCAATGTTCGATAAATCCCTTCAGTGAATCCATTTGAAGAATCACATTATATATGGTAATAATTATGCATCTATAAAAAGTACAAAAAATAACTAAAAAGTATAATAATTGAAGTAAATGTAACATTTGGTCTAATTTGATCCTTATTCTTGGTGTCAGAACATTTGTTTATGCCCCTGTTTACAAAATGGACTGGCCACAAATTAGACATGGGGTCGATTACTTGAAAAAGTAATCAACTAAATTATGATTATTTTGCCTTTTTCAGTAACTGCATAATTTGCAAGTAATCGATTAATTATTATTATTTTTAATGATTACTTCCTTTTGTAAATGACAGGTTGAAACACAGATCCGTGAATCTTATTAATTATTTCAGCAGTACAGTGAATGAACTAATAACATTATTTTTAATTCTCAGTGTCAGTTCTATACACAGTTGCACTTAATGATGCATCATCAGGGAAATCAAAATGCATCGAGCAGACATCCTTAAAATAGCAAGTTCATGCTAAAATATACATAACAATAATAAACAGGTGCATATTCTAGAAATATTAACTAGATTTCAAAGGATTGGGCAATGTTAAATTTTGATCTGAAAAGCAGTTTGCTCTATTAAATTAGTGTATCATTATAGTTTTACCCCATATTAACAGATTAACAAAAACTTGTTGTGTTGTGCCATAGACCATAGTTAAACCCTAGGGCTACAACATAACATGTTTAACCATAAATAAGTGAGAAATAAGTGTATAATTTGTTTTTAAACAATGGAAGTGTCAATCAAAACTTTTTTCCTATTACTATTTAATTATATAGACACTTATTTAAATGTTTAATTGGTAGAAAACGGAATGAAAACACGAAGTAATTTTAAAATAATCATAAAACAATAATGATTAGAGCCCATTTTTGGCTGTAATCGATTAGATTATGATTAAAGTAATCAGAAAAATGCATGATTAATGATTAAGCCTGATTACTGGGAAATATTAATGGATTATTAATCATTATGATTATTTTTCATGATTACCCCATGTCTGCCACAAATATCCCAAGAGGAAGGCTTATCAGCTTTATTAAACTCAACTTGTGAGGAGCAATTAGAGGTGATTGGTCAGTTGGCCATTCAAGTCTTATCAGATCATAGAGCAAATTGTCCTACAACTTTTATTACACTTGCCTTTTGGAACCTTAGGTGTTCTCTTACACATTTATTTATTCAACTTGCTGAAACTAAGTGGTTATTTATTTTAGAGATTTATAGAAGGTTTCATACGATATACATATTGGGCCCGTTTTATCAATATTCGTACGAACGAGCGTTCGTTATTATGACAGTGATCTTACGAATAAGAGTGTTCATGCGCACAGTAAATCAGTACACGCTCTTCACGGGGAGGTCAAAAGAGACGTATATCGCGGGTGTCAGGACAATACGGACCAGGGGCATTACGGATCAGACACTTCAGACCATATTTAGGGACATAACGGGCCAAGCATTTTTTTTTAAAAAGACCTTCAATATGTTTTACCTTTAACTCTGTGTTTTGCATGGCGCACTGGAAAACTTCCTTGAATAAAAGGAGCCCAAATTTATGACGTTTTAGCCATTGTAGCAACAGCACTGAATGAGCCCATCCAAATATTTTTTGCGTTAAGATGAGCCAGATACATTTTTAACACAGTGTATATGTTTGCATATCACGCGCACAAATATGTTGGTCTCTTAATTTGTAACGTTTAAATTTGAAAAAAATGAATTTTCAAGATTGCATTATTTATAAAAAATGATTTCCTTATGACTCATCAATGTCTAAAGAAAGAATGCATACATGCATTATATTGTGTTGCGTTTATGCATACATATTCTAGCCAACCTATTCAAAATACTGAAAAGAATCCCTTGTCAGTTTTAGGTTATAACATGTAAAACTGCAATTATATCCACAAGTAGATTGAAACGTTTGCATTGAAATAAAATTTATTTAATTTGTAATATAAGTCGACTTGAGTTAACCCTATCTCACTTGATAAGTTAAATCATGATTTATATATTGACAACACATGGTTAAACTGAACTAAATAGACATTCTTCTATATTTAAAATGAATGTTTCATGTTGTGACATAAAACTCTAAAGTTATTGAATATATGGAAAAATATTCACATATTTCTTCATCAAAATTATTTCACGTTTTCATTGTACCATTTTTTAAAACAAATCTCTACCACCTTACACTTTAAAGTTTAATTCTTGTCATTTATTAAAAAAACTTTAAAGCGGCAAGGCATATTCATGAAAAAAAATAGTCAAACTAACTTCTCAGAGAAAGACGACAAAACTTCGGTGGACAGCTGCTTAAACGTACAGGGACAACGTAAGAGAACACTGAACAGTATTCAATAAGATATGCCGGCAGATATGCCTGCCTTATAGTTCTTAAAACATCATGGGTGATCAGGTTTGCTATTGCAGGTCTGATGACTAATTATATAAGATGCGAATGTTTACCCAACAGGGGCTGGTCGTGAGAGGTTCGAACTGAAATATGAAAGTACTGTAGTGGTGTTGGTATGAAATGCAAAAATAAAATTAAAAAAATATTCAGGGATTCTAAACATGTATATATTTTGGAATTTTATATGTCTCCCATTTAGAGTGTACAGTGACATATTTTAAAATACAGAATCAAATGTTTCATGTAAAAATTAAGCTATTTACTTGGCAGAAATTTTAAAATTGCTATATGTTTCTATTTTCAACTCACCATCAAAATTTCTTATAAGTATGAATTTATTATTTCACTATTTCTTCCGTCTTGTATATATACGTATATATAAATATACGATTATTCGGATAAATCAAACCAGACAAACCACACTTGGAGGTAGTTCGGTCAGTTTGACTAACCAGTTTAAGATTTGTTATTAACAAATACAGAAACTTGTTTTAGTTTGAAACCAGTTAGTTAAAACAAATGAAAGGTTTGACAAACCAGTTTTGGATTCAAACCGGTTTGGTACAAACAAATTCGCCCTAAGACTTACTATTTTCCAAGAAAACAGATGTACTATGTTCATAGAATCAAGAAAACACATCACTGCAGGCTTAAAATGCAGACAATTACAATCAGGTTCATGTGTGAAAGTTAGTATATTATCCGACATATAGACAAGTCCAATGACCATTGTGTTAACGATTTAAGCGCTGTATAGAACAGTCCAATGTTCGATAAATCCCTTCAGTGAATCCATTTGAAGAATCACATTATATATGGTAATAATTATGCATCTATAAAAAGTACAAAAAATAACTAAAAAGTATAATAATTGAAGTAAATGTAACATTTGGTCTAATTTGATCCTTATTCCTGGTGTCAGAACATTTGTTTATGCCCCTGTTTACAAAATGGACTGGCCACAAATTAGACATGGGGTCGATTACTTGAAAAAGTAATCAACTAAATTATGATTATTTTGCCTTTTTCAGTAACTGCATAATTTGCAAGTAATCGATTAATTATTATTATTTTTAATGATTACTTCCTTTTGTAAATGACAGGTTGAAACACAGATCCGTGAATCTTATTAATTATTTCAGCAGTACAGTGAATGAACTAATAACATTATTTTTAATTCTCAGTGTCAGTTCTATACACAGTTGCACTTAATGATGCATCATCAGGGAAATCAAAATGCATCGAGCAGACATCCTTAAAATAGCAAGTTCATGCTAAAATATACATAACAATAATAAACAGGTGCATATTCTAGAAATATTAACTAGATTTCAAAGGATTGGGCAATGTTAAATTTTGATCTGAAAAGCAGTTTGCTCTATTAAATTAGTGTATCATTATAGTTTTACCCCATATTAACAGATTAACAAAAACTTGTTGTGTTGTGCCATAGACCATAGTTAAACCCTAGGGCTACAACATAACATGTTTAACCATAAATAAGTGAGAAATAAGTGTATAATTTGTTTTTAAACAATGGAAGTGTCAATCAAAACTTTTTTCCTATTACTATTTAATTATATAGACACTTATTTAAATGTTTAATTGGTAGAAAACGGAATGAAAACACGAAGTAATTTTAAAATAATCATAAAACAATAATGATTAGAGCCCATTTTTGGCTGTAATCGATTAGATTATGATTAAAGTAATCAGAAAAATGCATGATTAATGATTAAGCCTGATTACTGGGAAATATTAATGGATTATTAATCATTATGATTATTTTTCATGATTACCCCATGTCTGCCACAAATATCCCAAGAGGAAGGCTTATCAGCTTTATTAAACTCAACTTGTGAGGAGCAATTAGAGGTGATTGGTCAGTTGGCCATTCAAGTCTTATCAGATCATAGAGCAAATTGTCCTACAACTTTTATTACACTTGCCTTTTGGAACCTTAGGTGTTCTCTTACACATTTATTTATTCAACTTGCTGAAACTAAGTGGTTATTTATTTTAGAGATTTATAGAAGGTTTCATACGATATACATATTGGGCCCGTTTTATCAATATTCGTACGAACGAGCGTTCGTTATTATGACAGTGATCTTACGAATAAGAGTGTTCATGCGCACAGTAAATCAGTACACGCTCTTCACGGGGAGGTCAAAAGAGACGTATATCGCGGGTGTCAGGACAATACGGACCAGGGGCATTACGGATCAGACACTTCAGACCATATTTAGGGACATAACGGGCCAAGCATTTTTTTTTAAAAAGACCTTCAATATGTTTTACCTTTAACTCTGTGTTTTGCATGGCGCACTGGAAAACTTCCTTGAATAAAAGGAGCCCAAATTTATGACGTTTTAGCCATTGTAGCAACAGCACTGAATGAGCCCATCCAAATATTTTTTGCGTTAAGATGAGCCAGATACATTTTTAACACAGTGTATATGTTTGCATATCACGCGCACAAATATGTTGGTCTCTTAATTTGTAACGTTTAAATTTGAAAAAAATGAATTTTCAAGATTGCATTATTTATAAAAAATGATTTCCTTATGACTCATCAATGTCTAAAGAAAGAATGCATACATGCATTATATTGTGTTGCGTTTATGCATACATATTCTAGCCAACCTATTCAAAATACTGAAAAGAATCCCTTGTCAGTTTTAGGTTATAACATGTAAAACTGCAATTATATCCACAAGTAGATTGAAACGTTTGCATTGAAATAAAATTTATTTAATTTGTAATATAAGTCGACTTGAGTTAACCCTATCTCACTTGATAAGTTAAATCATGATTTATATATTGACAACACATGGTTAAACTGAACTAAATAGACATTCTTCTATATTTAAAATGAATGTTTCATGTTGTGACATAAAACTCTAAAGTTATTGAATATATGGAAAAATATTCACATATTTCTTCATCAAAATTATTTCACGTTTTCATTGTACCATTTTTTAAAACAAATCTCTACCACCTTACACTTTAAAGTTTAATTCTTGTCATTTATTAAAAAAACTTTAAAGCGGCAAGGCATATTCATGAAAAAAAATAGTCAAACTAACTTCTCAGAGAAAGACGACAAAACTTCGGTGGACAGCTGCTTAAACGTACAGGGACAACGTAAGAGAACACTGAACAGTATTCAATAAGATATGCCGGCAGATATGCCTGCCTTATAGTTCTTAAAACATCATGGGTGATCAGGTTTGCTATTGCAGGTCTGATGACTAATTATATAAGATGCGAATGTTTACCCAACAGGGGCTGGTCGTGAGAGGTTCGAACTGAAATATGAAAGTACTGTAGTGGTGTTGGTATGAAATGCAAAAATAAAATTAAAAAAATATTCAGGGATTCTAAACATGTATATATTTTGGAATTTTATATGTCTCCCATTTAGAGTGTACAGTGACATATTTTAAAATACAGAATCAAATGTTTCATGTAAAAATTAAGCTATTTACTTGGCAGAAATTTTAAAATTGCTATATGTTTCTATTTTCAACTCACCATCAAAATTTCTTATAAGTATGAATTTATTATTTCACTATTTCTTCCGTCTTGTAATACATTCATGAACATCCAGGCATATTTTTCAACTTAGAGTATTTTCATCAGACGCTTCTGTGAAAATATTTCTATTTAAGTATTAATTTTACACAAATGTAATTCTAAAATACAGGCCATGCTTGAAAATACACCTGTAAAAATTTCTTGGTGAAATCACCCAATTTAACTTTTACAGCTTCTAAAGACCAGTATTTTTGAAAAAACAGGTCTTTTCTAGTCGTTTTACAACTGTAATACAGGTATTAATTTCGTACAGGTATTCAGAGTGTTTAAAATAAATATTGTTGTGGGTATAATGTCTTGTGATCAAGGGGCCTTTGTCATCCTGAGCAAAATCATGAGGGGGATAATGTCCTATGTTGAAGGGGTTATGGTCCGCATGTACAATAACATGAAGGTTCTTTTGTCCGCCTATGCAAATTTGACCTTAGGGGCTAATGTCCTACAGGCTTATATCCTACATTCATATCTATGTACAGAACTAAATGCATCAAAATAGTGAATGCAAAAATGGTCTGAGTGAATAAAAATATGTTTATTTTATATAAAATAGTTTAAAAACATTTGCATTTTTGGTCATACTAATAACATAACTGAAATCGTTTATTAAGCAGAAAAGAATACTGGTAGAAAAATAAGTGTCACTTAAACGTAGCAACTAAATAAGCATAAGTTTAGAAATATATTGCATTCTTCTAAGATATTTTTACAATATTATTTCAAATTGATAGTTTATGGATACAATCATTTCACAGAAGATGGGTATATATGTTTTGAATTGTTATGTGCAAAAAGTGACTTTCTAAAAACCGTTTTCGCTTTCACCCCTCGAGATTTTTACAAGAAATGTTTTATACATGTAGGCACATTTTTTCATAAAGACAAACATTCCGAACAATTAAGTAAACAAGTTGTTTTTAACCTAGATCAGGGTTGGACAGTTTTTGCCATTTGTGGAAAAAAACCACTGTAAGATCAGGGACCAGACTATATGTAATTAACAGGTCAACATCACAAAAGCTTTATTTTCACAAACTTTTTTACTTTCAAAGTTTTATTTTGCAGGGTCATTTGAAGACGATATCAATTTCCAGCAAAGGGCCATAGATACTTTCAAACTAGTAGAGGAAACGTTACATGTAGATAAATGCACCGAAGGTGCTCGGGAGAAAGCAGCCACTGTAACAAATACAACAACAGGGGATGAGTATTATGCCGCCGCATGGATAAGTATGTATTCTGATCAGTGTCTTATAGATAAACGTTGGCTTACCCAAAATAAAGACGAAAATAACTTTCCATTCCGTTTGAATAAAGAATTAAGGTGTCAAAGTAACACGAACAGGAACTCGTCTCTGAAAGATGTATTTGTCCAAGTGAGAAATATTATTGATGACTCCTTGAACATTTTGGGCATGGAAATTCAAAAATATGATCTACTCAGGGGAATGAAGGCATGGGATTATTTCGACCAAACTCAGTTTGTAGATGAAGCATACTTTAGTACCACCTCAGATATAACCACGGCCCTTGGATTTGCCAAAGGGAAAGTACTATTGATAGTTCGACAAATGAAAGGAGTGGCCATTGCAAAATACGTTGAACCCAGGTTCAGATGTCAAAAAGAGGTTTTAGGAAGAAGTGGGAAAATGTTCGAAATTGAAGGCAATGTCACAGATATCAGTAACATCCGTCGAATTGTCTCGGAGTATAAACCAAACTGGGACAAACTTAAATCCATACAACACCCAGAAGTTATAATATATGTAAAAGAAGATATGTCAGGACAGGACAACAGACAGTCAGTGATAGACCAACAAAGGAAAACAATGACAAGATACTGTTCGGAAGAAGATAAACCAATATCTGAAGCATCCATTTCCCAGGGACTAATTGGTTGCAATTAAGCGAGCACTGCCCCGGGACTAATTGGTGGTACTGTAACTTTCATCATAACTGCCATGAACTTTATCTTGATATAAACGTAGCATTGTCACTTTTTTCGTATCTGTCATGTCCACATTACCGGGTATGTCTTTGCTTCTAGTGCCTAACAGTCAGTGTTTCATAAACATGTGTATCCCAGAAGTTGAATATGTACAATGACATTGTATTTTTTCATGTAAATATCTAAAAGCACATATATGTCTTCATGTGATCCTACAGTTTTGGACATGTACAGACGAACAATTATGCAAAATGAAAATGCACATTTTATATCATTTATTATTATATGATAATGTACTTTTCCCTCATAGTCAATCAGACTCCAATAGGGATTTTGTTTCTGTTATTTAAAATATATTCGTGCTAACAGTAATTTTTCTTGTTGTTGAATGAATAAAGTAAAGCTAGTAACTTTGACTCTGGGCTGGCAGAAATTACTGAGCACTAGGGGTGAGACGATTAATCGATCCATCGATGCCATTAGTTAATATATCCTTACCATTAGTGCAAACAAGTGTGACATTTTAAACATTTTAGTTATTCTTTATAATATCGTGTTACATCTGTATTGTATCACCCCTACTGAGCTCTAGCCTGAATGGGCAAGTGCTTAATTTTCGTGAATATACTTGTCTTGAAAATTGAGACAACATAAAATCCATCCTTGATTTTAACAAATAGTATAAATACATAATTATACTTTTTATGAACTAGTGCTATAGCTCAGGCTAGTAAGAAAATTTTAGGCTAGTGGTTTGGCTGAGCAACTTGCCCAAATAGGTAGTAGTCTGAAAAAATTATCAAAAGTTATTACTAAAATGTCATTTATATGCTTGTAGTTCATGATTTCATACATTTTCTCTTCTAGTTATGCCTATTACATGCTTATGTATTGCTTTGTCCATCTTGTGTTTCTTTCCAAAATAAATAATAAATATGAATTATCTTCAGTTATTATTATTTTTAGGTACAACAAAGTTTTAAAAGTAGCCTTTTGACAGCGCACCAGCTTTCATTTTCGTTTTATGTGATTTTTTGTATCGATGTTTAAAATATGTATTGATAATCGATCAACGGAAAAATATCAATGGTACATTAATATTGTTTCTATCGATGCTAGCTGTACACCAGAGGGCATACAGGTCAGTACCCATTACACTGTCATACACTGCCCAGAGTACACACAAACCAGGCTTTTTTGACTATTTTGGGAAGATGACCCATACCCTTCAAATTTGGGATTTGGGGTGAAGTCTAGGAGTTTTAGGAATAAAAGTCAAGGATGTAGCCATCAACAATTGCAATATATATAACTGCCTCTTAGTAGATTTTTAGCTAAATTGAACCAAATGTTTTCTTCCGATTTATTGAGATTTTTACATTCAAATTGTGGAAAATACATACCTTTTGGCATTGGGGATATAGCCGAATAACAGCAATAAAAACAGCCGAAAAAACATATAATTTTCTAGGATAGTTCTAGGGTCATCGCAAACACAACGTGCTAAGGCACTGATAATGGACCAACACACACACCAACAAATTGTTTGAAGTGGTATCACAAAAAGACATTTATAAGGATAGGATGTTTGGAATAACCCAACCTACCCATGAAAACAGCTCCTAATAATGTTTTTTGGGGTCCGACTCTGAGAGGGAAATGTTTCAGCAGCGTGTCAGTACTAGTCAACACTAAAATGACCATAACAATCATAAAATAAATAATTACCTACCCATCCAACCCTTGAAATTAGCTGGGTAAGGTTATGCCAAACAATCAATTTGTTAAGGATGGCCAAAACATTTTAGTATAAACAATACCTGAAATAATTCAATTGATCAAATAACTAAGATCTTTAGTCTGTACTAGGCTGGGACTGAAAAAGGTGCATCAGGCACTGAAAACCTGGAAAAAAAAGATATTTATATTATATAAATGTGTGTGAGCGTACAACCTGAAATCAATATTGCAGAGAATATTGCTGATATCAAATGGGACTACCAAATCACAAATTATTGAAAATTGAAATAATTTTAGCACAGTTTGAGATCATCAAACCCCTCAAGTGGTCAAAGTCAACATAATAAGCCCCTCCCCTAAATACTATGAGCGTTTTTGTTGGTAACAAACTAGTTTCGGTTTTATATCGGTTTCGCAAACTGTGTGTTTGTTGTTACAGTTTTAGTTAAAACGAAAACCGGTTTAAAACATTTGTTGTGCGTAAACCGAACCTGGTTTTGAAACTATCGAAACCCGCTCCAACGGCGGTTTCGTCGGTTCGTTTTATCCGAATACTAGTTCACTGGCGAGAAAAAACATGGCGGAAGAAGAAAACGGAGAAAACGCAACTTGAATTCAATTGTACTAATGCTAGCGACTGGGCCTTGGATGCCCTATATGTTGACACTAGGGATGACATTTACATTACTTAAGTTTTTTTGGGGTTATGCACGCACACAGACGTTCATAACAGCAAACACAAAGAAAATTTCAAAATTGAAATTTAATTTGCCACATTATATACATGTATATTAACCTCTCTAGATCTTCAATGACTCATTGCAGGCATGGTCTAATGGGAGAGAATGAGTACTAAACAATCTGTATTAATTTTATTGCTGAAGGGTAAATCACACAGCCTCAGAACTGCTACACGTTCTAATGAACAGTTTTTTGTGTGAATATGCTGTGTTTTTCATAACAAATGGCCCATATTATACATGACCAGATCAAGGGCAATATAGGTGAAAAGGGATGCAATGGTGATTAATTATGATATTGACAAAAACTTATCAGCCTGCATGTTGTTTGAACTACATTTGTCTTTTATTGCAAATAAAATATGTATTTCTGATCTTCCCTCCCATGATCTAAATCTGCTTTTTTCCTTACCTTACATAAGTAAATAGACAATACTGTCTTCTGTAAGGTAAGGAAAAAAGCAGATTTTGTTAGAATTGATGAGAGATTTGCTAGTCTACCCGGGAATCATGGATAGAGCATGGCCATCCACAGTATACATCGGTATAGTACATATCACTGTCACAAACTGCTTGTAGTATGATGGGCGGAAAATATTTCCTGTTTAAATAGTTTTCGGCATATTGTTTTGGGGTTCGGACAGGAATATGAATGCCGTCGATGGCGTCTATTACGCCTTGAAATCCTTTAAAAGACGGAATTTGGCCATTTAATCACAGTTGGTAGTATGTGTTTGCATATCATCTCTGCAACATATTTCACATTAACATGAACGGTAGTCTCACAAACACCAAACAAGTCAGCAATGGCTTGCAATGTATGGAGACATGAAACATATTTCACATATTTCACAAAGATAAGTAATTGTTTTTTCGGGATTAATTTTCATTTGTTTGCATCTGTTGAATAAAACATGAGAAAGCTCTGCAATCAGATGATTTAAGGGATGTTCTGCTCATACGAAAGCGATCTTTAAAGTCATCGATGATATACATCGGTATTACGAATTCAACATAATTATCAATTCGTGTCTTCCTATCCCGGATTATTAAGAAGCAATTGTACTGACCGACGAAAACGCATTTTGTCTCCAGTTAGTGTAACATAGTGACTCTCGTGTATAATTAATCATGCATGGATTGATTGATTTCTTTAATTAATTATTGTTTATTATTAATGATTTTATATGTTGATTATTGTTCAACTGAGTACAGTTTTAAATTAGATTTCATTTCACCGAATTAAATTAACATGTACAAACTGGCAACGAAATAAGTCTCTAACATGATTATGATTTTAGAGTACGGTTAGGAAATTAGTTAGGGAAGGGAACGGACAGAGTGAGAAGTTACGGGATAATGACTTTTAAGTAAAGTTAGGGTTAGGCTTAGGAAGGTATATATAATTTGGAAATGTAGTTAAATTGGTGAAGTTGCTTTTCGTAACAGTTGAGAAATAATTTTCGTTTTTCGATAATATTTATATGTAAAGCATTAATAAAACATGCTTTCATAAATTTAATAAAATCCACTATACGACCATGACGAGTTGTTTGTTTGTGAATTAATAATAGTACACAACGTTACATTAGTCAAAACGGGTAAGAGATAATCTATATTGTTGTTTTCTTCCAATATTTCCGAAATTAGAGCTACTGTAGTCGCCATATTGATGGAAACTATGAAGGAAACCATGCATTTGTTTCGTGAAGTAAAACTATTGAAACCGGTTTCAGTTTTTCTCAAAACTGTTCAAACCCTTGAAACCGGAACTGAAACTAGTTTGTAACCAACAAATTCGCCCTATATGACTGTATAGATTACGCTAAGATGCCAAGCTCTGGTTGAATATTTAACAAGATCTCTCTCGTTGGAAATAAATGCTTCTGGTGAAAAACTAATTTGTATCATAAACTCGAGTTTTAGATGCGTTGGTTGCAAAAACAACTTTAAAGTGATATCTTTTATATTATTGAATTATTTAACTCTCACTACTAGCTTGATAACTATTCTATAAGAAGAGCGCGTGCCTTTTTACTTTTTATGAATAAGCTTTAATTCCAAACTACCTATACAGTAGGCGGTCCGACCTCACCCGTTGAGAAATAAAATAAGTAAATCGGTCTCAACCATTGAGACATAGACAGACCCTCGACCCATTCTCGACAGCTCTCGGGTATTTCCGTACCACTTCGTTACTCGGATAACACCCTCTAGTGTATGTAAGGCGGTGCACTATGTAGCAAAACTCAACATTTTGTGCTGTCAAGAAATAGTTCTCGTAAAACGGATTTATAATTTCAATAACTTCGATAAATTCACGTAAGAGATGGATTATCGTTGTCATTTCTGGTTAAAAGCTCGCATATTTCAGTCTTCATATAGCTTAAATAGTACGTACATTCATCAGCACTCCAGCGTTCATGCCGCCATCTTGTTTTCATGACATTCGAATGGTATTTCCGAAAGTAGTGCCTAACGTACATCCGAGGCACTTGACGTAGTTGGCCGAGGATTTCCGAATGACCCTCGATACATCATGTCCGGTATTTTTTCATTTTATCTGTGTATAACTCGCTTGCATATAAGGATCCCAATTGATATCCTGTCTATGACACGTTCGTGTATAAATACATGATTATCATTCACACGCTTGTCAAAAACAATCGGAGGCGGAGCTAGTCGCTTGTCGCTTGTCACCAAAACCACTTTCAGCCAATCAGATCACGTCCAGCATACCCGACACATGTGATAGACCGGTGAAGCGCGTAATTACACTCCGGAGAACTAAATTGGTCAATCACGAATAACAATGCTGATCACATGTGCAAAATAAAGAAGAGTAATGAAACAATAATATTTCGCTGTTTGAAACGCCGAAATAACGATTGATTTAACCGACAATAGAAAAAGTTGCAAACTGTTGTTTTTCATACGTTGAAAGGTGACGTTAATTCTTGAGCCAATGACGGCTTTTATGCAGAATGTAATCATCTTTATGCCATCTCATGAAATTAAAATTGCCGACGACATCCAGCATCGCACGACATCAACTAGGAAAATTCAAAATATGCGTTTATGACTCGTATTTCACGCGAATAACCATGCAATCACTTTCGTTTTCGGGTCTAGTAAATATTTCTATCAAGATTAATAATCAGCAGAAATGTAGGGTGACCAATTAGAAAAGTGTTTCAGGGTAGTTTTTTGTGAGTCATTTTTGACTCTGTGATTGCTATTAATAATTTCCGAATAATCATGTGATCTATAGATTTACATAGTGTTTGCGTTGACGCATCGTACCAAAAACATCGATCAAAACAACCAACAATAGATGAAATCCGGAATTTACTAAAAATCGTTTTTTCCAGGTGTACAAACAGCAGCAGACCTTATAATAGTCCCCTCAGTCAGATGTTAGATCCTGTCTTTGTTTTTGCTCTGGTTTGTCCAATCAGATGCTTGCATTTTGAAACTGCTCTGATTTGTCCAATCAGATGCTTGCATTTTGAAACTGCTCTGATTTGTCCAATCAGATGCTTGCATTTTGAAACTGCTCTGATTTGTCCAATCAGATGCTTGCATTTTGGAACTGCTCTGATTTGTCCAATCGGATGCTTGCATTTTGAAACTGCTCTGATTTGTCTAATCAGATGCTTGCATTTGGAACTGCTCTGTTTTGTCTAATCAGATGCTTGCAGTTAGAAACTGCTCCGATTTGTCCAATCAGACGCTTGCATTTTGAAACTGCTCTGATTTGTCCAATCAGATGCTTGCATTTTGAAACTGCTCTGATTTGTCTAATCAGATGCTTGCAGTTTGAAACTGATCTGATTTGTCTAATCAGATGCTTGCATTTTGAAACTGACCTGAGATGTCTAATCAGATGCTTGCATTTTGAAACTGATCTGATTTGTCCAATCAGATGCTTGCGTTTTGAAAATATTTTCTAAACTGAGTCCTTAAAGTGTAAAAAGTCGAGTCAATATATTGTGGCATGACAGTGAGATAAATCATGTGAGATTTATTCACCAGGGGGGCGTTTTATCAATGGTCGCATCGCAAATCGCAGCTGATAATCGCAAAAATGCAGACAAAAATCGCAAATCGCGTTTCATTAAACATCGTAAAGTTGCGAGCGCACCTGTTAGCCTGTATAAAATCGCAAATATTAGCGACTGGGTTCTAGCACTCGCAAACTACTGTATTCATCGCAAAAATGACCGACATACATGTTATCATAATAACAATAAGTGTTAAAAGTAAATAGTAAGCGAATAACTCGCATGCATATTTTTGCAAAGGGAGAGCATTCACAAATAACATTTGTTTACAAAATTGTAGTGACCTTGGAATCCGGTCTTAGTCACAGAACGGTTCATGTGGGTTTTATCTATGCAAAAACCGCGGGAGATGACGTAGGTTGGCAGGGAATTGAGAGGCCATCTTGTGAGAAGCAGTCGTCAAAACGGCGTTTTTCATCTCTGTAATGTCAGAGGAGTGGTTGAAAGCTCAGCAAGTGTCCAATTCGAGCTCTCGACATGTCTGTTTGACAGAATGCGAAAACAGGTGCGCTTTGTGACGTCATTTTACAGACTGCGTGCCTTTTGTTTCTTAGTGGCGAAAAGGAACTTTGCGATCGGCTTTAATTGACGGAAAGTATACTTGCGATGGTGTTGATGAAACGCAAATAGTGGTAATCGCAAATGATCTAGCAAATGAAAGCGATCTGCGATTTTATGACATCGCATCGCTAATATTTGATGAAACGCACCCCAGAACTAAATCCTTCTTCCATTGGGAGATACATACTGGTATCAGAATGGTTTTCATGTGCAAATTAATTATTATATCATTATATTTGTGTATTTATAGTAGAACCTCCATAATAAGACCACATTTGGGACCTTTGGAGAGTGCTCTTTTTATTTAGATGGTCTTAATATTGAGATTAAATAAAGGTCAAAACCTGAAAATGGATATGTACAGATATAGAATTATTACATACCGACTGTTTTCACTCTTTTTGTAGCGTAGTGAGGTTTTACTTAAACCAGCTGATGGAATAATTATTCATTATTTCATAAGAAAACACAACATTTAAGTGTCAGCAAATGTTGTAGTTGTCATTATATAGGTATTGATGAACTAACGACCTACAGCTGAAGTTGTTATAATGTTCATATAGTCCTATGTTTCTTCATATACATATTGTTAGTGTGAGTCCAGTAGTCTGCCTATCGGCTGGATAATGTTTTTATCAACTAGATAATACGTATAATTTTAATTTTTAACTAGATCTTTTTTGCCTCTGGGTTTTTGCCTCTGATTATGAGATGCAAAGGGAGATAATTAATAAAAACAAATAGTTACATGAGTGGTCTCCCGTGAAACATAATAAACCAAATTTATAAACTTCTAGCACTGTCATCTGTTATATGTACAGTGTGTATGAAAGTTTGTTATTCGAATGTACATACACATATAAAAGTATATGTTAGCAGTGTATGATGTGTTACATTCTGTGTGTCTGACAGACATTGTTGTTCATGTGACGAGTGGAGTTGACTTCACTTCTCAGTTGAAGTACATGTTGTGATCTTGTCTGTGTGAGTGGAGTCAATGTTACTCCTCTCCTTACTTGAAGTACATGTTGTGATCTCGTCTGTGTGAGTGGAGTCAATGTTACTCCACCCCTTACTTGAAGTCCATGTTGTGATCTCGTCTGTGTGAGTGGTGTCAATGTTACTCCACTCCTTACTTGAAGTCCATGTTGTGATCATGTCTGTGTGAGTGGAGTCAATGTTACTCCACCCCTTACTTGAAGTACATGTTGTGATCTCGTCTGTGTGAGTGGAGTCAATGTTACTCCACCCCTTACTTGAAGTACATGTTGTGATCATGTCTGTGTGAGTGGAGTCAATGTTACTCCACCCCTTACTTGAAGTACATGTTGTGATCTCGTCTGTGTGAGTGGAGTCAATGTTACTCCACCCCTTACTTGAAGTCCATGTTGTGATCTCGTCTGTGTGAGTGGTGTCAATGTTACTCCACCCCTTACTTGAAGTACATGTTGTGATCTTGTCTATGTGAGTGGAGTCAATGTTACTCCACCCCTTACTTGAAGTCCATGTTGTGATCTCGTCTGTGTGAGTGGTGTCAATGTTACTCCACCCCTTACTTGAAGTACATGTTGTGATCTCGTCTGTGTGAGTGGAGTCAATGTTACTCCACCCCTTACTTGAAGTCCATGTTGTGATCTCGTCTGTGTGAGTGGTGTCAATGTTACTCCACCCCTTACTTGAAGTACATGTTGTGATCATGTCTGTGTGAGTGGAGTCAATGTTACTCCACCCCTTACTTGAAGTACATGTTGTGATCTCGTCTGTGTGAGTGGTGTCAATGTTACTCCACCCCTTACTTGAAGTCCATGTTGTGATCTCGTCTGTGTGAGTGGAGTCAATGTTACTCCACTCCTTACTTGAAGTACATGTTGTGATCTCGTCTGTGTGAGTGGTGTCAATGTTACTCCACCCCTTACTTGAAGTCCATGTTGTGATCTCGTCTGTGTGAGTGGTGTCAATGTTACTCCACCCCTTACTTGAAGTACATGTTGTGATCTTGTCTGTGTGAGTGGAGTCAATGTAACTCCACTCCTTACTTAAAGTACATGTTGTGATCTTGTCTGTGTGAGTGGAGTCAATGTTACTCCACTCCTTACTTGAAGTACATGTTGTGATCTCGTCTGTATGAGTGGAGTCAATGTAACTCCACTCCTTACTTGAAGTCCATGTTGTGATCTTGTCTCTGTGAGTGGAGTCAATGTTACTCCACCCCTTACTTAAAGTACATGTTGTGATCTCGTCTATGTGAGTGGAGTCAATGTAACTCCACTCCTTACTTGAAGTACATGTTGTGATCATGTCTCTGTGAGTGGAGTCAATGTTACTCCACCCCTTACTTGAAGTACATGTTGTGATCATGTCTCTGTGAGTGGAGTCAATGTTACTCCACCCCTTACTTTAAGTACATGTTGTGATCATGTCTCTGTGAGTGGAGTCAATGTTACTCCACCCCTTACTTGAAGTACATGTTGTGATCATGTCTCTGTGAGTGGAGTCAATGTTACTCCACCCCTTACTTGAAGTACATGTCGTGATATTTTCTCTGTGAGTGGAGTCAATGTTACTCCACCCCTTACTTGAAGTACATGTTGTGATCTTGTCTGTGTGAGTGGAGTCAATGTTACTCCACTCCTTACTTGAAGTACATGTCGTGATATTTTCTCTGTGAGTGGAGTCAATGTTACTCCACTCCTTACTTGAAGTACATGTTGTGATCTTGTCTCTGTGAGTGGAGTCAATGTTACTCCACTCCTTACTTGAAGTACATGTTGTGATCATGTCTCTGTGAGTGGAGTCAATGTTACTTCACTCCTTACTTGAAGTACATGTTGTGATCTTGTCTGTGTGAGTGGAGTCAATGTTACTCCACTCCTTACTTGAAGTACATGTTGTGATCTTGTCTGTGTGAGTGGAGTCAATGTTACTCCACTCCTTACTTGAAGTACATGCTGTGATCTTGTCTGTGTGAATGGAGTCAATGTTACTTCACTCCTTACTTGAAGTACATGTTGTGATCTTGTCTGTGTGAGTGGAGTCAATGTTACTCCACTCCTTACTTGAAGTTCATGTTGTGATCTTGTCTGTGTGAGTGGAGTCAATGTTACTCCACTCCTTACTTGAACTACATGTTGTGATCTTGTCTCTGTGAGTGGAGTCAATGTTACTCCACCCCTTACTTGAAGTACATGTTGTGATCTTGTCTCTGTGAGTGGAGTCAATGTTACTCCACTCCTTACTTGAAGTACATGTTGTGATCATGTCTGTGTGAGTGGAGTCAATGTTACTCCACCCCTTACTTGAAGTACATGTTGAGATCTTGTCTGTGTGAGTGGAGTCAATGTTACTCCACCCCTTACTTGAAGTACATGTTGTGATCTTGTCTCTGTGAGTGGAGTCAATGTTACTCCACCCCTTACTTGAAGTACATGTTGTGATCTTGTCTCTGTGAGTGGAGTCAATGTTACTCCACTCCTTACTTGAAGTACATGTTGTGATATTTTCTCTGTGAGTGGAGTCAATGTTACTCCACCCCTTACTTGAAGTACATGTTGTGATCTTGTCTCTGTGAGTGGAGTCAATGTTACTCCACTCCTTACTTGAAGTACATGTCGTGATATTTTCTCTGTGAGTGGAGTCAATGTTACTCCACTCCTTACTTGAAGTACATGTTGTGATCTTGTCTCTGTGAGTGGAGTCAATGTTACTCCACTCCTTACTTGAAGTACATGTTGTGATCATGTCTCTGTGAGTGGAGTCAATGTTACTTCACGCCTTACTTGAAGTACATGTTGTGATATTGTCTGTGTGAGTGGAGTCAATGTTACTCCACTCCTTACTTGAAGTACATGTTGTGATCTTGTCTGTGTGAGTGGAGTCAATGTTACTCCACTCCTTACTTGAAGTACATGTTGTGATCTTGTCTGTGTGAATGGAGTCAATGTTACTTCACTCCTTACTTGAAGTACATGTCGTGATCTCGTCTGTGTGAGTGAAGTCAATGTTACTCCACTCCTTACTTGAAGTACATGTTGTGATCTTGTCTGTGTGAGTGGAGTCAATGTTACTCCACTCCTTACTTGAAGTACATGTTGTGATCTTGTCTGTGTGAGTGGAGTCAATGTTACTCCACCCCTTACTTGAAGTACATGTTGTGATCTTGTCTCTGTGAGTGGAGTCAATGTTACTCCACTCCTTACTTGAAGTACATGTCGTGATATTTTCTCTGTGAGTGGAGTCAATGTTATTCAACCCCTTACTTGAAGTACATGTTGTGATCATGTCTCTGTGAGTGGAGTCAATGTTACTCCACCCCTTACTTGAAGTACATGTTGTGATATTGTCTGTGTGAGTGGAGTAACAATTGCTCCACTCGTTACTTGAAGTACATGTTGTGATCATGTCTGTGTGAGTGGAGTAACAATATCTCCACTCCTTACTTGAAGTACATGTTGTGATCATGTCTCTGAGAGTGGAGTCAATGTTACTCCACTCCTTACTTGAAGTACATGTTGTGATCTTGTCTGTGTGAGTGGAGTCAATGTTACTCCACTCCTTACTTGAAGTACATGTTGTGATCTTGTCTATGTGAGTGGAGTCAATGTTACTCCACTCCTTACTTGAAGTACATGTTGTGATCTTGTCTATGTGAGTGGAGTCAATGTTACTCCACTCCTTACTTGAAGTACATGTTGTGATCTTGTCTATGTGAGTGGAGTCAATGTTACTCCACTCCTTACTTGAAGTACATGTTGTGATCTTGTCTATGTGAGTGGAGTCAATGTTACTCCACTCCTTACTTGAAGTACATGTTGTGATCTTGTCTATGTGAGTGGAGTCAATGTTACTCCACTCCTTACTTGAAGTACATGTTGTGATCTTGTCTATGTGAGTGGAGTCAATGTTACTCCACTCCTTACTTGAAGTACATGTTGTGATCTTGTCTATGTGAGTGGAGTCAATGTTACTCCACTCCTTACTTGAAGTACATGTTGTGATCTTGTCTATGTGAGTGGAGTCAATGTTACTCCACTCCTTACTTGAAGTACATGTTGTGATCTTGTCTGTGTGAGTGGAGTCAATGTTACTCCACTCCTTACTTGAAGTACATGTTGTGATCTTGTCTGTGTGAGTGGAGTCAATGTTACTCCACTCCTTACTTGAAGTACATGTTGTGATCTTTTCTCTGTGAGTGGAGTCAATGTTACTTAACTCCTTACTTGAAGTACATGTTGTGATCTTTTCTCTGTGAGTGGAGTCAATGTTACTCCACTCCTTACTTGAAGTACATGTTGTGATCTTTTCTCTGTGAGTGGAGTCAATGTTACTTAACTCCTTACTTGAAGTACATGTTGTGATCTTTTCTCTGTGAGTGGAGTCAATGTTACTCCACCCCTTACTTGAAGTACATGTTGTGATATTTTCTCTGTGAGTGGAGTCAATGTTACTCCACTCCTTACTTGAAGTACATGTTGTGATATTTTCTCTGTGAGTGGAGTCAATGTTACTCCACTCCTTACTTGAAGTACATGTTGTGATCTTGTCTCTGTGAGTGGAGTCAATGTTACTCCACTCCTTACTTGAAGTACATGTTGTGATCTTTTCTCTGTGAGTGGAGAAAAGTTGACTCCACTCGTCATTGAAGTTCATGTTGTGAATTTATCATTATTGTATGTCGATTATTTCAGTTCATATTAAGAAAAAAACCCGTCTGAGACTGTGATACTAGAGACTACAGAACAGGAATCCAAGTTGAAGGATATTCTTGCTCCTGTGACCACAGCTATAATTGGTCAGTTTCATACCTGATTACTGTATATGTGCTAAAGTTGGTGATCAGGACTTGATTGCATATTTCACGAATTTAACAAAGTTATTAGACAGTGAAAATTTCCTAGTTTATGCAAGACAAGTGTATTTTTACACCAGGATTTAATATAACAACCCTCATTTCAGTAATTCACCAAAATTTCTGCTCTCAATATGTCGGAAATCACAGATTCGCAAATTTTTGAACTTGCGAAAATAATCATTTGTACAGTATAACAAATATATTGACCATTTAACCTATTCTAGAATATAGATGACAGATGGAGAAGTGTTGCTCTCAGGGAACCAGAAAGAAAATTCAGCATTCATTTGGCATTATGATGCATTTACCAAACTCACATTATCCACTATTAGACTAGATAGGATAAACTATTATAAAACTCACTCTATCTTCAATATTTCGGCTTTATAGCCTTTGTCAATAATGGAAAACAAATAAATATCACAGCGTCTGAATTGTCTTTTGTTTGGTAACGTCCGCCATCTTTACAATCGGAGGAAATGACGTCAACATCATTTTAACGTCAATATCACAATATTTCTGGACAGGCTATGAAGCCGAAATATCGAAGAAAGAGTGAGTTTATTAATAGTGTTATTCTAATTCCCAATGGAATATTATCAGAATATGGTAATAAGGATAAATTGTGTGATTTGAGTGCTGAGTGTAAGTGTCCGTAATAATCCCCAGGCTTGAAATGAATGTACACATAAAATCTACATAACAGCAAAACATGTTGTCATTCATCTGTTTGTATGTATATTTCAGGGTTGGAATATGTGACAGAATTTCAGAGACAGGATCCCAAGACATTGCCTAGATATGCGTGCAACTTGTGTGAATCAAAGTGCGACTCGGCAGCGATCACGCCTCATTTAATAGGACTAAAACACCGCCTCAAATACTTTGTATGAAACTTTTTTCAACATTCACAAATATACACTAACCATAATATGGAATTGTTTATTGAAAGTGAATAGTAAATGTCATAGGAACATGTTGCAGAATGAAATTAAAATAAGTAAGTGTAAATGACAAATTTTTCGGCGCAGCCATACTAACATGGTTTTGCTATTTGCATATCAGTGTTCTGTAAACCAATCAAATCTTACGCTAACCACGAAGGCAATTTCTCTTCAACCGAACAACGTTGGTAACATTGAAGCGGATTGGTTAACCTTTCGATAAAGGGTACATAAAAGATATTTCTTGGTTCTCATGTTTTTCCAGTGGTTAACTGCGGAACAACTGTGAATTATTATCTGATAATGTTGATGAGTATGTATGATCCGGGTCCACAGGGCTTGGGGAACCTTACAGACCAATGGCCTGTGGGAATTCCATACGCAGGGAGCTTCATAAGAGTGATTGATATAAGCTATCGTGCATTTATGTTCTAAGCCTCGTATGATAAGATTTCTCTATATCAAACACTAACCTAATATATCTCTATATTATTATTATTATTATTATTAAACTATTTCTAGAGGTAAGGCTGTCATTACAAATCATATTACAAATATTAAGAGCAATCATGGCGCCGAAGTAAAGTGAGACTTACCGTTCGATGGCAGTTAAGCCATCTGCAGCTTGCCCTGACTTGGTGGCCGCTTTCTTTAGTTTACCGAGCTTGGTGCGCATGCTGTCGTACCATGTCTTGAGTACGTTAGGGGTGCGCTTCATCTGCCTGGCCTGCTCCACTCAGAGCCTGTCTTTCACCGCCGCGTCTTTGTAACCAGTAAGCCTCATGGAGTACAGCGTTGGATTCTGCTGGAGGAAGTCAATAATGAGCTCCTTTTCTTCCTCCAAAAAGTTGGTAACGACCCTTGGGGCTGCCCTCTTCCTAGCACATGCATCTTCTTCTGCCTCCTCGGCCTCATTGGTAGGGACCGGGTCAGCAGGAGCAGTAAGCTCCTCTTGATATGGCGGCGGTAAGCAGGGAAGAGAACTTTCAGAATGCTCCTCAACTGGTATTACCTTTGCAGGACGGGGGGCCTTTTTTCGTCGCGTCTTTGGTGGCATTTCAAAGCTTGATCTCTGTTTATAGAAACAGTTATTCAATGTTTCGTCGTCGAGTGCTCAGACTCAAATGAAGCTCTCCTACCTGGCGCGGCCTTTTTACACACCTTTCAAGTCCGCAAGCCCCGTGTCAGACCGTAGTAGAACTCAACGTACCGTAACGCACCGGCCTGCAAAGCGTCACACACCGGGACGCACCGTAATTGAAACGTTACGAAACGGCTATAGTACACACTAGCTTACCGTCAGAACCGTGACAAAACGGAGCACAACGTGACAAAACTGGAAAGGAACTTCAGATGCCGGGGAATACATATGATTCCCGTCCCGCTACGGACCACTTCCAAGACCATGTATTTGAGACACTGATCAGTCCAACCAAACCGAATAGAACTATCATGCCACCGCGAAGAGACCGGTACGGAGGATCGAACTTACGCCCATCTTTGGATGAACATACTTGATAGTATAGGGCGATTAGCACAAACCATAGCTCCATACAGAGGTAATGCGACCCTCGTTAGTAACTTTTTGGTCATGTTTTGGTTTTGCACAAGCCTTATAAAATGTCAATGACTGTGTTTTATGCTTTGTGTATAAACATCGTCATGATAGAATATAATGCTACAATAAATCTGAGTCGCTTTTTTGAAAATCTTACAATAAAAGATCTCTAATAATCTATTTAAGGAGAAGTCTGAAAGTTGTGAAAATATCCAACTGTTTAAATTTCTTTTTTCATGACTGTACAATATAAAAATGCATTGTATTTTGACTTGTGTACTTATTACCTCTATATTTTCTTCCTTCGTTTTCATTAATCTCATTGAAATAGATGCTTATTCTTTGTTGTTTAATATCTTACTATGATGAAACATGCAGAAATTATAGTACATATAAATACAATCATATCTTGTCAAATTCCGTTGTTAAATTTACGCATGCAATTGATATTACATGTGAGCAATAAGTCTTTGACTTTAGCACAAGCCCGGATGATTTCAGGCCACAGTCGAGAGCCACCCTTCAAACTGAGAATGTTCATAGCAGATGCACGTACATATCATTCATTATTTTTGCGTGAAACAAAATCTGCACTAGTAATCAGGTACATCAGAACGATGACTGGCAAACGTTACTACCCAAAAATGTAACGAATCTAACAACGTTAGAAGATGAGACCTAGTGGTCGAGGGTAGAGTGCCCGACTCCTGATCCAATGGTCGTTAGTTTGAATCCCGCCGCGGGCAGTGTTGAACCGCGCACTTAAAAATCCCTGAATCAGTAGACGAGAGTACTGGTAAGCAAATCATCCTCGCAGAGAGTGGTTCATGCAAGTCACATAATTTTAATAACTTGTTTCATGTTCAACGAAAATAAGTACAATTATACGTATACATTCTACAGACGTGCTAAGAACTCCGCTGACATAGCAAAAACATCTTGCATCCTATTTGTAAATCTTACTACACAAAATTGACTTTCCAATACAAAGCCACGTCAGTATGGAACATCATTCCATCTAATATAAAACATATCGTTCTATTGTTAAAAACCTACCTGTTATGTCAAATATTATCTTTCTCTTAACACAATGTTATACTCGGGTCACTGCTATTGTATGTCAATATATGTATTTTTCTCTGTATTTGTTGCATCTGTCTTGTGTTTGTTAAGTAATGTATGTTATTATGAAACTGTTTTATGATGTTTTAATTAGCGTTGTATGCATGTTGTGCATTGTCTAAACATTGTATATATGAATTACTTGTTATTTATTGTTATGTTGTTTGTTAGATGACTTATCGAGCCTCCATCTTTAAATAAAGAATTATTATTATAATGCAGGTTTTGTGGTGGAACAGCTCACAATGATCTAATGACAAGAAAACACATGTAGTATTAACAGTTGTAAGTTTATTTCACATTTGTTAGTACATCAGTACATAACTAACGATAACAGTCAACATTGATTTTAGTATAAATATATCCTGGTACTGTTAAAAACATATCTGATATAGTCTGTGCTTAAAAACAAGATAATGTACATGTAAAACACATTCTCATTTTTAATAATAGAAACACGAGATGTCGCTAGTGACGACGAATGCCTCCGAAGTGGACAGCTTTTGTATGTGGCCTTGGAGGAACAGACTGGACTCCTGTGTGACACGCCCTGATCAAGGTCAACATCTATATAGGAATTGACGGAATCGTTCAAACCAAGACATGATGCGTTTCAGAACGACATACGTACATACAGACAGTGAGAATACAACACGTTTCCATCAAGGGGTACGAGGGGGCTGGGCATAAAAACAAATAAATTGCAAACACAAGAAAATTGTGCAGTTGAAGGCACCAATATGCACAATGATCAAGTTATTATTTTTTGTCAATACTTTCAATGATTATATGAAAATTCAAAATATCTATGATATATCGGTCATGATTTTCCACGACAAACAAAAATGCCATAACTATAGGTATGACAAGAGATGATACAGATTCAATTTTTACATTTATTCATTCAATCTCAGCAGACCAGTCTAAAACACCAGCATCTGATTGGTTAGCTCTGAGCACAAGTTTGAAATTAACCAATGCAAGGTCTGCATTCTCAGACTGGTCTCTGAATTCATAACCATGGGCCCAGGATAATATTGTTTTCATTGTTGAAGATCACAAGCAAATATTTGACATATTTAATGCTATAATATCAACAATAATTTATCGCTAGATCGTCAAGTTTATGTGAATTAACTGCAACAAAAATACAGAGATAAAACATATAACAATTCTATGTACATGTTGGCATGAATAAATGACCAGTTAATAACATGAATGCTATGTGATATAAAAAAATAACCTAAAACAACACAGTTCACGAAGCAGAAACAATACAAATCATTTCTGTTCTAAGACAACGCAATGTTTGAATCTTAAATAAAATGTTCAATACTGTGCAAGTGGTAAAGTTTGCGAGGTGGGTAAGTTTGCAAATTTTAGCGAATGCACAAAATTTGCGAACATTTCTAAAACGCAAATTTCCACTTTAATCCCAGAATGACATAAAACTCATATCTTAAAAATACATTCAGACCTCGTTCATTCGAATTCCCAGTGAATGAAATTTTATTTCAAGTAATACATGGTTTCAAATATATATGCATCAGTAACGCTGTTGTAATTAATGAGCCTGGATTATGTAACCTGGTAAGAAAGACAACTATGTGTCCAACAGTTGTCAGTATATCGGAGAAATGCGAGAGATATCAGTCACATGACATCGACTGGTGTGTACGAAGTAGTAGAACATGTCAAATGAGAAATATACTGAATAATGATGACACAGATATACACACATATCCATGTGACAGTTTACTAGCCTTACTATTATACGAAATACGTCATCAATCGAAAGTTTAAGATTCATAATAGAAAGGTTAGACATGACTGATCGCACAGACGTTTCAGCAGATGGTTCTACTACCATAAAACTGAGTTTGTAGACCAGTCTGAAATGCAGCCTTGCCATTGGTTGATTTTTAGACAGCTCAGAATCGACCAATCAGAAGCTAGAGTTTTAAGAGTGGTCTCCAAACTCGGATTAATCCAAGTAGTTATGATAGAAAACAAACCAATAGGGAAACATTGTCCTGAATGTATGATAATCTAATACTGCGTGTAACTCTATATATCTAATACATTCAATGGTATTATCTACAACTGATTGTATAAATGATTTTAACGTAATCTACATCCAGAGTTGTCGTTCCTGCTGGACTCCTATCCTACTCTGTCAACGCCTCAATTACAAGACTATTGTAAAACTCATAAATTATGGATTTAAAGAAAAGATAAATTTTACATCAATCATGAGCCTGACAGACTTCTTTCAGAATTCGAGGTGTAAGCAGTAGTGTAGCAAGAACGACAACTCCTGATAGAGAGTGGATTTTAACAATGATGATGACAGTTACCCATGACATGTATACAGTCAGGATTACCTCCCTTGTGAGACTAGACACCAGGTACCAGTATAGTCAGGATTACCTCCCTTGTGAGACTAGACAACGGCTACCAGTATACAGTCAGGATTACCTCCCTTGTGAGACTAGACACCAGCTACCAGTATTGTTATGTATAACTTTAAGTAACATACACAATGTTAAACAAATAATTCCATTGGGAATTGTAAGTAGAAAACTATTTGATCTAACAGTCACTCTAGACCAATATTACAAGTGGTGAAAATAATTTTTAACTGTGATGAACAAAAAATGAAAATAAATAAACTACATTGCTTCAAGAATTGCAAGTCGTGTGACAGACATGTCAATCAAATAGAGACAAAATTTGGTAAGAATTAAATAAAACAAATAAAACATAAACTAAAACAATACAAAATTTGGGATAACAAACTATATAATTTCACTGATAAATTGAAACTTTAAATAAATTCAACACCAGTTTCTATAATATTTGAACTAGATTCAATGTAAGAGATATTAGTAAAACAACATTTTTCTGTTAAAATTATACCTGATTAAAGTTAATGAAGTAAAAATACCAGTTGTTAAACAAAGAAACAAGCAACACACTTTTAAAGGCAGTACTGACAAATAAATATTAAAACCTAAAATAATCACTGATAAAATTGGTTAATTTTTCTTCGCACTAGATTTTTCTCTCATAGACAGATCAGGCGAACTTTCCCGCAGTCTCTCATTTCGTAACCATGTCTGCATACTGCTATGGGGACCAATGTTACTGTGTTCCCCGACAACAGGACGTAATTGTTCCCATGCAGAGAGCCGAGGCTCGTCCTTATGTAACACTTCATTCATGGCACGTATATTTTCACTGTCACTGGTTCCGCCTACAGTATGTCGGCGATGTTTCCTCTTCTCTCCTTTTTTACGATTTGTAGGCGGCGGAGAAGCTGACCTCGACTTTGAGCTCGGAATTCCATCCCGCAAAACAGTTACACTATCTTTATTCTTATCAACACTACGAGACAGTTTGACGTTCACTTCCGTTTTTTCAGACTTTGATATCGGTCGATTCTCGACTTTCGTGGCAGACTTAGGTAAGTACGAGTCTATATTAGGTTGATTATTTGATTGTTTAGACTGTGCGGACATGACAGGAGTTGTTGATATGTAGTGAGACGCCGGGTAGCCGGCACTTTTCCTGCTGTCCGCAGACATCACAGATGGACTTGAAATGACCACCATGACGGACGAGACGCGAGAATCTCCGCTATTGTCATGTCTATCAGTCACTCTACTAATACTAGCATTGTTTGTATTCATAACTGCACTATCAACAGAGTAAGTGATGTCACTTTGAAGATTAATGCCATAATTTCTCGAAATACTATTAAGATTCGGTTCACTGTGACCTTCGTACAAAGGATTGTGGGTAGACGACCTTTCAGACGACCTTTCAAATCTTGTGGCAAGTCCGATCTTTGTGTCCGATTTCGGTGGGGTTCTATGTAAGCTTGGGTCTCTATATTGCTTCGAGGGTAAATCAGACGTACTGTTACCACGATTCATGACAGATGACAATGGAATCTGAGGAGGTAATCGATGTTGTACAGTTTGTATGGGAGAATCTGCCAATTCCACAACACTAGTATTTGTGCTTAAACTAGAACTACTAGAGTTAAAAGGCATACGTCTGGGTAGTATAGGGGCAGGAGACTGAGTTAACTTCGGGCTTGATAGAGTCTGTAATTTCTGATCAAATGTTGACGTTAATGTCGTCAGCAAGTCCAACCCTTCGTCAGAATCAGTTGAAGCCCACGACATTCTATTGTCCCTTTTTTCTATCAAGTCTATTAGGGAGTCCAGTGATCCTCGTCTCACTGAATTACTTCTAGCCACGCCATTCACGCTTCTACGCTTAATCTCAGCAGAATCCCTTTTTGACCTATCATCCCCTTTTCTAGCCCGTACATGAGCATACGGCCGACTATGACCCCTAGTACTAGGGTGACCATCAGCCATATTCTCCAAAGATCCCGTACGTTTTGATTGAATCACTAACGACTCGACGCTGGTTTGTCTCGGTGGACGTGAAGATCTTGAATAACCTGACTGAGAGTTATTTCCCTTCATAACAAAATATTTTCCCCCGTTTGGAGAATCTCTAGCGAATCGTGAATCACCACTGCGCAAATTTCTGTAAGAACTTGAATCAATCCTACGTTTACTCGGATAATCTTTACTCACACCGAACGTCGTGTAGTCAGGAGCGTTTAACAAATCTTCCACACTATGCCTATCCTCAATCTCTAGCTCTTGTTGCGTTTGTAATATATCCTGTTCAATTCGTTGTTTCTCTAACTTCCTTTTCTCCAAGTCTCTCTGACGACGTTCCTCTCTTTCACGTAAAGCCCTAGCTTCAAGTTCAATCCGTCTCAAACTATCGATAGTTTCCCGACTAAGTCGACTAAAACTACCACTCTGACTACTATGAGACAATTCAAGCTCGTCATTTTTATCAAGTAGCGAATCGTCGGAAAAATATCGTGTTGTCGGAGTTAAGTAAGCACTAGCACTCTCCTTGTCGGAATCAATAAAATCAAAATCCGAAAATTCTCTGTCGCCAAACTCCTGTGACTTCGCCATCCGTCTGTCTGTATTTATCTCAATCGGCGACACTTTGAGAAGTTCATTAGATCGCTGCATAGCAGCAAGGTTCGGACTGCTGCGAGAGGTATTACTCTCAATCTTTCTAGTTCTTAAGTATATTTCCTGATCAATATTACGTTCGTTGAAACCAGTTGGTGGGTCCGACACTGAAACACTTCGTTTCTCAATTTGCGGAACATTTTCACCGCGTAACTTCCTGTTTGCTGCCTCAACAATACTGCTCACTATTTCTTTAGGATTCACATCTGAAATAAAACAACAATCTGTGGTAAGAACGTACTCGGACGTACAAATCTCGCTGAAATACATACGCTCTATTAACAGCTCAGCTCAGACGTACAAATCTCGCTGAAATACATACGCTCTATTAACAGCTCAGCTCAGACGTACAAATCTCGCTGAAATACATACGCTCTATTAACAGCTCAGCTCAGTACACGGAAGAAGAAGCTAAGGTAAAACAGTGAAACCTATTTTATGCATTCAATGTAAACGATATCCAGCAATATTAATCTGTTATACATGTATATGTGAGATAACTATGAATGGGAAATCACAAATAAACAAGAGATGTTTGTAAAACATTATGCCCCCCTGTGACCTTGACCTTTGACCCCAAAATCGATAGGGTTCCTCTGCTACCCAAGTTGTGGACCAAGTTGTGGACCAAGTTTGAGGATGATAGGTCAAGGGGTTCTTGAGTCATTGATCGGAAACGAAAAGGTTACTGACAAACAGACGGACAGACATACCGACCGACATGTGCAAACCAATATGCCCTCTCTTTGAAAAGGGGCATAATTATTTATAACCCATCTTAAAATAAGATCTCAGTCTCTGAAAGCAGACGTCTCCTCATACCATTGTATCTTCATTACAACAAAGGGACATAACTCTGCAAAAATATCATTGAACTTGAAGACGCTGACATCAGGCAAAACTATACTTGACGCTCATGCTTTCACCAAGTTTGATGAAAATGTACTCAGCAGTTGAGGACGAGTTCTGTGAACGAACTTTGTGACAGACAGACAGACAAACAGGCCAGACAAAATAAATATGTCTCCAACCACACAGGGAGACAGAATTAGTCATACAAGCTACAGAGATAATTTATCATTTTGCAAATATTTACCGGAATCATCTCTCGTACTCGATGAAAGCGCAGACACAATAGATGTACACTCGGTAGCATCATCGTCCGTAGGTACAATATTGTCATTCTCCCACGAACCAAAAAACCAATCCACCTGAAATGTAAAACATGCTTATTTGTAGAAACAATTTCTTCTTTAGCTTAAACTTCCACCGAAACCTCAATTATACCATTAAAGAAAATCCATCATACTTTTGAGCGGTCTGATTTTCGAGGTGTGGTCCCTTAATCCGATTTTACAGTGTCTATTTTACATACCTTCTGAATTAAGTTTTCACGACTTATATGTTTTATCCCCCTTGACTGCTTCCTGGAATTCAAACATTTTTATATGAAAATGTTCCGATGGGTACCAGTCACATAAGAATTCAGCAATATATTATACTTACATGGAGAACAATGCTTTCAATGATTTTACAATGATCCGACATATCTGTAAACATGGCAACCATACTGTCGTCTGCTTTCTTGATCAAGGTAGGACCAAAAACAATCGCCAAGTTCTTCGCTTCCATCTAAAAGTCAGAAATTATCAACCATATTTCAACTAACATCAAATTATCACATGCATAACATTTACTTTAAACAGAACCAACATAAAAATGATATAAAACTGAGTCTGGAGGCCAGTCAAAAAATGCAGCCTTCCCATTGGTCAATTTTAAGATTGAGCTCAAAACCAACCAATCAGAGACTTTTTTCAGACTGGTTTCTAAAGTCAGATTTGTAACTTCAGACCCATACCATCCTTGAAGATAAACTAGATGAGTCCATAGGACACGGATGTCCCCGCTATGGGCTTTTAAGTCGAATAAAACATCCCTCCAAGAATTGGTGGATTGTAACAGAAATCGAACTTTACCTGTATTTTATTTTATAAAACTTGTTGGATAAATTTAGTACTGAATGACTCGAATATGAATATCTGTTGTATAAAATATAACATGACATATAATCAAAGTTGTTTGACATGCGTGTATTTTTGCATTTCTGAGGAGAACTTTGCCAAGCCTTGACAGATTTGCATTAAGTGGTGCCGTTTGAAAGAGAATTTATTCATGCTTATATTTTGTATTTGAAGAGTGATTTCTGCCACGGAAAAGATGTCAGGTGTGAAAAGCATTCGACTCCTTGTACTATACGTACATATACTACAGAAAGATGTCAGGTGTGTAAAGTGTTAGACTCCTTGTACTATACGTACATATACTACAGAAAGATGTCAGGTGTGTAAAGCATTCGACTCCTTGTACTATACATACATATACTACAGAAAGATGTCAGGTGTGTAAAGCATTCGACTCCTTGTACTATACGTACATATACTACAGAAAGATGTCAGGTGTGTAAAGTGTTAGACTCCTTGTACTATACGTACATATACTACAGAAAGATGTCAGGTGTGTAAAGTGTTAGACTCCTTGTACTATACGTACATATACTACAGAAAGATGTCAGGTGTGTAAAGTGTTAGACTCCTTGTACTATACGTACATATACTACAGAAAGATGTCAGGTGTGTAAAGTGTTAGACTCCTTGTACTATACATACATATACTACAGAAAGATGTCAGGTGTGTAAAGTGTTAGACTCCTTGTACTATACATACATATACTACAGAAAGATGTCAGGTGTGTAAAGTGTTAGACTCCTTGTACTATACATACATATACTACAGAAAGATGTCAGGTGTGTAAAGTGTTAGACTCCTTGTACTATACATACATATACTACAGAAAGATGTCAGGTGTGTAAAGTGTTAGACTCCTTGTACTATACATACATATACTACAGAAAGATGTCAGGTGTGTAAAGTGTTAGACTCCTTGTACTATACGTACATATACTACAGAAAGATGTCAGGTGTGTAAAGTGTTAGACTCCTTGTACTATACGTACATATACTACAGAAAGATGTCAGGTGTGTAAAGTGTTAGACTCCTTGTACTATACGTACATATACTACAGAAAGATGTCAGGTGTGTAAAGTGTTAGACTCCTTGTACTATACGTACATATACTACAGAAAGATGTCAGGTGTGTAAAGTGTTAGACTCCTTGTACTATACGTACATATACTACAGAAAGATGTCAGGTGTGTAAAGTGTTAGACTCCTTGTACTATACATACATATACTACAGAAAGATGTCAGGTGTGTAAAGCATTCGACTCCTTGTACTATACGTACATATACTACAGAAAGATGTCAGGTGTGTAAAGTGTTAGACTCCTTGTACTATACGTACATATACTACAGAAAGATGTCAGGTGTGTAAAGTGTTAGACTCCTTGTACTATACGTACATATACTACAGAAAGATGTCAGGTGTGTAAAGTGTTAGACTCCTTGTACTATACGTACATATACTACAGAAAGATGTCAGGTGTGTAAAGTGTTAGACTCCTTGTACTATACATACATATACTACAGAAAGATGTCAGGTGTGTAAAGTGTTAGACTCCTTGTACTATACATACATATACTACAGAAAGATGTCAGGTGTGTAAAGTGTTAGACTCCTTGTACTATACGTACATATACTACAGAAAGATGTCAGGTGTGTAAAGTGTTAGACTCCTTGTACTATACATACATATACTACAGAAAGATGTCAGGTGTGTAAAGTGTTAGACTCCTTGTACTATACGTACATATACTACAGAAAGATGTCAGGTGTGTAAAGTGTTAGACTCCTTGTACTATACATACATATACTACAGAAAGATGTCAGGTGTGTAAAGTGTTAGACTCCTTGTACTATACGTACATATACTACAGAAAGATGTCAGGTGTGTAAAGTGTTAGACTCCTTGTACTATACGTACATATACTACAGAAAGATGTCAGGTGTGTAAAGTGTTAGACTCCTTGTACTATACATACATATACTACAGAAAGATGTCAGGTGTGTAAAGTGTTAGACTCCTTGTACTATACGTACATATACTACAGAAAGATGTCAGGTGTGTAAAGTGTTAGACTCCTTGTACTATACGTACATATACTACAGAAAGATGTCAGGTGTGTAAAGTGTTAGACTCCTTGTACTATACATACATATACTACAGAAAGATGTCAGGTGTGTAAAGTGTTAGACTCCTTGTACTATACATACATATACTACAGAAAGATGTCAGGTGTGTAAAGCATTCGACTCCTTGTACTATACATACATATACTACAGAAAGATGTCAGGTGTGTAAAGTGTTAGACTCCTTGTACTATACATACATATACTACAGAAAGATGTCAGGTGTGTAAAGTGTTAGACTCCTTGTACTATACGTACATATACTACAGAAAGATGTCAGGTGTGTAAAGCATTCGACTCCTTGTACTATACGTACATATACTACAGAAAGATGTCAGGTGTGTAAAGTGTTAGACTCCTTGTACTATACGTACATATACTACAGAAAGATGTCAGGTGTGTAAAGCATTCGACTCCTTGTACTATACGTACATATACTACAGAAAGATGTCAGGTGTGTAAAGTGTTAGACTCCTTGTACTATACATACATATACTACAGAAAGATGTCAGGTGTGTAAAGCATTCGACTCCTTGTACTATACGTACATATACTACAGAAAGATGTCAGGTGTGTAAAGTGTTAGACTCCTTGTACTATACATACATATACTACAGAAAGATGTCAGGTGTGTAAAGTGTTAGACTCCTTGTACTATACGTACATATACTACAGAAAGATGTCAGGTGTGTAAAGTGTTAGACTCCTTGTACTATACATACATATACTACAGAAAGATGTCAGGTGTGTAAAGTGTTAGACTCCTTGTACTATACGTACATATACTACAGAAAGATGTCAGGTGTGTAAAGTGTTAGACTCCTTGTACTATACATACATATACTACAGAAAGATGTCAGGTGTGTAAAGTGTTAGACTCCTTGTACTATACGTACATATACTACAGAAAGATGTCAGGTGTGTAAAGTGTTAGACTCCTTGTACTATACGTACATATACTACAGAAAGATGTCAGGTGTGTAAAGTGTTAGACTCCTTGTACTATACATACATATACTACAGAAAGATGTCGGGTGTGTAAAGTGTTAGACTCCTTGTACTATACGTACATATACTACAGAAAGATGTCAGGTGTGTAAAGTGTTAGACTCCTTGTACTATACGTACATATACTACAGAAAGATGTCAGGTGTGTAAAGTGTTAGACTCCTTGTACTATACGTACATATACTACAGAAAGATGTCAGGTGTGTAAAGTGTTAGACTCCTTGTACTATACGTACATATACTACAGAAAGATGTCAGGTGTGTAAAGTGTTAGACTCCTTGTACTATACGTACATATACTACAGAAAGATGTCAGGTGTGTAAAGTGTTAGACTCCTTGTACTATACGTACATATACTACAGAAAGATGTCAGGTGTGTAAACTACAAAGACTCCTTGTACTATACATACATATACTACAGAAAGATGTCAGGGGGGCGTTTTATCAACGTGTCTTACGACGTTTTTTGTCGTAAGTCTGTCGTAAGACGCCGAATCTACGACAAGGGCGTTTTATCAACGTTTGTCGTAGCTAAGATGTCGTAACTTTGCCTATTTTTGTCGTAACTTTTAAGACAGGTCCGAGGCTGTCTTAGCGTGTCGTAACTCAAACAAAAATGGCCGCCATGTGAGTCCGCTTCAAAGACATTTTAAGCATTTTCAACAAAAAAAGCATAATTCGAATACTTTTGGGACGAAGTGTTAATGACGGGTACGAAAATTAACGAGAGGGAATCGCTTAAATGTGCTAAATGTAAACACAATTTAAGAAAAACAACTGAAATGCCTTCGCTGGATCCATGCCAGGTAATCGCTTTGTTTTTTCTCTCTTTTCATAGATAGATCAATATCACGTCCCACACTTTGTCATGACATATTGAATTTATGCATTTTACATTCAATAGCTGTCATTATTTCAAGGGAGGATACTCCTTCATTGACTTCATTGACATGCCGAGAAAGCGCCAAGTTTACGTATTATTTCATTAACTTGTTCGTTTATAAAGCACTTACGTCAGTCATAAAATAAATGCATCTGTTGATTTCATTTTCTGAGTTGTGTGAGGAATATCTGTAACGTGTTACTTATAGTTAGTAAAAAGTAAACATTACCCCACCCATATGTATCTGACTTATCCGTTACTGTTGCTGAAAAGAAGACTTATTTTCAATTATTTATTAATAGTATGCAGTCACTGAATGGCATATGTGTTATATTGCTATATTCCCTTGACGGTCCCTTACCCATAATATGTTACCAATATATACAGGGATATTGGTCCCAGCAAAGACTTATATAAAATACTTATATTTAGGTATTTGGTCCCAGCCCTAATGTTTAGAACTTTGTGTTTAGATCCTCCTCTTACCATTATTCTATTATATGCACTCAAGTGATCTGTGTTGGAGGCTCTAATTTAGACATGCCTACTATTACTCATTTTATGTTACAACAACACCTACTATCATGATACTCAGATATACTGGAATTAATGCACAATATATAAACAAGTTGTATTTTGGTTTTAGATGTCAATCATCAATGAGGTGCACCAGCACTCACATTATGTTTATCTGTGTATTACATTATTGCAATGTTCATTGTGTCATTAAAATGATGAAATTAATTTACAACACACTTCTTCATTGCAGATTTACATCCAGACAGAGCATACTTGTATGCATAATATATAATGGTGCAATGTCATACCATGAAATAGGATCAAACACTCAATTAGATGTTTG
Organism: Mactromeris polynyma; assembly: GCA_032209605.1. NCBI lineage: Eukaryota > Metazoa > Mollusca > Bivalvia > Venerida > Mactridae > Mactromeris > Mactromeris polynyma. The sequence goes on from JASFXZ010000013.1 coordinate 15,857,695, forward strand.
TCTAAACAGGATATATGGTATATATTATGCTTGAATGCAATAGTTCTTATAAATAAAATTTAGCATTGATTATATGAAATAAAATTCTTGCATGACAGTTCACTTTATAACTAAACATAGATAAATTACTTAAAATATATTCATTTAGCCAGATTATGGTAAAAGTTGATATTTCTATTGAATAATGTACTGCTTGATATGAATTAATTAATTGAATGTAAGTAATAAAAATAAATATTAAATTTGTGTATATTAATTATTTTCAGGTATGTACATATATGACCTGTTGGTTAATTGCAATGGACACAGGAACACATATGATATAAAATAAAGGAGGTTATACCACACAAGGAAAATCGAGACAAGTCAATAGGAAATAATCAGCAAATCTGTCATCATACCAACACATGAGTAAATATGACTATAGTGTCAGTTATTGAATTTGTGACATTCAAATTTAAATTGCTGTTTAAGGTGATTCAACTTACATTAACATGTTAATGGAAACTTTACATTTTGTGTGATTAGTGATTATTGGATGGTTTAGCATTTCTATTGTCTTTATATTCCATATGATAAGCTGTACAAATATTCTAGTGTTTATTGCTCAGTACAGATAATGGTTATAAATGTGTCCTCTTGTACACAAATATACATGTAGCAAGGTGGTACTTTCTACAGCCATCTCACAGGGATTTATTTGTGATTCTTCCCATATCTACTCAGTGGTCTGAACAAATTTTTATCTCGACTTATTTGATAACACACTTATATGGCCTAGAATGTTTTGAAATTGTACTGAAAATAAATGGATTTGCATTTCTTGGATATATGCATATTAACGCTCTATTACAATTACATGTAATGTTAAGTTTAAACAGTATCATTAAATATTATAGAAATTGTTTATGCTAGTTTTGTGCTTGTAAATGGAATCATTTAGATAAAATCAGGGACTATGTGTTATTGTGAGTTCTAGATAAAAAAGAAAATATGAAATCATGTAGTAAAATGACAATCACATTTTTTTAAATAAACATTCAACCCCTACACTTATCTTTTTATTAGTTTAAACATATTTATTTGTCTAAATTGTCATGTATTATGCAATAAATACAGGATAATAAAGTGCATGTAATAGACAAGTGGATAGAATTGGAAGCTAAAGCTTATTGAAATTCTCTCCACTATCTTTTTATTGAAGGTAACTGATAACAAAGTGTACATGATATATAATTTAGTGATGAAATGAAGACCTGTGAATATTTAATAAAAAAAGGATGAACCAGCATTTGTGTTTCTTGTATCATTTCTATGTATATTCTCAAACATTGTCCAAACATCTTACATATTGTCCTCAACATTTGCACCTAGTAACATTTAATTGTCATGGACTGGGTTTAGATCAGAATTAAAGTCTTTATCAACAAATAAAACAGACAATTAGCTACTTGGAACACATCAACATTGAATTTTATCTCTAGACCAGCAGACAACTTTTGGATCAATTTTCAGATTTTTTAAATCAGTTGGAAGAATATGAAAATTAATACACAGACTGCTATGGTCATACATATATTGTAGAAAAGGAAATGAGTTCAGGAATTGTCATATGATACATAATTACACAAGCCAATTACTTTTTTATGGAAAAGTATTGTACACAAAGTTCCAACTGCCAACCAAACAATTGAGATTTGAAGCTTATTATGTATATAAAGCATGGTTTTTGCTTAATGCAGAGACACAGGCATGCAAGCTGAACTTCTGTACACCCATACCATGTAGTAAACACTGTAGAATCAGGTCTGAATTTACTTCCTACACATATGAAAGCTACTTTTTTTGTTGGAAAATCTTCCTATTTCACGGAAATATAAACCATATATATATATATGTCCGTGCTATTCTAAATAACCATATTTGTGGCTTTGATACTGTGCAATACAATTGGTTGAACTAAATGCAAGTAAATACTACCAAGCTGAAAGATGGGTACTCTATTGAATACACAGTGTAGTGTAGTCATATACATAAAACAAAGATTTAATCATTTAGATGTAGGCCTACTATATATATATTTAATTGCAGAAATTAATATTGTACACATACATTTTAATTAAGGTGGAGTTAAGTTGTGACCATTACTATATATGACCATATGAGGCTCATCATGATAAAGTAACATGATCACAAGGGCTGAAATACATTGTTAATGTCAACAACACATGTGTGCATCTGTATAATATTCATAATGAACTCTAGTGACAGGAATATACCTTTATCTACTTATACCTTAAGTACCTTGATGCATATATACACCTTCTAGACACAATATGCTCCTCTTATTTACATTGATAAATGATTACAACCACCAGTATTCTTAGTCATGGTAATTACAGTTTTATTTTCATGAGATATATATCGTGAACAGCTTAAGTACATTCACATATCCGTGCTATTCAGATCGGATCCACACAAAAATTATACATTTTTGAAGTGCTTATGTTAAAGTGAATCGGCAGTGGTTTTCATGTTTTATTCGTCTATCTGTCGTCATTAACATATTTTTGTTCCATTTTGTATGTATTCTGATAACTTTATAAATTTATCTACCTAAGTTTCTCCGATAATCGCAGATATAAGCGTTTAAAAAGTCCGTTTCATGTTAACTATTTACATTGACGACGCGAAGTTGACAGGTGCGTGGGAGAATGACGCACAGGAAGTTCCGTATTCTAGACCGCGTCCCGATTTTTACCGTCTTACGACAACATTTTGTCGCAGCTACGACACTCGAGTTACGACACCGTTGATAAAACGGTCTGACGATGTCTTATTTATTTGTCGTAAGTTCTGGAGTTAAGATAAGACATGTCGTAGCTACGACATCTTGATAAAACGCCCCCCAGGTGTGTAAAGTGTTAGACTCCTTGTACTATACATACATATACTACAGAAAGATGTCAGGTGTGTAAAGTGTTAGACTCCTTGTACTATACGTACATATACTACAGAAAGATGTCAGGTGTGTAAAGTGTTAGACTCCTTGTACTATACGTACATATACTACAGAAAGATGTCAGGTGTGTAAAGTGTTAGACTCCTTGTACTATACATACATATACTACAGAAAGATGTCAGGTGTGTAAAGTGTTAGACTCCTTGTACTATACGTACATATACTACAGAAAGATGTCAGGTGTGTAAAGTGTTAGACTCCTTGTACTATACATACATATACTACAGAAAGATGTCAGGTGTGTAAAGTGTTAGACTCCTTGTACTATACGTACATATACTACAGAAAGATGTCAGGTGTGTAAAGTGTTAGACTCCTTGTACTATACGTACATATACTACAGAAAGATGTCAGGTGTGTAAAGTGTTAGACTCCTTGTACTATACATACATATACTACAGAAAGATGTCAGGTGTGTAAAGTGTTAGACTCCTTGTACTATACGTACATATACTACAGAAAGATGTCAGGTGTGTAAAGTGTTAGACTCCTTGTACTATACATACATATACTACAGAAAGATGTCAGGTGTGTAAAGTGTTAGACTCCTTGTACTATACGTACATATACTACAGAAAGATGTCAGGTGTGTAAAGTGTTAGACTCCTTGTACTATACGTACATATACTACAGAAAGATGTCAGGTGTGTAAAGCATTCGACTCCTTGTACTATACGTACATATACTACAGAAAGATGTCAGGTGTGTAAAGTGTTAGACTCCTTGTACTATACGTACATATACTACAGAAAGATGTCAGGTGTGTAAAGTGTTAGACTCCTTGTACTATACATACATATACTACAGAAAGATGTCAGGTGTGTAAAGTGTTAGACTCCTTGTACTATACATACATATACTACAGAAAGATGTCAGGTGTGTAAAGTGTTAGACTCCTTGTACTATACATACATATACTACAGAAAGATGTCAGGTGTGTAAAGTGTTAGACTCCTTGTACTATACATACATATACTACAGAAAGATGTCAGGTGTGTAAAGTGTTAGACTCCTTGTACTATACGTACATATACTACAGAAAGATGTCAGGTGTGTAAAGTGTTAGACTCCTTGTACTATACATACATATACTACAGAAAGATGTCAGGTGTGTAAAGTGTTAGACTCCTTGTACTATACGTACATATACTACAGAAAGATGTCAGGTGTGTAAAGTGTTAGACTCCTTGTACTATACGTACATATACTACAGAAAGATGTCAGGTGTGTAAAGCATTCGACTCCTTGTACTATACATACATATACTACAGAAAGATGTCAGGTGTGTAAAGTGTTAGACTCCTTGTACTATACATACATATACTACAGAAAGATGTCAGGTGTGTAAAGTGTTAGACTCCTTGTACTATACATACATATACTACAGAAAGATGTCAGGTGTGTAAAGTGTTAGACTCCTTGTACTATACGTACATATACTACAGAAAGATGTCAGGTGTGTAAAGCATTCGACTCCTTGTACTATACGTACATATACTACAGAAAGATGTCAGGTGTGTAAAGCATTCGACCCTTGTACTATACGTACATATACTACAGAAAGATGTCAGGTGTGTAAAGTGTTAGACTCCTTGTACTATACGTACATATACTACAGAAAGATGTCAGGTGTGTAAAGTGTTAGACTCCTTGTACTATACGTACATATACTACAGAAAGATGTCAGGTGTGTAAAGTGTTAGACTCCTTGTACTATACATACATATACTACAGAAAGATGTCAGGTGTGTAAAGTATTAGACTCCTTGTACTATACGTACATATACTACAGAAAGATGTCAGGTGTGTAAAGCATTCGACTCCTTGTACTATACGTACATATACTACAGAAAGATGTCAGGTGTGTAAAGTGTTAGACTCCTTGTACTATACATACATATACTACAGAAAGATGTCAGGTGTGTAAAGTATTAGACTCCTTGTACTATACATACATATACTACAGAAAGATGTCAGGTGTGTAAAGTGTTAGACTCCTTGTACTATACATACATATACTACAGAAAGATGTCAGGTGTGTAAAGTATTAGACTCCTTGTACTATACGTACATATACTACAGAAAGATGTCAGGTGTGTAAAGTGTTAGACTCCTTGTACTATACGTACATATACTACAGAAAGATGTCAGGTGTGTAAAGCATTCGACTCCTTGTACTATACATACATATACTACAGAAAGATGTCAGGTGTGTAAAGTGTTAGACTCCTTGTACTATACGTACATATACTACAGAAAGATGTCAGGTGTGTAAAGTGTTAGACTCCTTGTACTATACGTACATATACTACAGAAAGATGTCAGGTGTGTAAAGCATTCGACTCCTTGTTCTATACGTACATATACTACAGAAAGATGTCAGGTGTGTAAAGCATTCGACTCCTTGTACTATACGTACATATACTACAGAAAGATGTCAGGTGTGTAAAGCATTCGACTCCTTGTACTATACGTACATATACTACAGAAAGATGTCAGGTGTGTAAAGTGTTAGACTCCTTGTACTATACGTACATATACTACAGAAAGATGTCAGGTGTGTAAAGTGTTAGACTCCTTGTTCTATACGTACATATACTACAGAAAGATGTCAGGTGTGTAAAGTGTTAGACTCCTTGTACTATACATACATATACTACAGAAAGATGTCAGGTGTGTAAAGTGTTAGACTCCTTGTTCTATACGTACATATACTACAGAAAGATGTCAGGTGTGTAAAGCATTCGACTCCTTGTACTATACGTACATATACTACAGAAAGATGTCAGGTGTGTAAAGCATTCGACTCCTTGTACTATACGTACATATACTACAGAAAGATGTCAGGTGTGTAAAGTGTTAGACTCCTTGTACTATACGTACATATACTACAGAAAGATGTCAGGTGTGTAAAGTGTTAGACTCCTTGTACTATACGTACATATACTACAGAAAGATGTCAGGTGTGTAAAGCATTCGACTCCTTGTTCTATACGTACATATACTACAGAAAGATGTCAGGTGTGTAAAGTGTTAGACTCCTTGTACTATACGTACATATACTACAGAAAGATGTCAGGTGTGTAAAGTGTTAGACTCCTTGTACTATACATACATATACTACAGAAAGATGTCAGGTGTGTAAAGCATTCGACTCCTTGTTCTATACGTACATATACTACAGAAAGATGTCAGGTGTGTAAAGTGTTAGACTCCTTGTACTATACATACATATACTACAGAAAGATGTCAGGTGTGTAAAGCATTCGACTCCTTGTACTATACGTACATATACTACAGAAAGATGTCAGGTGTGTAAAGTGTTAGACTCCTTGTACTATACGTACATATACTACAGAAAGATGTCAGGTGTGTAAAGTGTTAGACTCCTTGTACTATACATACATATACTACAGAAAGATGTCAGGTGTGTAAAGTGTTAGACTCCTTGTACTATACGTACATATACTACAGAAAGATGTCAGGTGTGTAAAGTGTTAGACTCCTTGTACTATACATACATATACTACAGAAAGATGTCAGGTGTGTAAAGTGTTAGACTCCTTGTACTATACATACATATACTACAGAAAGATGTCAGGTGTGTAAAGTGTTAGACTCCTTGTACTATACGTACATATACTACAGAAAGATGTCAGGTGTGTAAAGCATTCCACTCCTTGTACTATACGTACATATACTACAGAAGGGATTAAGGGAGAGAACTCGTTACAATCGTCTGTCCATAAAATATTATACAAGTAGCTACAGATTGATATAAGTACAGAAGTCTTCTATGACATCATGATAAAACATACCCTATTTATATCTCCATACAGGGCCACTTTGTTCAAATGTTTTGCCAGATGTTTAAATGTTTCAAAATGATGCTCAGGAAGCTCGTGTATCAGACGTTTCAACTTCAGCATTCGTTTCTCCGCATCGTCAATTCTGTTTGCATCGATGAATGGTTGATATAATTCTAAAAATAGAATCAAGATTTTATTAAAGAGAAATAAAGTTGTTACTGGGAACGCCACATACACAAGACAATGCCTCCCCACACAGATCCCAGGGAAACATCAGTCTACAAAACATTAAGGACTGAGGAGGTGCAAGGGTAAACATGTATGGGAATAGGGGAGCAAGGAATGGTCTGGCCAACATTGCAGAAATTATTGCCAAAAAGGAAATGAATTCATAGAAGTATTTAAAATGTATAATATATATACGCCATTAAAGATGCAACCAAAAATTGTGCATATAGATAAAGTGACATAACAAAGGCTGAAATATTCTTTATTTCTCAAATATTCTTTTATTTCTCAAACATAATTTCGTGAAATTCATCAATAATGCAATAAAAAATAATTATAATAATAAAATTTTGAACAAGAATTAGCACATAGATAACAGTAACACCCTTTGACAGTTGGTACTACAAAATGACTCCTAGTTCAAATAGTTGCATTTTTAATGGCATCAAGTATAAAAGTCTATAAATCGGATACTCAACTAAATCAAGTTTTAATTAATCAACATTAATATACAGGAAAAATCCACGTGTCCTGAATGTATGCGAGTCTACAAGAAAATGTCAGCATGAAGCCTGAGCTAAATTCTGTAGTAACTCGTGAATAAGGCACGTAATCAACCCTACAAGAGAGCTGTATAAACATACAAATACACTGACAGACAGACGGACAAATGGATCAAACAAGCACGTCAGAGAGATCGACATATAGATCAGGCAGACACACTGACAGACAGATGGACAAATGGATCAAACAAGCACGTCAGACAGATCGACATATAGATCAGGCAGACACACTGACAGACAGATGGACAAATGGATCAAACAAGCACGTCAGACAGATCGACATATAGATCAGGCAGACACACTGACAGACAGATGGACAAATGGATCAAACAAGCACGTCAGACAGATCGACATATAGATCAGGCAGACACACTGACAGACAGATGGACAAATGGATCAAACAAGCACGTCAGACAGATCGACATATAGATCAGGCAGACACACTGACAGACAGATGGACAAATGGATCAAACAAGCACGTCAGACAGATCGACATATAGATCAGGCAGACACACTGACAGACAGATGGACAAATGGATCAAACAAGCACGTCAGAGAGATCGACATATAGATCAGGCAGACACACTGACAGACAGACATACAGACATGATTGACAATCAAAATGTTGTGTAAGTATTAAAGTTTGGTATAAGAATATACAAACCATCTGGAATCAAGGGTTCGGGTAATTCTCTGAAGAAAGATTTCAATAAACTGCTGATCACATTCACGTCTGACCATTTCTCATGCTCTAAATTCATGGCTTCAATACCCTGAAAATATATACAGGTAAATATCATATGCTCTCATGGCAAGTATTTATAGAATGGTACATTATCTACTGCTAGGACTAGGGTTTGAAGACCAGTCTGAGAATGCAGCCTTACCATTGGTCAATTTTAACACTGTGCTTGAAATCAACCAATCAGAGGCTTATGTTTTTCAGGCTGGTCTCCAAACTCAGATTTACTTCAAAATCAGAGGATAAACCCTAACACCCTTCAACAATTATCATATTTTCACAAATCTGACAAAATCTTCAAAATAAGAGGAAAACTTTTGAAAAGAGGAGGATTCTCACTCCTGTACATAGGGAGGTGTTGTCGTCGAGGGGTAGAGCTACTGACTCCTGTACATAGGGAGGTGTTGTCGTCGAGGGGTAGAGAGCCTGACTCCCGTACATAGGGAGGTGTTGTTGTCGAGGGGTAGAGCGTCTGACTCCTGTACATAGGGAGGTGTTGTCGTCGAGGGGTAGAGCGTCTGACTCCTGTACATAGGGAGGTGTTGTCGTCGAGGGGTAGAGCGTCTGACTCCTGTTCATAGGGAGGTGTTGTCGTCTAGGGGTAGAGCGTCTGACTCCTGTACATAGGGAGGTATTGTCGTCGAGGGGTAGAGAGTCTGACTCCTGGGTCGAAGTTTTCAAGTTCATGTCCCGAGGTTTGATAACCAACTTAACAATCCCTGAATTTGGAGTGAATCCAGGAAGCAGTCATTGAGAGTGAATTATATAAGTTGTAATAACTTGCTTCACAATCAAAGCCATAATTAAACAAGAAATGGGCAATGCCCACAAACCAAGTTTTCAACCTAGTTATTTGTAACCAAGGCTCTATTTGTATAATGAATACATGATGATCATCAATGCTGCAAAGGTGCCATAGGTGATACATGCATACACACACTCACACTTAGATATATTAAATATATATGCAACAACTATACACCAAGTTTGATGTCATTACACCCACATATAGCGAAGATATTATGTGGAAACTGATTTTTAAATTTCAAGTGACCTTGACCTTGGACGGAACAAACCCAAAAGCAATCCGTAGCGAGCTCTCCATTTGTTCTTACTATACACCAAGTTTGATTTCAATATGATCAACGGAACTGAAGTTATTCGCCGGAAACCAAATTTCTATTTTTAGTAACGGTGACCTTGACCTTAAATGAAATGAGCCCAAAAGCAATCACAAGCGAGCTCTTCACATGTTCTTACTATACACCAAGTTTGATGTCAATCATTGAACGGAACTCAAGTTATTCCCCGGAAACCAAATTTCTATTTTTAGTAACGGTGACCTTGAGCTTAAATGGAACGAGCCCAAAAGCAATCCCAAGCGAGCTCTCCACATGTTCTTACTATACACCAAGTTTGAAGTTATTCGCCGGAAACCACCAGTTTGACGCCCGCGCCGGCCGCCCGCCCGCCCACGACGCCATTCTAATAACCTGGTTTTCATTGAAAACCTCGTTAAAAAATGTTTGTTTTGCATAACCCTGCCTTCCCGTGACAATGGCCCCGTCCTCAAAAAAAAATGAGGGTCCCTAATGGGATTTTTTTGAAGTGAATTAATAGTAAATATTAGTTTGACTGTAAGAAATTATAAACAAAATTTTTATTACCTACCTAACCACCTATAATTTTGCTGGGTAAGGTTACGCCAAACAATCAATGGATGGCCTGATGTAAAGAAAATAAGTGTAAAATAAATACAGAAATATTACCTTGTTGAATTCCTCCTGGCAGAAGTAGTAACTGCTTCCTTGTTTACCATGGGATACGGTAACAACACCCGTCATCTCCAGACCTTTAGCTTCGACGATTTGAGTATACAGAGGTCGACAACCAGCGGACAAACTAATAAACAGAAAATTCTCAGTGAGCAAATCTGGACAACTTTCCAAATTTTTTGTTGATCTTTGATTGTGTTTTACGCTGTTTTTTCAACAATTATCATGCATATATAGCAGCCAGTTGCATCCTACTAACCAGTTTTCCTGAATTAATTATCAGAGTAGCTAAACTTGCACATTCTGCAAGCAACTGACAAACTTATCGACATGTGGAGGGACAATGGACATAGCCAATATCATGGATGAACATAACCTGCCCGTTATCGAACCCAGATCCTGCCGGTGACTTTCCATATATGACGAAGCTAACTAGGTGGGACGTAAGAGACTCAGTCTGCCATTGATCTTACAAAGAGGACATTTGAATATGCTAATTTTATTTTGTATGATATGTTAATATTATCACCATTGTATCGAGTCACCTATTAGGATTGTGGATCAACCAAGCAATGGGCCCCTTCCGATTTGCAAATCACCGAGTCACATTCACTATCTGAACGCAAAGCAGTGAATGCAAGTACCTGAATATCCGAGCACTATCATTACAGCCCCTAGTGCATTTTTACCTCATTATTCGGGAGATTGCGTACGATCGTCCTGCGGAAACACCAAACATACCGGTTGACTCAGGTACCGGTGTTAATTCTACCGACCGTGGCGGGGACTAGAACCAAACTGTTCTTTATACTCTTCCCCAGCTTTCCCCCTACCAAGCTCTTTGTTTACCAGATTCGTCTGATGTATACAATAAAAAACATTTCACATCAATGATGATGTATACAACATATAATAGACTAATACAGGTAAACCTACACTTAAGAACTTTGCCCTTACAGTAATTGCCAAATGAGTATGGATTGAAAAGTTAATCCACATTAGGGGTGACGGGGGATATAAATTACAGTTTATTACTTGTATTCGATAAAAAAAAAAATAAAAACATGCCAAAGACACGTTCTATTATCATTTTCAGAAAACTTAGTTCATGAATTCTCTGAAATCTGACCTTTCATTGATGTATTTTTCAACATTACAAGATGTCCACTTATATCCGAGATTTGTACATGAGTGTACTGTATGTGACATCATTTACTCAGGTCAACAACGTACAATAACATGAAACATAAAGTACACTTTGACTCTCGTACAAATTTTCCAATACCTATGAAGTTTTTCAGAAGTCCCTATTTTATTCTTCCTTCTTTGACTATATGAATTTTTGTCTCTGAGAGTTTTCCATTATGTTGAAGTTTTTCTGAGATCCTCTAATCAAGGTTTGTACCTTAAAATCTTATTTCTATACATGTATTATACTGAAATACCCTCAGAATGGATCATTTTCAAGAAATGAAGAGCAATCTCAAGTATCACACCAACAGACAACAAGTGAATTATACGGGTACATACCTTTATCCCCTGAGGTAGTTTTCCTTGCGTTTAAGCTCGGCGAGTGCGTATTTTCTGTTTTATCGACAATACCTGATAACTTCTACTCATTTTCTGCGACTGATGGTGGTGATGTTTTCGTTGACGGTGCCACGGTCTCTACGACTTCCTGGACTCTTACGAAGAATCAACTCGCTGCTCGCTACACCACAAGTACTACAATATAACAAGAGACATTGAAATTCAGACCTTGACCTTGGCCCGAGCACCCTATAAGCAATCCTATGTATTTATCATTGAACTTAAAGATAATATACTTGTAACTTGATAGAAAATAACCACTTTTTCTATTTCGACCTTGGACCTTGAAAAAAACTTTTCCAAGCCTTGTAATTTATGTAAGCTATCTTATGTACCAATGTAGTAATGCAGATGTTTGTATTTCAAGGCCTAAAAAATATGTTTGTTTCAGGTTTCATTCATGCCCCAAAGAAATAGGGTAGGTAGTTGGATTTTTTTATTATTTCAGATGAAGCAAATTTAAATCATTTATGTTAAAAGACACAATCCCCTTTCCCTTTTTAAACTTGTTTAATTCAAGGGTGAATATAATGGCTCTATAGCTTGGTGAATACCTAAAGGAAAAATTCACATAAAATAAATT